>CM038794.1:187718330-188104982 GCA_021764765.1 Vicia sativa
TTTATATATAAAATACTTAACAAATAATTCTAATATTCTTATTGGGTCTAATATTCACAAATCACTCTTTTCTACTAATTTCAACCAACCAAATAAGCCCGACAATAATTCTATTATTACTATTAATAATAAATCCAACTATTATTATTATTATTATTATTATCAATAACCAATTAAGATTAATATTAATTCTACCAACCATTCAACAATTTAAATTAATTCAAATAATCACCCGTCAACTTAAATCCGAAGTAACTCGACATATTTAATTAACTAATTAATTAAATAATCGGATGTTACAACTCTCCCTCACTTAGAATACTTTCGTCCTCGAAAATCTAATGGCTACTACCATTCTTAATGCGAACTTCACATATAACTCCTTGATCTGCAATTCACATTTGGCTACACTTCGACCACTACTTCCCGTCACAACAATAACTCAACACGATTTAAATAAACTAAACACATTGCTAAATACTCAACACTTCCGTAACATAATCCCTTAATAACTTACCAACCACTTCAACATTACTCCGACATATCAACATCCAAAACAATAACGACTATATCATACTTACTCTTGGATATCCAACATCGTATTATCAGCTTAACAACATCTTCCACACAACCAGCAATAATTGTAGTATCGTTCCTTCTAGCCATATAAACTTATTACTATAACACAAACAATGGTTAAAAAAACTAATTAACAATACTCGATTGTTAAACGACTCAACAACATTGGTTGGACAGACCGACCTGCTCTGATACCACTAGTGTAACACCCCAATTCCTACCCAGTAATTATAAACAAATCAGAGTATAAAAATTCCAAACAACAATTGGGATATCACAATTTCAACTTAAAACACAACCTGTAATTTTATTTAAACCAGATACATAACACTTTTAATCAGAAAGATGAACTCAACAACTTGTTTAGTCTTTAAGGATAAATTAATTTTTATGATAACTACAGCGGATTCACAACGTTAAACTTTGAAATAAAACATAGCATCTTTATCAAACTTAAACAACTCTAATAACAACCAAGCTCCTCGATAAAACCTTGAAACTTGCAATGCAATAATAAACAACGATAAAACAAAACATGCATTCATCCCCGAGTGTTACGATCGAGCGACAACCCGACTCAACTAACACTACTAACGCTTCATTCTTCATTACCTGCACGTTACCCACGAGAGGCAAATATAACAAAAAGGTGAGGTATCTAACAATCTAATAAATCGTATGATAAATAATATATTAGAATTAGATAATGTAAATCACCGTCAAAATTATTCACACAACAAACAACCACAACACAATCATCAATATAATATAACGACAACAATTTATCATCACAACAACATTTATCACAACAAATTTTATCACAACATATTCATCAACATAATACAACAACAAATTCACCGTCAAAACAACTCAAATATGCAACAATCAACTAACAACTTAATAATAACAACTTCAACACACAACTCAAGATGAGACTCAACTATGCAAATGCATGTGGTAACATTGGAGCAGAACTCCTATCGTGTTTGTCATCAAGTCCAAGGCATAAGCCTTCATCATCATCATGTTTTCAATCAAGGCCAAGGCATAAGCCTTCGTCGCTAATTTTTCAATCCAGGCCGTCACAAAGTATGCAAATGTATGTGACTCAACGAATGCAACATCACACAAACAATAATAATTAATTAGCATCGCAATCAACATCGAAATTAACATCATAATTAACATCTTAATTAACATCGTAATTAACATCGCAATTGACGTTGTAAGGCATAAGCCTATATCACCATTGTTACCAATAAATAGAGGTAACTCATCGTCACTAACTTTCCCTGCAACATCGCATTATCAACAAAACTTATCAAAACATCATAAAATCACATCACATCACAAGGAAAACAACAACAGAAAGTAACACAATCAATTTCATCACAACCGCAAATTCACAATTTACGACAAACATATAACACACCGAATCAACCAAAATAAACTACAAACAAACCACGTAATTGTTCGGACTATTTTGACTATTTGTGAGTAATTAATCTTCTGCTAAATTACTCAAATTTTCTACTTTAAACTACTATTAAACCACCACAATCCTACAACTCTAAAATAACTCTAAGGTGCTCAAAATCTAAAATAACTCTAAGGTGCTCAAATTTTCACTGAAACTCTTATATATAAAATAATATTTACTAAAATAATTGGTTAATGGTCTGACTCAAGTAATAGCAAAACAAGTCTAAAGGGTCAAATACATTTACCTTTAATTCTACGGTTCATTGGATTTAATTTTAAACAACTCAAAAACAACCCTGACAACATTGTTAGTAACTCTAATAACTCTATTGACAACTCTAACAACTCTATTGACATCTCTATCGGAATTAAAATTAACTCAATTATCCAATTAACTCAAATATTTAACTAAATTTAATATTATTAGTAATACTAAATTATTAAAATAACTATAATATACTAAATTATTAATATTGTAATTATTATTATTTTAATTGTTATCATGAAATAGTGAATTACTATATATTACTATACTGATAAATTTGAATCATGATTGTTAATCTAAACATAAGTTTCTATATAGTACCAATTATCCTACTCAATTTTTACTAATATCAAAAGTACGTACTAGTAACACATATTTATGTCTAAAACGTGATTTCGATACAGTAGCATGATTTATCGGAATTGTTTAGTTTCACACTACAAAAACACCACAATCTTATATCTAATTAAATTTTTGTCTACCAATTTTATTTCTTAACAACATCTAGCCGCTACAATATGTACATGGAAAGATGACGCTATAGTACCAACATAATAAAAGAACAAAGAATTATGTTTACAAATGCATGTCATACGACATGCCTTCCTTTCCATGTGTACCTTTTGGTACCGTTTCGTCTTCTAGGCGTGTAATTTTCCTGCTTATACTATTATTCCTATGCTTCCGCTTGATCTCTCAACAAACAACAATTTCCAACACACAAAACATTATATCAACCATTGCAGTTATAAATTTTAATGACAACATCAATTATGCAGACAATTCATGATCAATTTGCAACACAGTTAAACAATTCAATTCTCTAACAGACAGAATAACCACGAATGCATGATAAATTTCCATTACCCTAATTTCGACATAAAATTCATCATACAACCCATTAGAAATTCAGAACTCCAGCCTTACCTTAAATTGAAGGTCCCTCTATGGAGTTCCAGTCGAATTTTGGTTTGGCTTTCGTCTACAATTTTCTCCTGATGGTAGTTTTCTCCAAACCTTGTTCCTCATCTTCCTTTCCTTTCCTCTTTTCTTCACGTACTGATTTCCTATTCCTTATTTTCCAATACTTCTCACAAACCTAATTTCTTATTTATATATAAAATACTTAACAAATAATTCTAATATTCTTATTGGGCCTAATATTCACACACCACCCTTTCTACTAATTTCAACCAACTAACTAAGCCCGACAATAATTCTATTATTATTATTTCTATTAATAATAACCAACTATTATTATTATTATCAATACACAATTAATAATATTAATAATATTAATTATACTGACCATTCAACAATTTAAACAACTAATTCAAATAATTACCCGTCAACTTAAATTCGAAATAACTAGAAATATTTATTTAAATAATTAATTAAATCATCGGGCGTTACACACGTAGGTCTGTAGTTGCCACTCGCTAGATCCTTCGGTCAAAGATGTGAGGGAAGTCCTCATATACCCAACACTGCATAAATAAGGATAAATAAATTATAATATGAAAACCTAATAATTATAAAAAAACATCTAATAATTTATAACATACCGGAAACAAGCTAAGATAACCAGCAAGTTTTCTTGGTATCAACACGGAAGCAACATCAAGACCGTGTACATCATCAATGATGCCACTCCCCAATGCAAGTGGGACTTGTTCACGGTAAAAGTGACGAACGAGGGAATCCAATCGAATTTGAATCTCAAGCTCAAAATGATTTTCTTTTGATTTTTTTAAAAGATGTCGAGCACCAAGCTTTATTATTTACAAACAAGAAAGAAGATGGAAATGGGAAAGTTGAAATACCCTAAATATGATATGCGATGTGACTAGCGTGAACTAGACACAACACATTGGGGAGAGACCTGTAAGAGGATTGGTTATATAAAGTGAAGGTATTAGCACCCTATAAATTTATAGTTTTCTATAGGAACTTTTTATGCATATTTTGTATGTTTGTGTGTTTTATTTTCTATGCTATAATGAGAAAGTTTCTCCTTTGGGATTTAAGAAAGGTAGGTTAGGCAGGAACCTAAGTTTTGTTATAATTATTATGCTCGCAAGGATCTTTGGGATCCTCTCGCATACATATCCCTAGTAGGAATCATAGCATCTATAGCTCGGATCTAAGGGAACCAAGGTTTTTGGTTTGAGGGAGAAAGAAGTATGCTCGCAAAGGTGAGACCTTGTGCTCCGTATTCTCAAAAGGAGGTTGAGAAAGTCGAGCAATCGAGTTCCCACTTATATGCTAGTGGAAGCAATGATTATTTTGTTAAGAGACAAAGACAAATGTCATCTTAATGAAAATGTATCTAATCTATTTCATCACATACATTTTGAAGATTTGATTGTTAAATATTCCATTGTAAGCATTGTGTGTTTTGCTTGAGTGTACAGCGTTACCACTACAAGTTAAGAAAGATGTTTGAAAAATGTTTGAATCTTTCATTGTAATCATTGGGTATTTTGTTGAGTGTATAAGTGTTGCCACTTACAAGTTAAGAAAGATGCTTTGTTATGAAAAAAATTTGTTTTGAAAAAGTGTTGATTTGTATGTGATGCTATAGATGAGATGCTTCTTCCATAGAGATGATATATGTCTAAATCTCTAGGAGAATTTGATTATTGATTAGGGGATGATTTTAAGAAGCCTGTGGGTCCTTGTATTGTAAGCCCAAGAGGAGGCTATCCGAGGGACATCGAGGGTCCTTGTATTGGAGCCCAAGAGAAGGCTATAGGGTATGGATGGCTTAGCTTTAAGAGTGATTTCACCGAAACCGACTCTTAGGGTTCCCGAGTGAATTCATCGAGAAATCATACTCTTAGGGTTATATCCCATGAATGTGATTCTTTGTATTGAAGCCCAATAGGAGGATGTTAGAGATTTCCAAGTCTCTTTCTTGTATGATGCCCAAGAGAAGGCTAAACTCAACGAGGGAGTTATTTTGTATGAAGCCCAAGAGGAGGCTAACTCAATAGGGGACTTCTTTGTATGAAGCCTAAGAGGAGGCTAACTCAATAGGTGAGTTGTACAAAGCCCAAGAGGAGGCTGGGAACCTAGTTGTTATACTAGTTGTAATGACATAAATAAACATGAACAAGTATATGAACAAGTATATATATGACAAAGTGTGTGTGTGCATTCACAGGAGTATATGTAGGAAATATATAAACAAGCGTATAAACAAGCCAATAAAAGCTAGCGTAACTTGAATATATACAAAGGAGTGAGAGAAAATATCTAAAGAAGTGTTTAAAATAAGATGATAAGCTAGTATACTTGGATATATACAAAGGAGTGAAAGCAAATATATAAACAAGTGTTTAAAACAAGCGGATAAGCTAGTATACTTGGATATATACAAAGGAGTGAGACTTACACCTTAAGGGAGGCCCATTGGTGTAAGAGCAGTTTCACCGAGAATAATGCTCCTCTTAATATGAATGGAATCCTGTATAAAGAAGTGGGAGGATGGTTTAGATCACTTCTATATATGGATGGTGTTTGAATGATTAGAAAGTGAAATGCACGAGTGGATTGATTTTTGCAAGTTATGGCTCAATATGCATGTTTATGGTGGTTGATGAGTGATTCTGAGTTTTAGAGGTCTTTGATGCTTATGTATGGTTCAAACAACTCACAAATGCTGTTTAGAAAGTTTTTGAATCTTTGGTTTACTCAGAAGTTGCAAGAATTGAGAGTTGTTATTCTTACTCCTTTGAAAACCA
Organism: Vicia sativa; assembly: GCA_021764765.1. NCBI lineage: Eukaryota > Viridiplantae > Streptophyta > Magnoliopsida > Fabales > Fabaceae > Vicia > Vicia sativa. The sequence continues at coordinate 187,724,403 of CM038794.1, forward strand.
AGTTACTTACAATTCAAGAAAGAAAAAGAAAACATGTTCTTTGAGATGTTTTGATGTGATTTTGAAGTGAGGAATGACCCTATTAATAGGCCAAGAGTTATGAATGGCAAGGCAAGGATAGGCTGAAAGAATTAGCAACTTGCCTTAAAGGGTAAGAAAGGTATTTTTGCCCTAAATGCACATGGTTAATTTTGCAAACCATGGTTAAATCACTCAAGTGATCTTAACCTCTTATCAATCATTTGCATCAGATATTTTTGAGTTAAAACATATCTCTTATGGTGACATGGCTTCTAGAAGAGAAAAATTGCAAAAATGACTTGAAAACTTGGAAATATTACTTGTAAATGATGGTTATGGAGGCATAAGTTTCAATTTAAAAACCCTAGCTACACAAAGTGTTTTTTACAAGTTCTTAAACAATTTGGAAATCTTGGAACAAGATCTACAACTTTCATGTTTTGATTTGTTATTGAATCAAAATGGATCTAGGTGAAAAATATCCATGAAAATGGTGAAAAACCATGTTTTTAACACTTGAAATTTTTCCGAAGTGTGAGAAAAATTTCAAATCTTGACTTTTTCTTGACTTTTTCACACATTTTTATTTTTTATGATCATGATGGGTAATTTGAAATGGTTTGATGATTGAAAAATTTGGATTTCAAAAGTTGACCAAAAGTCAAAGTTTTGATTAGAAGAATTGACTTTTGTCAAATGATTCAGAATCGATGATTAATCATGACTTTTGGAATGTTTTGAATCAAGAAATTAGGTCAAGATATTGCATTGATGATTTTGAGATCATTCTCCAAGCAGTTAGGTCATTCATTGATTAGAAAGTTAATGATACACCATCCCGATCAAAACCCTAATTGGTCGATCGTGATAGATTTTGAGGAAATGATGAGAATTTGAAGATCAAATGTTGATGATTGATGAAGATAAATAATTTGAGGTGAGTGAATACTCAAACCCTAATTTGATCATATCTTGAACAGATGAATTTTTTGATCAAAACCCTAATTTGGCTTAAGGAGTACACACACGATCTATCTTGTGTTGAAATTGTTAGTGATGCAATGATGCACATATGAATGATATTAGATGGTATCTTAGGTCAAAATTGGTATGACAGATGCCCTATTTAAGTTTCTTTAACCTGAGATATGAAGATAAAAATCTTCGTCTCGAGAGGTGTGAAGAGACTTAAATATCAGAATACGCAAATTTTGGACCTAAGATACCCAAAAATACGAATGATGCAAAATGATTGCAAAAAGTTTACCCAGGAGGTATCAAAGGGTGACATGATGGGGATAACATTTGTGAGGAGGTCTCAATATGTCTAAGAAAGGAGAATCCTGTTTGTTGGGAAACAAGTATACGTTTCACTGGAAAAATAGATTCACAGAGGAAGTGAATATCTATTTCGCTTTGGGAAACAAGGAGATTACCTTCTGTCAGCCTTGTGACAATGTTTAAGGTAAACAAAGGTGACATTACCAATTATCAGCAAAGTGATAACTATAACAAGGTAATTCTTAAGAGAATTTTACTGAGTATTCATCCTGATGAATACTGTATAATAATGAAAATAGATCTCAAATGAGTTTTCTATTTTCCCAATTACAATCGGGCCGGATCTTTTTTTTTTAGAAGATGCGGGCGCTTTGGTATAAAACTACTGTTTCTCGAGAGAAAGACAACTGGGATTTCTTGAACTTTCATGATTGGACTTGTTAAGAAGAACAATCGCTTTATAATTAGTTTAAAGATGAAAAGAAAATTAGCGGCTCGGATGACGAGGCCATTGCTTATTGTTTGCAGGTAGATTTTTTTTGGGAAATCTAGGCCTGAATTGGTTGGAGACAAGGTTCTATCCAGGAATGAACTGGAAAGAAATGGTCAATCAAGATTTTGTACCCAATGACGAATGAACTCGATTGGGAGCTGGAGAAAAGAATGTGTTCTTTCTGGTTAGGGATGACGGTCTACTTGAGAGATGACACACCCATACTTGTTTTTGGAAATAAATGCAACTTAAACAAGTGGTATTGAAGCAATCATTGAAAAATGCAAGAATAAATTAATGATGCAATTATGGATGAATAATGAATGTCATGAATGTCATATGCATGTTGACTATACATGACACGACAACAAAGTGTATTTGGAAAAGGACTACGTCGCAGTTCAATCAAATACTCAGCAAAATCTTCAGCAATGGTGTAGATGTCACTGGTGATGAAATTGAGTTGCATGCTTTAGACTTCTCTGGGGAGAAAAATCATTTTTAATGGCAACCCTGTCGGGGATTCTTTTTCGGATAAGAATATCGTCTTTGATGATCTCTTTTGTGGAAGAGGAAACTTCTCAGCAGTTGTTTATCTTTTAGAGGTCGAAACAATCATGGAGATAATTGTTGATATTCCTTCTGTGTTCACAGTACGAAGGAAAATTTCGCTTTTATTTCAAAAGTTTTGAAGTAAAAATTCATTTAAAACATTTTTTTAGTTTCAAAAGTGATTTTCACAAGAAAAAGCGTTATTTTGCAAAACAGAATAAAGCAAGAATTGCAAACAAATACGCACAAGGCTCAAATTTATTGATAGAATGGTAATCAACCAAAGGCGTGATTCCATGGACTATTTACAGAAGTTGGAAATGGTAATATATTAGAAAACAACTACATTGAAAGAAATAATCGTTATTCCCCCTAAAAACTTTGAATTCCAACTGTGCTTCTTGCTTCAGAAGATTTGATTGAAGATCCGTTGATGGAAGATTCTTCAGATTGACGAAGTACGAAATGATGTAGTTACTTTGTCATTTTAATCCTTAATTTTTGTCTAGATTGTCTTTTTAGGTTTTTAATCTACCTGGATAAATTTCTGTTTATTGTCTCTAATTTTTTCCTGGACCGCCTTTTCAGGTTTTCAGTCCACCGAGATGCTCATTTTTGCCTAAGCCGCCCTTTTCGGGTTTTTGACTTTCCGAGCTTTTCTTTTGTCTTTTTAGACAAAGTATTTCTTGAATGCATCAACATTTACAGGATGCGGGAGTTCATCGCCGTCCATGGTTGTGAGAGTCATAGACCGCCAAAAAGCTTTTTGTACAATGTATAGGCCTTCGTAATTAGGAGTCCATTTGCCCCTAGAATCTGGTTGAAAAGAAAAGATCTTTTTAAGCACGAGGTCGCCTTCTTGAAATTCACGAGGTCGAACCTTTTTGTCGAAGGCTTTCATCATCCTTATTTGATATAGTTGTCCATGACATAAAGCGGTCATACGTTTTTCTTCGATTAGTTCAAATGATCGTATATGCTTTGAAACCATTCAACCTCAGATAACTTAGACTCCATGAGGACTCTCATTGATTGAATTTCAACTTCCACAGGGAGCGCTAATTCCATGCAATATACTAAAGAGAAAGGGGTTGCCCCTATTGAAGCGCGTCTGGTGATTTGTAAAGCAAATGGAAACATTTCGCCAGTCTTGTAAGTGATGACCATTTTCCGATGATCTTCTTGATGTTCTTATTGGTGCTTCCACAATGCTATTCATCTTTGGTCGTAAGGAGAAGAGTTATGATGCTTAATCTTGAATTCCTCACACAGTTCTTTCATCATTTTGTTGTTCAAGTTTGATCCATTATCTGTATTGATCTTGCTCGGACTTCCATATCGGCAATAAGGTTGTTCTTAATGAACCTCAACCACTTGTCTTGTAACGTTGGCGTAAGATGTTTCTTCGACCCATTTGATGAAGTCATTAATCCACTAAGATGAAGCGATGACCGTTCAAGATTTTAGTTTAATCATTCCAATGATGTCGATACCCCACATGGAGAAAGGCCACGAGAGGAGAGAGAACCCGAGTAGAATCGGTATGGATCTTATCTGCTTAGATCTGAACTTGTGATATATCTTAACGTGTTTACAACAATCAGATTCCATTGTTATCCAATAACCTTCTCTTAATATTTTTCTAGACATTGCATCCCCATTTGAATGGGTTCCAAAGGACCCTTCATGAACTTCGTGTATTAACTAATCTGCTTCGTGTCTGTCCACACATCTGAGCAAGACCATGTGGGTCTTCTGCATACATATCCCCTAGTGGGAATCAGAGCATTTGTAGCTCAGATCTATAGGGATCTATGGTTTGTTTGGTCTGAGGGGGATAGAAATTGGCTCGGCAAGGATGAGACCTTGGGCCTACGTATTTTCAAAAGGATGTTGAGAAAGAGCAATCGTAGTTCCCACTTATGCTAGTGGAAAGCAACGGATGTTAGTAAGAGACAGACAAATGTCATCTTAATGAAAAATGTATCTAATCTATTTCATCACATACATTTTGAAAAGATTTGACTGATAAAAATCTTTCATCGTAAGCTATCGGTGTTTTGCTTGAGTGTACAAGCGTTACCACTTACATGTTTAAGAAAGATGTTTGAAAAGATGATTGAATCTTTTAACTGTAAGCATTGGGTGTTTTGCTTGAGTGTACAAGCGTTACCACTTACAATTAAGAGATGTTTTTGTTTGAAAATAGTTTGAAAAGATTTTGAAAAGTTTTTGACTGTATGTGATGTGATAGATGAGATACTTCTTCCATAGAGATGATAAACGTCTAAATCTCGAGGAGAAATTGATTGGATTAAGGGATGCTTTTAAGAAGCCCATGGGTCCTTGTATTGTAAGCCCAAGAGGAGGCATTCCGAGGGTCATCGAGGGTCATCGAGGGTCCTTGTATGAAGCTCAAGAGTAAGCTATAGGGTATGGCTGGTTTTGTCTTGAAAGGGATTTCACCGTGAAACCATCCTTTCAGAAATAAGAGCAATTTCACCAGGAAATTATACTCTGGGTTCTATCCTAACGCGGGTGATTCTTTGTATTGGGAGCCCAATAGGAGGCTGTTAAGAGATTTCCTGTCTCTTTCATTGTATGATGCCCAAGAGAAGGCTAAACTCAATGAGGAGTTCTTTTGAACGAAGCCCAAGAGGAGGCTGACTCAACAGGGGAGTGTGTCTTATATGAAGCCTAAGCGGAGGCTAAACTCAGATGAATGAGTTTCTTTGTACAAAGCCCAACAGAAGGCTAACTCTGTGGGGAGAGTTATCTTGTATGAAGCCCAAGAGGAGGCTAAACTCATGCTGGTGATGAATTATCTTGTATAAAGCCCAAGCGGAGGCTACAACTGTGGGGAACCTATTGGTTAGACTAATTGTTATGTTATAATTAGACAGTTGTATAAACAAGTGTGTGTGTGTGATATGTATTCACAGGAGTTTATGAAGGAAATATAAACAATGCATGATGTTTATTTACAAAAGTTTATGAAATATAAACAAGTGTCTGTGAAACGAACGTTTAAAACGAGCGTAACTTGATTATTTACAAGTTTGAATTATGTACAAGGAAGTAAGTATGTACACGAACGAGTATTTATGTACAGACAAAGATGGATGTACATAGGAGGGTTGGGACTTACACCATAAGGGTGGCCCATTGGTTTGAAAGCAGTTTCACAGGGAATAATGCTCCTTTCAATACCAATGGTATTCAGTGTATATACAGATGAAACGGAAACGAACGATCGAATTTTATCTGTGAAAAGTATCTGTATTATGTACAGACAAAAGTTTGTATGAATACAGAAAGAATTTTGATATGTACAAGGATAATATATATGTACATAAAAAAATGTTGGTTTGTGTATACACAAGTGAAGTGAAAACAAACGATCGAAGTTTGTCTGTACTTGAGTATAAAAGGTATCTGTGTTATGTACAGATAAAAATTTGTATGTATTTGAAGAAAGTTTGATATGTACAAAGAAATATTATGTACATAAAAGAATGTTATGGGACTTACACCGTGAGGGAGGCCCATTGGTTTAAAAGAAGTTTCACCGGGAATAATTCTTCCTTTCAATACCAATGGTATCGGTGTATAAACAAACGAATGAAAACAAACGAAAGAAATTTGTTTATGTTTGAATATTAACAATGATGATTTGAGTATGTACAAGTAAAATTAAATATGTACATAAAAGGATTGGGACTTACACCGTTAGGGAGGCCCATGATCGATTGAGAAATTCGAGAGAAAATGAATTCGGTTTTATCGTTAAATCGGATCGATCATGGTAAAAGATGTAAGTTTGATGAAAAAAGTTTTGAAAATTATTTTGAAAATGTTTTGAAATGTGAGGTTCATGTATGAGAAGTTTTGAAAAGAATCGGAAGTCGAAAACTTGAAAAATTCACTTTTTAAAGTGTTTTGAAAAAGTGCTCAGAACGTCGTTTTCGGCTCGATTAAAATATAATCATGTGAAAGTTTTTTCTGAAAATTTTTGCACTATCATAAAATAGATTCATTTATTGACAAGTGTACAAAAAATCACCTCAAAATGAGGAGTTTTGTTTGGTTAAAAAAATGTGAAGTTTGTGAAAAAAACATGAAAAGTATGAAAGTTTTAAAAAGAATGGTCTGTGGAGAGTTGAACCCATGACCATGTGGGTGGCTAGGTGGCACAAAGAACTACGGGCAAGCTAGCTACCACTGGGACAAACGCGCGTTTGTGTTTAGGAATCAGAAACACGTGTTAATAAAAGATTGGAAAGTTTGAATTTAAAAAAATCTCAAGAACACGCGCGCAAACTTGTTCTTCGTTTTGATTCTCAAATTTTTCAAACCCAGCTATAATCTTCGTTTCTCAATGAAATTCAATGAAGTAAACATAAAAATTGCTCGGTTTTTCACAAGGAACACGAAGGTGGTTGTTAATTGCATTTATCTTTAGCCTAACACAATTAAATTTCCAGAAATCATGAAGAACCCTAAAACTGAATTTTTCAAATTAAATGATGCATAGTTGATGATTTTTCAGTTTGTTTGAGGGCTTATGATCGTGATGAGCAGAAAGAGATTGGCCAAGAGTTTTGATGATTGAAAAAGTTTTGTTTTGAAAAATTTGACCAAAAGTCAAAGTTTGACTTTTCAGTGCAGATGAAATTTCATCAGATGTTTCTGAAATTGACTGATGAAGTCTGTGAACTTCTGTGATGTTTTGAATCCAGAAATTAGGTCAAGATGTTGTATCTAAGATATAATGACCAATATCTATCCAAAAAAGTTATTTCTTGCTCAAAAAGTCAGAGAATACTCATGCTCGATCAAAACCCTAATTGGTCGATCCTCGATTGATCTATGAGAAAAATGGACATCTGATGATCAGAGGTTGATGTTTTGATCAAGATAGATCAAATGAGATGAGAAAAACTCAAACCCTAATTTGGTTACCTCTTGAATCAGATGAAAATCTGATGAAACCCTAATTTTGACCTGTGAATGCTATACCCGGTTAATGCTATCTGAACTGTTAGCGATGCAATGATGCAAATGTAAGGTGGTATATTAGGTCAAAAATTGGGGTATGATAGATGCCCCTATTTAAGTTTCTTTAACTCGAGAGATGAAGATGAATATCTTTGTTTTGATAGGTGTAAAGAGACTTAAATATCGTACGCAAATTTGGACCTAAGATATCAAAAATGCGAGTGATGCAAATGATTGAAAAAGTTTCACCCAGATGATATCAAAGGAATGATAGTGGGGAAAAATTTGTGAGGATGACTCAACTGCTTAAGAAAAGAGGATCCTCGCTTGTTAGAAACAAAGAGATTACCTTCACATTTGTGACAATGTTCAAGGTAAGTGAATGATATTACCAATTATCAGCCTTGTGATAGTTTATGGTAATGAATTGAAGATGTTACCTTATCATCGTCAAGTGATAACTATAACAAGGTAAATTTTGAGAATTGCTATATTCACCGTGAATAATGTATAAATGATGGAAACGGATCTCAAATGAATTTTGAAGATATTACCAATTATCAGCAAAGTGATAACTATAACAAGGTAAATCTTTGAGATATATTACTGGGTATTCAGCCTTGTGAATAACAGACAGTGAAAGAAACAGAACTCAAATGAGTTTCTACTTTCTTGAATAAAATCTTGCCGAGGATCTCTCTTTTGAGAAGACGCGGGCATTTTGATCGGAAGACACAGGTTTTCTTTTAAATAGAGAGACAACTGCTGGTGAATTTCTCATACAGTCGTGATTTGACTTTGTTTGAGAAGAACAAACTCTCATGACAAGTTTAGGAATGAAAAGAAAAATAAGCGGCTCAAATGATGAGGCTATTGCTTATTGTTTTGTTGATTATAGACGGGGTTCTATCCAGGAACGAACTGGAAAGAAAAAGTCAATCAAGACATTGTTCCAAATGAGGAATGATCTCAGCTGGGGAATGTGGTAGAGAAAAAAATGTATTTCTCTGCTTTGGGATAATCCATCGGGGATATAATCGTACCACATGGTAAGCGATTTAAACCGATGAGAATGGAAGCAAATGTTTTGAGGAATGCAAAATGCTTAAATGATGCTAGTATGGATGTCATGAATGTTATATGCATGCTAACAATACTTGACAAAGACACTAAAGAGATATTTGGGAAAAGGACCACGCCATTCGAATAAATACTTAGTGAAAATTAAAAGAAAGGTGCAACGTTCCGATGAAGAATTTTGAGTTGCATGCTTTCTGAGAAAGGTATTTTATTGGCAACTTTGTCGGGAATTCTTTTTGGATAAGAATACCGTCCTTTGATGATTCCTGCTGAGGAGAAGACTTCTCGTAGCAATCGTTCTATCTTTCGGAGATTGAAACACTTATGGAGAAAACTGTTGAAGTTCTTTCTGTGTCCATAGTTCAAAGGAAAATTTTGCTTTTTGTTTCAAAAAATTTTTTGAAGTAAAAATTCATTTAAAACATTTTTGTTTCAAAAAGTGATTTTCACAATAAAAAGTGTTATTTTGCAAAACAGAATAAAGCAAGAATTGCAAACAAAAGGCACAAGGCTCAAACTTATTGATAGAATGGTAATCAGCCAAAGGCGGGATTCCATGAACTATTTACAAGAGTTGGAAATGATAATTTATTGGGAAAAGGCTACAATGAAAGAAAATAACCGCTATTATCCCTAACAACTTTGAATGCTAAACTGTGCTTGTTGCTTCAGAAGAGTTGATTGAAGATCCGTTGATGGAAAATTCTTCAGATTTGACGAAGTACAGACTGACTGCAGTTACTTTGTCATTTTTGTGTATCCTTGTTTTTGCCTAGATTTCTTTTTCAGGTTTTCAATCTATCAGGATAATTTCTGTTTATTGTCTCTAATTTTTGCATGGACTGCCTTTTCAGGTTTTCAATCCACCGAGACGCTCATTTTTTCCTAAGCCGCCCTTTTCGGGTTTTCGACTTACCGAGCTGTTCTTTTGTTTTTTTTAGACAAAGTATTTCTTGACTGCATCAAGATTCAGGATGCGGGAGTTCATCACCGTTCATGGTTGTGAGAGTCATGGCACCGCCAGAAAAGATTCTTTTGACGATGTATGGGCCTTCGTAATTAGGAGTCCATTTTCCCCTAGAATCGGGTTGAAAAGATAGAATCTTTTTAAGCACGAGGTCGCCTTCTCAGAATTCACGAGGTCGGACCTTTTTGTCGAAAGCTTTCTTCATTCTTCTTTGATACAGTTGTCCATGACACAGAGCGGTCAGGCGCTTTTCTTCGATCAAGTTTAGCTGGTCGTATCTACTTTGACACCATTCAGCCTCAGATAATTTGGTTTCCATGAGAACCCTCATTGATGGGATCTCAACTTCTACGGGGAGCACTGCTTCCATGCCGTATACTAGAGAAAAGGAGTTGCCCCTGTTGAAGTGCGTACTGAAGTACGATACCCATGTAGAGCAAATGGCAGCATTTTGTGCCAGTCTTTGGTGATGACCATCTTCTGGACAATCTTTTTGATGTTCTTGTTGGCAGCTTCAACGGCGCCATTCATCTTTGGCCGGTAAGGAGATGAGTTATGATGCTCGATCTTGAATTCCTCACACAGTTCTTTCATCATTTTGTTGTTCAAGTTCGATCCATTGTCTGTAATGATCTTGCTTGGAATTCCATATCGGCAAATGAGGTTGTTCTTGATGAACCTCACAACCACTTGTCTTGTGACATTGGCGTAAGATGCTGCTTCGACCCATTTGGTGAAGTAATCAATAGCCACTAGAATGAAGCGATGTCCGTTGGACGCTTTTGGTTCGATCATTCCGATCATGTCAATGCCCCACATGGAGAAAGGCCACGGAGAAGAGAGAACGTTGAGTAGAGTCGGTGGCACATGGATCTTATCTTCATAGATCCGCACTTGTGACATCTTTTGACGTGTTTACAGCAATCGGATTCCATCGTTATCCAATAGTATCCTGCTCTCAAGATTTTTCTGGACATTGCATGCCCATTTGAATGGGTTCCAAAGGACCCTTCATGTACTTCATGGATGATTGTGTCTGCTTCTTGTCTGTCGACGCATCTGAGCAGAACCATATCGAAGTTTCTTTTGTATAGTACATCCTCGTTCAGGAAGAAATTCCTAGAAAGTCTCCTTAGAGTTTTCTTATCTTTGTACGATGCCCCGAGTGGGTACTCTCGTGTTTGAAGGAAACATTTGATGTCGTGAAACCACGGTTTATCGTCAAAGACTGCTTCTGTTGCAAACACGTATGCAGGTCTTTCAAGGCGTCTGATGCGGATTCTAGGCATATCATTCCAATCGTTGACTTTGAACATAGAAGATAGAGTAGCCAAAGCGTCTGCCATTCGGTTCTGATCTCGAGGGATATGATGCGTTCGACTTTGTTGAAGTCAACAAACGTCTTGCATAATCTCTGTAGGAATTAGACCAAGATGATGAGTTTCATACTTGTCTTTGATTTGATTGATCACAAGGGCTGAGTCTCCATATATGTCAAGGATCTTGATCCTCAAGTCGATGGCTTCTTCGATACCCATGATGCAAGCTTCGTATTCTGCGATGTTGTTGGTGCAATCAAACAGCAATCTGGCGGAAAATGGGATATGAGAACCCTCGGGGTGATGATGACTGCCCCAATTCCATTGCCAAAGATGTTAACTGCTCCATCAAAGATTAGGCCCCATCTGGATCCTGGATCGGGTCCTTCTCCGGGTAGCGGTTCGTCGCAATCTTTCATCTTCAAGTACATAACATCCTCGTCTGGGAAGTCAAATTTGAGAGATTGGTATTCGTTGAGCGGCTGATAAGCCAAGTGATCGGCGAGAATGCTTCCTTTGACCGCTTTTTGAGCGCGGTACTGGATGTCATATTCAGATAACAGCATTTGCCATCGAGCAATTCTTCCCGTTAAGGCAGGCTTTTCAAAGACGTACTTGATTGGATCCATTTTGGAGATTAACCAAGTCGTGTGATTGATCATGTACTGGCGGAGACGTTTTGAAGCCCACACCAAAGCGCAACATGTTTTCTCGAGCATGGAGTAACGAGTTTCACAGTCTGTGAACTTTTTACTCAAGTAGTAAATGGCATGCTCCTTCTTACCGGTGTCATCTTGTTGTCCAAGTACGCAGCCCATGGACTCTTCTAGTACGGTAAGGTACATGATTAGCGGTCTTCCTTCAACTGGAGGGATCAGTATTGGTGGTTCTGACAGGTATTCCTTGATACTGTCGAATGCTTTTTGGCAATCGGCTGTCCACACAACCTTTTGATCTTTGCGGAGAAGCTTGAATATCGGCCCACAGGTAGCAGTCATCTGAGAGATAAATCTGGAGATGTAATTCAATCGTCCAAGAAATCCTCTTACTTGCTTTTCCGTATGTGGGCGTAGGCATTTCTTGAATAGCCTTGACTTTGTCAGGGTCCACTTCAATTCCTCTTTGACTGACGATGAAACCTAGGAGTTTTCCAGATCTTACCCCAAAGGTGCATTTGTTAGGATTCAGGCGGAGCTGAAATTTCCTTAGTCGTTGAAACAACTTTAAGAGATAGTCTATATGCTCATCTTCAGTGTCAGACTTTGCTATCATGTCGTCCACGTAGACTTCGATCTCTTTGTGCATCATGTCATGAAAGAGAGTAGTCATTGCCCTTTGGTAAGTTGCACCTGCATTCTTTAATCCAAACGGCATTACTTTGTAGCAAAATGTGCCCCATGGCGTATGAAGGATGTCTTATGTCTTCGGAGCCATTCTGATCTGATTATAACCAGAGAAACCGTCCATGAAGGAAAAGACGTTGAATTTTGCAGTGCTATCCACTAGCATGTCAATATGCGGTAGTGGGAAATCGTCTTTCGGACTTGCTTTGTTCAGATCCCGGTAGTCAACACACATTCTGACTTTCCCATCTTTCTTGGAGACGGGCACTATGTTGGCTAGCCATTGAGGATATTCAGAAGTGACGAGGAAACCTGCGTCGAGCTGTTTTTGAACTTCCTTTTTGATTTTTTCTGCCATATCAGGGTGAACTCTTCTCAGTTTTTGCTTAACTGGTGGACACTCTGGTTTTAATGGCAAGTGATGCTCCACGATGCTGGTATCCAACCCTGGCATGTCCTGGTAGGACCAAGCGAACACATCAACATATTCTTTGAGAAGATTTATCAGTTTGCTTTTGACACTGCTGTTGAGTGAAGCTCCGATATTTACTTCTTTTCTATCTTCCTCAGAACCCAAATTGATTGCTTCCAGAGGTTCTTTGTGAGGCTGAATGATCCTTTCCTCGTGCTTTAGCAGTCTAGAAATTTCATCTGGGATCTCTTCTTCAACTTCTTCCTCGGCGACTTCACAGGGGATTTCAAAGTTGGGAGAGAGCATAGAGTTATTGCTTTCAATGGATTTGTCCATCTATTAATCTGCATATTCGATTTATGTTTGATTAATTAACTCTTTGTCATTTTTTTGAGAAAATTCAATGTGAAAGTGTATGCAGATTAAATTTTTGAAGATTTTTTTTATTTATGTGTTTTTAGGATTATCATTTCCAAGAAAGGGTAAAATGAAAATAAACACAAATGTAGAAACAAAACAACGTTTTATTTATAATTCACACTATGAAACAGAGCCCTAAAATACAAACTCATTCGCCTTGGGCAAGACGAAGATTATTTAAAAGCTAAACCCTATAAAACATCTCTACACTTTGGGCGAAGTGAGAGTTCAAAACAAAAGCAAAGATAAACTACTTAGAACTAGGAGCGTTAGTCCGAACTTCAACGGTTTCCGTAGTGACGAACCTGGAAGTCGAGGTACTGGTAATTTTCCTTGGTTTAACCCTTGAGTAGACTTTGCGTTGTTTGAGCAGGCTTTGAAGACTCGGACGATAGCTCTTGCCTTGTGCTGCTGAAGCAATCTTCTTGATTAACAGATCGGGAAGTATGAGATGTAGCATATGTGCTTCCTGTTGATCTTTGTGTTGAATTTTGGGGATGTATCCTCCAATCTTCTGAGTGAAGAGACTCGTTGTCGGCGACACTTTCCAAATCGTATCCCGAATCGTACTCCTGATCTTCAGTGATCATGTTGATGTAGTGGTAACCAGGATCTGGTTTAGTGAATTCCACAGCGTGTTGAAGGTAGATCATTGGGATCTCGATTTGTTGATTAGGCTGAGAAGATGAGTATACCTCCTCTGATTGACTAGGATAATCAAAGAATCACCCCATCCAGTGGGTTGGATATCTTCGATTCTGATTCTCGAGCTTTCTGGCGCAGTATATTTACCATGTAGTCAAATTTACCGCTTGGTTCTCCCAAGGTATCCCAAACTTCAGAAGGGACAGGTGGATTTTCATGTTGCTGCAGGGACATGTCTTTGAATTGATCAGTCGGCGCATACACCTCTCTTGAGACACATATTCAGGCTGTTTAAATAAGTGCTCCATTCTTCGATCGAGAGGATCTCTTCATCATCTTCAATGGTGACAACGCTAACCTCTTGGAGAACAGGGTTTAAGAAACCCCACGTTGAAAACTTTGATTGGACGAAGTGTTTCATCCTTTTGCTTGTCTTTGGAGAATACGGGTGTGAACCCGAGTCCGGCTTTTGTTTCGTTCTTGACAGGTTTGATTACATGTCCCCATCCTTCAGCATTGCCATCTTTCACCATCTGTGCCGCTTCTTTATACGAAGAGATAGATGATCTGTTTTTGTTGGTAGATTCATCTTCTAACGGATTTTCTGGGAGATGTGTCCCTTCAATGTCATTAGCTGTGATGAAAGAGAAACTGGATAGATGGCTTACAAGCAAAGCTTGTTCACCACTGATGGTCACCAACTTTCCATTTACTGTGAATTTTAATTTCTGATGGAGAGTAGAAGTTACTGCTCCTGCCTCGTGGATCCAAGGTCTTCCTAGTAGACAACTGTAAGCAGCTGGTACGTCCATGACTTGGAAAGTAATTTGGAAAGTGTGCGGGCCAATTGTCATCGGGAGATCAACTTCCCCAATAACTGACTTTCTTGATCCATCGAAAGCTCTTACTATTATATCATTGAACTTCATTGGTGTCCCTTTGTAAGCCAAACGAGCGAGTGTCGTCTTCGGCATTACGTTCAAAGATGAACCAGTATCTACCAATACATTGGACAGGGAATCTGATTGGCAAATCATTGAGATGTGCAAGGCCAAATTGTGATCTTTCCCTTCCTCTGGAAGTTCCTCGTCACTGAAACTTAGATTATTACAAGCTGTTATGTTGGCGACAATACCTCCAAACTGGTCTGTAGTTACATCATGGTCTACATAGGCTTGGTCTAGTACCTTCATTAAAGCTTCTCGATGAGCTTCGGAGTTGAGGAGTAGAGACAGTATTGAAATCTTGGAAGGAGTCTGCATCAGTTGATCCACGACTCGGTATTCGCTTTTCTTGATTAATTTTATTATCTCATCAAAGTCTGTGTTGACGTTGGTTCTATCAGGAGGACCAACATTTGTGCTTAAGTAATAAACGGGAATCGTTGCAGGATTCTCGGAAGATATGTTAACTGGATTTTGTCGGACAACAGGAACTGCAGGCGGTCTTGGTGGCAATGGAGTGTGTACTCGTCCACTTCGTGTTACTCGTCCGATTTCTGTTATATTGACATTAGCTGGAAGAGTAGGCATGGGTTTCTCCTTCCCATCCTCTATCAGGGTTGCATTGTATTGGTAAGGAATTGCTTTGGTAGAACTGTATGGAACAGGACCGGGTAAGCAAATCACCAAAGGAGACTCGGGTGTTGGAACTGTTGCATTCAATCTCCACATGTTTGGGTACATTGAAACAAGGGATGATAACGTTTACTTCGGGGTTTTCCGAGTTGATATCTGAGACTAAAAGCTCATGCGGAAAATGCCCTACTGTATTTACGTCATGGTCATCTCTGTTTCTGTAGATCTGTAGGTCACCGATATCTAACAATCTGAATGTCCTTTATGGTGGGACATCCTTGAATATCTTTGGAGCAGATATGGCAAGCTGCGTAATCGTGCTTAGTGAAGGTGCTCATTGTACTGTATGCTTCATGGAGATGCACCAAGTTTCCTCTGATCAGGTTTACGTCTGTAACGAGATACCTGTCTGTATTTCTCAGTATCAAACTTACTGAGTGTCCACTGTGACTGGGAAGCGGATTGGCTTGTACGTTCGGACTTGTATTTCTGAAGGAAAGAAGATTAGATCTCACTAATCTCTGTACTTCTGCCTTTAATGCTATGCAATGCTCAAGGTCATGGCCTGGTGCCCCTTGGTGAAAAGGGCAAGATACATCTGTTTTGTACCACCATGGTAATTTTTCGAACCGGAGGTGGTGACCTTGTCTGTATCAGATTCTTTTCTATTAGCGCAGGGTAAAGTTCTGTGTACGTCATTGGAATCGGGTCGAATTGCGTAACCCGAGGCGCACGGTTTTGATTGTTGAACTGCTGAGCCTGTTGACGAGGCTGTTGAGTTTGTTGATTTTGTTGAAATTGCGGAGCAATTCCTGTGTTTGGAGTTGTGTTGACGGCGGGTGCTATGGCAGCTACCTGTCGTTGTTGAATGACATTCTTACGCGGTTTCCCTCGGGATACCATTCCTATGTCATGCTCTTTTTCCTTTGAAAACTGGTTCCAACCTTTTAGTTCCACTAGAAGATCCTGCTTCCTTGGTTAGGCGTCCAGTTCGAACCCCTTCTTCTAATCGCATTCCCATGCTTACCATCTCGGTGAAATCTCCGGGAGCGCTAGCGATCATTCGCTCATAGTAGAATGAGCCTAGAGTATTCAAGAATACCTTAGTCATCTCCTTCTCTTCCAATGGTGGGTTGACTTGGGCAGCAATTTCCCTCCATCGTTGTGCATATTCTTTGAATGTCTCTCTTTCTTTCTGAGACATGGAGCGGAGTTGATCCCTATCGGGAGCCATATCCAAGTTGAACTTGTATTGCTGGACAAAGGCTTCACCTAAGTCGTTGAATGTTTGGATATTCGTGCTGTCTAAACCCATGTACCACTTCAGTGCGGCACCGGTGAGACTATCTTGGAAGTAGTGGATTAACAACTGGTGATCTTCGTTGTATGTAGACATTTTCCTGGCATACATCGTGAGATGACTTTGTGGACAGGAGTTTCCTTTGTACTTTTCAAAGTCAGGGACTTTGAATTTTGCAGGTATCCTTACGCGAGGAACTAAGCAAAGATCCTGGGCGTTTTTCCCAAACAATTCTTTCCCACGAATTGTTTTTATCTCAAGCTGCATTTTGAGGAGTTGTTCCTGGAGATTCTCCATCGAGCCACGGGAATTCGTGTTATTGCCTGGAGTATGGTGAACTTCTTCGTCCATGGTAGTGTGCACTACGGAAGCTGAGTTCGTCATGATTGGTTGAGAAACCGGCATTGTTACTTGTGGAAGAGTTACTCCATGTTGCGGAGTAAATGTAGAGTTTTGCTGCAAAGTAGGTATTTCAAGCGAGGTTGTTTGAGAAGTCGGTTGGCGAAATCCGATGCCAAAGTTGAAAGGCATGCCCCATGGATAGCCTTCTGGCATACTGAAAGGTGAACTACTGACTGCGACAGCTGAAACTGGAGTAGTAGTGTCTTCTGAGATCGCTGCTTGGTTTTGACTGCTCGATGCTGCTTGTTGACTTTGAGCTGCGGCCAATGAGTTGACCAAAGATGTGAGTCTCTCCACTTCTTCTTGCAATGTTGTTACCGTGCTACGGAGTTCAACGTTCTCTTGTTCAAATCCTTCCATTACTTTTCTTCTTTTTGATCTTGTATCGTATGTTCGAGTTGGCTGTGGACGCGGTCGAGAAACTCTAAGACGCGACAGCTTGATCTTTTCCTATCTGTTCAAACTGTTCAAACTGTTCAAGTTGTTCAACTTGCAAGTTGTCAAGATCGACTTAGACAATAGACTTAAATGCAAAGTATGATGCATGATTATGATTGTAAAGAAAGAAATTTCCAAAGAATTTATGCTAAAAGAGATATTTCTGGCAAATATTTGGATGGAAAACACACATTTATTGATTAATGGAAGAAGATTACAACAATATTGTTTTTTTGGAGCATTGCTCACACAAATGATAAAATAAATGATAAAATTACAAACTAAATTGAACTAATTAAACGTCTTCGTCGGATGAAGATCCAAAGGCTTGATGCAGCTTCAACTTCAGGATTTCCTTCCATAGTGAGCCAGTTCAACTTTCGGCTTTTAGCTTGCTAATGACTTTCTTCCACTTGTCGGGAGCAAGAGGATCATTTGTCATTTCTTCAAGCTTCCTTTCTTTCTTTGACGAATCTTGATCGCGTTATCTTTTGATAAATTTCATCTTTCTCCATGAGCCATTCATCTGGAAGTAAAGCGTCTTTTCATGATCTTTGACTTGCTTCTTGAGCTTCTCATTCTCAAGATTAGTCTTAAGGAACTTGTTTTCCAAAGCCTTTTCAAACCTTATCTTGGCCAAGGCTTCTTGGTATTCTCCCATAGTCTCGACGGGAAAAATTGTTAATTTGGAAGCGTTGAGAACATGGGTTCTTCATAAGCGTAAGGCATTCGAAATTCTTTCGCTCTTTTCTTTACCCAAGAAGTGTAGGTTTCATGGCTACACAATTTTGCCTTACCTTTCTTTCTTTCGGATGTGATGCCAAGCCTGATCATCCTAGCCTTCAACTTGGGAATCTTCTCCTTCGTGATAGAAATAACTTCCACAGTAAACCAAGAGGTTTACTAGAGTTTGCGTATCCGAGTTGACGCCCGCCAGAATGGGTTGTAGTTGATTCCTCCTTCGTGCACCAATGAGAGGTACGTTGGCAAATTCTCCACAGCTCTCAATGATTTCCATCTCATTGTCTGCCAAGGTATACCAATGGATATCGTCGTTTGTAAGAGACATGAGTCTTCTTGACCAATGCCACTCGTCTTTGTTTTCGGGAAGATAGGAGATTTAGTGTGAGACAATCCATTTGAAAACAGAGGTACACAACACACGATAGTTCCGTCTCCTTGACGATTCCTATGATGAATAGAGACGTACGTGTCACCAAGCAAGGTGGGAACGGGATTTCCAATCAGAAAGATCCTTATGGCGTTGATATCAACGAAATTTGGGACGTTGGGAAACAACACCAATCCATAGAGGAGTAAAGCTAAAATAGCTTCAAAGGCTACCATACTACCGGCTGCAGAGAATTTAAGAGCCTTCTCCATTAGGAACTTTGAAGTTAGTCCTAAGAGTTTTCCTCTGGTAGTTAGGTTTTTGTCTATCTCAGATTTCTTTAAGTGAGTCATCGTTGCAATGACTGGTGACTTAGGAATGGCTTCCAAACCATTGAAAGGCACTTTGTCTGATACTGAGATACCTAGGATATGCGCGTACTCTTCCAAAGTAGGCATCAACTGATAATCAGGGAAAGTGAAACAACGATAGACTGGATCGTAAAACTGAACGAAAGTTTTGAGAAGTCCTTCATCAACGTTAGTGTTCAGAAGAGTTAAAAGAGTTCCATAGCGTTTTCTGAAATCCGAGGGATCTTCTACCAAGGATGCTAACTCTTTCAACTTTCCTACATCAGGAATTCTAAAACTGTATCTTTTGGTGAATCTTCCTCTGACGTCCATCACTCTAACCTAAAATATTTTACAAAGAAAAATCTCTAAATTCTTTGGAAATGGGAAGAGAAATGAAGTTTTTTTTTTGAATGAATGAATGCATGAATGCGGCAAACATGGTTAGTAGTTATACACACGGGCAAGCGTTCGAAGTCACGAGCATGAAGCCAACGATAAGAATCAACGTGGTTAAGTTCTAAGGGCTTATTCATCTGTGAAACGGGTTCTACTGATAATACAGGCTCAACACTCCTCTTTGAAATATTATCGAATTTGTTGAATACTCGATGGTCCAATAATATTTTTCAAGAGAAACTCGCCTGATCGTAGTCTCGCATGACAATTACTCTAGGCTTACACCAATAATCTGCACTACATCCTAAATGGCAGGATGGGTTATGTGTTCTACATCCCACTCACCTTCGAGTTCCCTTGAAAGCAAATGTTCGCAAATACTTGCTAAACACAATACCCCAAGACAACCTCCACTGAGAGGGAGATATTAACTGTAAGTATTGAGACTTCACGTATACTCCACCTAGATCTAAAAATGTTTCAACCGGTTAGGATTTCTTTCCATCGATGAAACAAAACACACAATAAAGAAAAATGACATATGCATAATATGAAAGCTTATCCCCTTTCTTTTCTTTTTGAAAACAAAACAGCTTGGTGCTCTCGAGCAGAGTCACATTTTTTTTTTGAAAATCAAAGTTTCAGCGTACTCCCCAGCAGAGTCGCCATTTTTCCTGTTCACGTTAAAAAGTGACGCGCTAGGGAATTTGAATGTGAATTCAGATCCTCTGGCCCGAAACGATTTACTCTTTTGATTTGTTTATAAAGATGCCGCGAGCATCAAGCTTTATTATTTTCAACACAAGAAAGATGATTTAATGATTATGAAAAAGGGGAAAGCTGTTAATACCCTCAATTGATATTGATATGCGTAACGACTAGCGCAAACTAGACGCAACGCA
Source organism: Vicia sativa (assembly GCA_021764765.1). Taxonomy (NCBI): domain Eukaryota; kingdom Viridiplantae; phylum Streptophyta; class Magnoliopsida; order Fabales; family Fabaceae; genus Vicia; species Vicia sativa. The sequence continues at coordinate 187,744,413 of CM038794.1, forward strand.
TTGGGGAGATTCTGAGTAAGGGGGATTGTTATATAAAGGGAATAGATGGAGCACCCTAAATATATATAGTTATCTATAGCTTTATATATGAATATGTTTGATATGTTTGTGTGTTTTAATTGCTATTTCTATGATTGGGAAAGTTTCTCCTTTGGGATTTTAAGAATGATAGATTATGTGGGATCCTAGTGTTTGTTATTATTGTGCTCGCAAAGATCTGTGGATCTTCTGCATACATATCCCCTAGTGGGAATCAGAGCATTTGTAGCTCGGATCTACAGGGATCTATGGTTTGTTTGGTCTGAGGGAGAAAGAAATTTGCTCGGCAAGGATGAGACCTTGTGCCTACGTATTCTCAAAAGGATGTTGAGAAAGTCAGAGCAATCGTAGTTCCCACTTATGCTAGTGGAAAGCAACGGGATGTTAGTAAGAGACAGACAAATGTCATCTTAATGAAAAATGTATCTAATCTATTTCATCACATACATTTTGAAAAGTTTGATTGATAAAAATCTTTCATCGTAAGTTATTGTTTTGCTTGAGTGCAAGCTACTACTTACATGTTTAAGAAAGATGTTTGAAAAAATGATTGAATCTTTTAACTGTAAGCATTGGGTGTTTTGCTTGAGTGTACAAGCGTTACCACTTACAATTAAGAGATGTTTTGTTTGAAAATAGTTTGAAAAGAGTTTGAAAAGTTTTTGACTGTATGTGATGTGATAGATGAGATACTTCTTCCATAGAGATGATAGATGTCTAAATCTCGAGGAGAAATTGATTGGATTAAGGGATGCTTTTAAGAAGCCCATGGGTCCTTGTATTGTTAGCCCAAGAGAAGGCATTCCGAGGGTCATCGAGGGTCCTTGTATGAAGCTCAAGAGGAAGCTATAGGGTATGGCTGGTTTTGTCTTAAAAGGGATTTCACCGGGAAACCATCCTTTTGGAATAAGAGCAATTTCACCGGGAAATTATACTCTCTGGGTTCTATCCTAACGCGGGTGATTCTTTGTATTGGAAGCCCAATAGGAGGCTGTTAAGAGATTTCCTGTCTCTTTCATTGTATGATGCCCAAGAGAAGGCTAAACTCAATGAGGAGTTCTTTTGAACGAAGCCCAAGAGGAGGCTGACTCAACAGGGGAGTGTGTCTTATATGAAGCCTAAGGAGGCTAAACTCGATGAATGAGTTTTGCATAAAGCTAAGAGAAGGCTAACTCTGTGGGAGAGTTATCTTGTATGAAGCCCAAGAGGAGGCTAAACTCATGCTGGGATGAATTATCTTGTATAAAGCCCAGCGGAGGCTACAACCGTGGGGAACCTATTGGTTAGACTAATTGTTATGTTATAATTAGACAGTTGTATAAACAAGTGTGTGTGTGATATGTATTCACAGGAGTTTATGAAGGAAATATAAACAATGCATGATGTTTATTTACAAAAGTTTATGAAATATAAACAAGTGTCTGTGAAACGAACGTTTAAAACGAGCGTAACTTGATTATTTACAAGTTTGAACTGTGTACAAGGAAGTGAATATGTACACGAACGAGTATTTATGTACAGAGAAAGATGGATGTACATAGGAGGGTTGGGACTTACACCATAAGGGTGGCCCATTGGTTTGAAAGCAGTTTCACAGGGAATAATGCTCCTTTCAATACCAATGGTATTCAGTGTATATACAGATGAAACGAAACGAACGATCGAAGTTTATCTGTGAGTGTATATGTATTATACAGACAAAATTTGTATGAATACAAAGAATTTGATATGTACAAGGATAATATGTATGTACATGTTATTTGTGTATATAACAAGTGAAGTGAAAACAAACGATCAAGTTTGTCTCAGAGTATAAAAGTATCCGTGTTATGTACAGATAAAATTTGTATGTATTTGAAGAAAGTTTGATATGTACAAAGAAATATTATGTACATAAAAGAATGTTATGGGACTTACAAGTGGGAGGCCCATTGGTTTAAAAGAAGTTTCATCAAGAATACTCCTTTCAATACCAATGGTATTTGTATAAACAAACGAATGAAACAAACGAAAGAAATTTGTTTATGTTTGAATATTAACAATGATGATTTGAGTATGTACAAGTAAAATTAAATATGTACATAAAAGGATTGGGACTTACACAGAAGGGAGGCCCATGATCGATTGAGAAATTCGAGAGAAAACGAATTGTTTTATCGCTTAAATCGGATCGATCATGGTAAAAGATGTAAGTTTGATGAAAAGTTTTGAAAAATGATTTTGAAAATGTTTTGAAATGAGGTTCATTTATGAGAAGTTTTGAAAAGAATCGAAGTCGAAAACTTGAAAAATCACTTTTAAAGTGTTTTGAAAAGTGCTCGAACGTCGTTTTCGGCTCGATTAAAATATAATCGATGAAAGTTTTTCTGAAAATTTTTGCACTATCATAAAATAGATACATTTATTGACAAGTGTACAAAAATCACCTCAAATGAGGAGTTTTGATTGGTTAAAAAATTGTGAAGTTTGTGAAAAAACATGAAAAATATGAAAGTTTTAAAAAGAATGGTCTTGTGGAGAGTTGAAACATGACCATTGGGTGGCTACGTACAAAGAACTACGGGCAAGCTAGCTACCATGGACAAACGCGTTTGTGTTTAGGAATCAAAACACGTGTTAATAAAAGATTGAAATTTGAATTTAAAAATCAAGAACACGCGCGCAAGCTTGTTCTTCGTTTTGATTCTCGATTTTTCAAATCCAGCTATAATCTTGTTTCAATGAAATTGAAGAAGTAAACATAAAATTGCTCGTTTTTCACAAGGAACACGAAGGTGTTGTTAATTGCATTTATTTTAGCCTAACATGATTGAATTTCTGAAACACGAAGAACCCTAAAACTGAATTTTTCAAATTAAATGATGCATAGTTGATGATTTTTCATTTGTTTGAGGGCTTATGATCGATGAGGTAGAAAGAGATTGGCCAAGAGTTTTTCATTTAAGTTCAAAGAATCATGATATCCAAGTTCAGTTCATACCTGTAAGTTGAGATCGAAGAAGGTGTAACGTTTCAGAATGTTTTAAGATTGTTGAGCTTCATGGATGCTATGGAAGCATTAGGAATGGTCTGCTTGCTTTGAATCTCCTCGAATCTCTCCACCAAGTCCACCTGCATAAGCTTCAAATGAAACTGGAAATCATGGTTAGAGGTGTTACAGTTTTTGTGATTGATTTGGATCATGTATATGAGGTTCATAGATGATGTTTGAATGTTTGAACACAAGTTAATCCAGCTAACCATAAATTCGAATCATAAGGCGTTTTGCAAGTTTGGAAAATGGAAATGAATTCTGATTTTTACTTGCTTTCTGTTTGATTTTAAGTTTAAACAAGTTATATATTGAGATTAAAACATGTTTGACACCAAAGATCTTATGTTTCACAATTTTTCAAAATTGCATGATCTCTGAATATGTTTGAGAAATTGAGGAGTGGAAGGAAAGCATGTCTTTGCATTACTTTGGTGTCATTTGAACTTGAAATGGTGATCATTTATAGGCCAATGTTCTGAAATTTAGGCCAAGTACAAGCTTTTGGTAAATCAAAGTTGCCTTAAGGGTAAGAAAGACTTTTCAAAAGGAAAAGGAAGCTTCCTTTTACCATGTGTGAAAATCTCAATTTGATCCTATCTCATCTCATTATATCTAGCTGATATTTATCAGCTCTAAGCTTGAATTGGCAAGGTGGCATTGCTTCTAGATGAAGAAATCAAAATGACCTATAATTTGAAGTTTTGACTTTGAAAATCATGTTCATGGAGCCTTATGTTTCAATTTCAAAAGTATAGCTAGACTCCATGGATTTGAGAGTTCTTGGACATTTTGAAAGCTTGTTTCAAGAGCTACAACTTTCATGTTTTGAGTTTTTTCAATTCAAATGGAACTAGGTGAAAAATGGCATGAAGTTTGGAAAAATAAGAAATTTTAACACTTAGAAATTTTCTAAGTATTGAAACTTTGACTTTTTGTTGACTTTTCAAATTCTTTGATTTTTTATGATCATGATGGATCATTTGAAGTATTTTGATGATTGAAAAAGTTTTGTTTTGAAAAATTTGACCAAAAGTCAAAGTTTGACTTTTCAGTGCAGATGAAATTTCATCAGATGTTTCTAAAATTGACTGATGAAGTCTGTGAACTTCTGTGATGTTTTGAATCCAGAAATTAGGTCAAGATGTTGTATCTAAGATATAATGACCAATCTCTATCCAAAAAAGTCATTTCTTGCTCAAAAAGTCAGAGAATACTCATGCTCGATCAAAACCCTAATTGGTCGATCCTCGATTGATCTATGAGAAAATGGATATCTGATGATCAGAGGTTGATGATTTGATCAAGATAGATCAAATGAGGTGAGAAAAACTCAAACCCTAATTGGTTGCCTCTTGAATCAGATGAAAATCTGATGAAACCCTAATTTTGACCTGTGAATGCTATACCCGATTAATGCTATCTGAACTGTTAGTGATGCAATGATGCAAATGTAAGGTGGTATATTAGGTCAAAAATTGGGGTATGACAACATCTAATGTTGATCTTAGGCATATCGCTCAATGGTTGACTTTGAACATGGAAGATAGAGTAGCCAATACCATTCATTTGATCTTGAGGAATATGATGCAATTCAACTTTGTTGAAGAAAGTCAACAAACGTCTCGCATAATCTCGGTGGTAGGGAATCAAACCAAGGTGATGATTTTCGTACTTTTATTTGATTGATCACAAGGGCTGAATCTCCATATGTCAAGGATCTTGATCCTCAAGTCGATGGCTTCTTCGACACCATGATACAAGCTTCGTATTCTGCGCGATGTTGTTATGCAATCAAATATATTATATGGAAAACAGGATATGAGTACCCACGAGTAATGATGACTTCCAATTCCATTGCTAAAACCATTTATCATTCACAAAAAAAATTAGCCCCATCTTGATTCGTGGATCGTGACCTTATTCATGTAACGGTTCATCATAATCTTTTCATCTTGGCACATAACATCCTCGTCAGGGAAGTCAAACCTAGAGATTACCATTGATAATAGCATCTGCCATTGGGAAATTCTCCTATTTAGGCAGGATTTCAAATACGTACTTGATTGGATCCATTTTAGAGATTAACCAAGTCGTGTGGTTGATCATGTATTGGCGGAGACGCTTCAAGCCCATACCAAATTGCAACGTGTTTTCCGAGCATGGAGTAACGAGTTTCACAATCCGTGCACTTTTACTCAAGTAGTAGATAGCATTATCCTTCTTATCGGTTTTATCTTGTTGTCCAAGCACGCAGCCCATAGAATCTTCCAACACGGTAAGGTACATAATTAGAGAGTCCCTTCGATCGAGGAATTAATATTAGAGGTTTTACAGGTATTCTTTGATACTGTCGAATGCTTTTTTTGACAATCTTCGGTCCGCACAACCTCTTGATTTTTGCGGAGAAGCTTGAATATTGGTCCACAAGTAGAAGTCATTTGAGATAAATCTTGAGATGTAATTCAACCGTCCAAGAAATCCTCTTACTTGATTTTCAGTTTATGGCGATGCATTTCTTGAATAGCCTTGACTTTAGACTTCAACTTACCTGGCTGACAATGATACCTTGGAGCTCTATCCAGTGTATTTGTTAGGATTCGCGAAACTAATATTTCCTAGTTGTTGAAACAACTTCAAGAGATATTCTATATGTTCTTCTTCAGTGTTGGACTTTACTATCATGTCGTCCAGGTAGATTTTGATCTCTTTGCATCATGTCATGAAAGAGTAGTCATTGTCTTTGGTGTTGGCGCCTTTATCTTTAATCCAAACAACATTACTTTGAAGCAAATGCCTCACATGATAAAAGATGTCTTCTATGTCTTCTAGAGCCATTATGATCCGATTATAACCAAAGAAACCGTCCGTGAAGGAAGATGTTGAACTTAGCAGTGCTATCAACCAAGATGTTAATATGCGGTAGTGGGAAATCATCTGGCTAGCTTTTTCAAGTCCCTGAGTCAACACATCCTGACCTTTCCATCTTTCGGAACAAGGACTATGTTAGCTAACCATTGACGATATTCGAGGTGACGAGAAACCATCGAGTTTCTTTTGAACTCCTTTTATCTTATCGGCCATGTCCTGATGAGTCCTCCTACCGTTGTTTAACTTGCGAACATTCCGACTTTAATGGCAAGTGATGCTCTACGATGTTGGTAATCAACCCTGGACATGTCCTAGTAGGACCAATCAAACACATCGACGTATTCTTTGAGAAGATCTATCGGCTTTTCTTGACATCGCCATCGAGTAGCGTCATGTTTACTTCTTTTCTGCTTTTCCCAACTCAAGTTGATTATTTCTAAAGGCTTCATGAGGCTGAATGATTCTTTCATCATGCTTAAGTAGTCGGAATTCATCTGGGATCCTTTCTTCCCCCTTCTTCGCGTCGAACATGTGGAATTCAAAGTGGAGAGAGGGCATAGAGTTATTATGCTAATGGGTCTATTCATTTTTAATCTATATATGATTTATGTCTGTTTTTTAGAAAAATAAAATGCAAAAGTGTATAAATTATTTGAAAGATGTTTATTTTATTGGTATTTTAGGATTACTGTTTCATAAAAAGTAAAAACGAAAACAAACACAAAATTTGAGAATCAAACAACGCTTTTATTTATGATTCACATATGAAACAAGGCCCTAAAGACAAAGTATTTTGTCTTGGGTAAGACAAAAAGAAAATTATTTAAAAGCTACCTTATAAAACACCTCTCTGCCTTGGGCTGACGAGAGAGTTTAGAATAAAAGCGAGATAACTACTTAGAACGGTGAACAACAACAACCTCAATGACTTTCCAAAAGTGACGAATTCCTTGGTAGACTATGATTCCAAAAAATTCCTTAGGATCATTTTCGAATGACGTTGACCATTGGTCGAACATGATTTGAAGGCTCTAGTTTGTTAACCTTGTCCTTTGTACCGTTGAGGCGATCTTCCTCTGCTTGTTCAACAGGTCGAGTATAAAATGAAGACGTGTCTTCGTGTAGATGTATTATGGACTTTTAGATGTACTTCCAATCTTCCTGGATGAAGAGACTCGTTATCGTGAGACACTTTCCAAGTCATTTTCAGGATCATCTTCCCAATCGCTCTTCAAAAATCGTGATTTATCTGGAATAAACAAATTCAGGTTCAACAACCTCGACAAGTGTATCAAAGAAAGATCTTCACTGTGATCTCGAATTGATTAGGCTGAAAGGTGAAAGAAATAATATGGCTACATGCGTGGTATGTTAGAACAAGGCAAAAATTAATTATATTTGTTGTGAAAATGATTTGAAAATAGTTTGGAAATGGAAAAGAGGAAAAATGTAAAAGGTTCTGGGGCGAGGGGTTCAACCGCAGACCTAAGGCATGGCAAGAAATGAGAGGCACGCGTTCTACCACTGGGTGGCTATACATCCGTTTATTTATTTCATTCCAGTTAATTATATTATAAACAAATTATTAGAAAATTCTAAACAATGGCCATGTTCATCTTCAACCTTAAGCTTGATTCGCATCTTCCTTGTTTCTTGATGAAATCGAAATATATAAAAGTGAAACTTGCTCGTTTTTTAACAAGGAACACGATCGTGATCTTTAATTGCATTTATTTTAAGCATATGATGACTGAATTCGAGCAAAAGAAGATGAACCCTAATTTCACAAAATCAAAATAAAATCGTGTAGGTGCATGATTCATGGCAATTGATTGAGGGTTAATGATCCTCATATGTGCAGAAACATGATAGAATGTCAACTTTTGAATTGCAATGTAGAAATCATAAAATTCTAAGTTTTAGCAATTTACCTCTTCAAGCAGAAATATAATTATTCGAAGGAGTGTTTCCATAAGTTTTTTGATGATTTTTATAGCTTCCTTGGACCTTAGGGAACGTGTTGGAATGCTCTACTTGTCTTGAGATATCCCGGAAATTATACCCATGTCCAACCGCAGCTTGAGCAAGTTGAAGATGATGATGTTGATTATGAGGTTAGAGATTTCCTAAGGGCTTGGATCACCTCTATGGAGTGTATGGACGATGTTTGAATGATTAAACTGGAAACGCACGGTGGATTTGGATTTGGCTTGTTCAAAGCTCAAAATGCACACTTATGGAGTTTTCTTGAGGAAACCGACTTTTGTGTTTTTATAATGGATCAAGGTTCTAACAACTTAATAATGATGTTTATAGAGTGTTTGAATCTATAGATTGGTTAGAACTTGCAAGAATTGAAAGTTGGAATTCTCACATTTTGGAAAACTTTGAAACTTGCAATTTAACAAAGAATTAGAAAACAAGCTTGGAGTTGTTTTGTGAATTGCAAATTATGCAAGGACCTCTATTTATAGGCTAATAAGTTTGGAAAGCAAGACATAATGATTTACGAGAACCATCAAACCCTTCACAATGATTCCACTAGGACGACAGGACCTTGATATTTAAGCTTTGAAATATTACTTGGGAATAACATTTAGCGCAGAACCATTATCAATAAGCACATTGGACAATTCATCATTCTTGCAATTCATGGAAATGTCCAAAGCCATATTGTGATTCCTTCCTTTGGCGGGCAACTCTTCATCACTGAAACTCAAATTTTTGAAAGTTGTGATATTTCCAACCACACTATTGAAAGTTTCTAAAGGCACATCAACAAAAGCCTGATCCAAAAACTTCATTAGAGACTCTCTATGAGCTGAAGAATGCATCAACAAGGCCGAGATTGAAATCTTTGATGGAGTCTGCAGCAATTGCTCAACAATCTTATAATCACTCATCTTGATAATTTTCAATAAATCATCTACTTCTTTCTCTTGAGCTAATCTGCCCTTCAATCTTCTTGGGTACAACACTAGTTTCCACAACCTTCTTACCATCATCAGCAAACTTTGGAAATACAAGAGCAAACACACGACCACTTCTGGTCATTCGACTAGCATCAACAATATTTCCTACTTGAGGCAACAGTTGAATCGAAATTTCAACATCTCCTTCTAGAATGGTGGCATTGTACATGTATGGGACGACCTTGTTGGAACTATACGGGACAGGTCCAAGTATGCTAATAACTAGAGGAGTAACTGGAGGCTTGTTGTAATAGGTCACTGCAACAGGAGTGAGAATATCAAAATATGGCACAATGACGTTTACATCTGCTTCTTCACCAGACTCATCAGCGGAGAAATATTCATCAGCAAAAACATATTCGTTATCAGATTCATCAAACGATTCGTCAATCATATTGACGCTATTGTTGAAACCAACCCTGCTTACTACAATTTGAATAATGCCTTCATCCAGCAAACGCTAAATATCTCTTTTCACAACATCACAACCACGATGATCAGTGCTACATACTGAATATTCACTATATTGTGCACTTCTTGTCCTTCAATGAAATTGAACTCGGCGTGTAAATTCACCAAATCAACATTAGTCTCATTTACATCATGAATTTGGATTTCTAGAGGACCATAAACAACATTCACTTCAACTTGTGCTCATCCTTCAATCTAAGAACCTAGATGAGGTTCATGTCCAACATATCTTGAAGATCACTCTTTATCTAATTACAACCACGAGTATCTTCGCGACACACACTACAGCAACGTGACCATGGGAACATAACCAACTTTATAGAGAGCATCATGCATTTTCACAAGATTTCCAATTATCAAATTCACGCTATAAACCCGATTTCTCCGTCAATCAAATTCATAACATTTCCATGCTTGGGCAATAGATTTCTGCACATTAGGACCCATGTCCTGAAAGACAACAAATCAGATTCGACCATCTTTGCACTTCTCGACTTTAATGGGTTGCAATTTCAATAATGTGCCCTAGAGTTCTTGGTGGTATGCACAAGTCTGGTAAGCCTTGTAATACCATGGCAAAGGATTTGGAACAACAGAGGAGCCCTTGTGCAAAGTGCCTTGAATCAATGATGGATACAACTCTATATGCCATCGAATTGGATCAACAGTTCTTTATTTGGACCTTGCCTTGCTAGGATGTTTTGTTATAAGGGATAATAGTTGAGTTGTAACAACAGGGGTAATGAAGCAACTTGTTGGTTCTAATAATGCTTACTAGGAACGTAGTTCTCCTCTCTTGCAACATTAACATCTTCCTTCTTTTGGGAGAATCCAAAGGATGGTTTCAACCCCACTCGATCCTTCTTATTTCGACAATCTTCCTCTCAGATAGCCTCTTCTAAACGAACTCCCATGCTTACCATTTCCGCAAAATCATTAGGTGCAATCTCCACGATCTTCCCATATATAAGGGACCCAAAGTCTTCGGAAAACATTGGTCATCTCTTTCTCATTTAAGGGAGGTATAACTGTGCAGCAAGTTCACCATCTCTGAGCATACTTTGAAGGATTCCTTATATTTTGAAACATTGCCCTTAGATGACCATGTTCGGGATCCATGTACATATTATAATTGTAATACTTCACAAAAGCTTCACCCAAATCATTGAAGGTATGGATGTCGATGTTGTCTAGATTCATGTACCATCTCAAAGTTGCACCAGTCAAACTATCTTGAAGAAATGAATGAGCAGACGCTAATCTTCAATGTGAGTGGACATCCTCTCAAATACATCATCAAATGATCACAGGATAAGAATTTTGTACTTCTCAAACTGAACTTTGAACTTAGTGCACTTTCACATTGGGAACTACACATTGACATTGTCACCAAAAGTTCTTTCCCCTTGAGGGCGATCAACTCTTTATGTATCTTGTCAAACTGTTCCTGAAATCCATCCATTCGATCATAGAAGTCTAAGCTTTAACTCGGAGGAGAATGGATTGTCAAATTCTTTATCGAAAATAGAGTAGCATGCACCATAGGTGTGGAAACAACAGTTGGGCCAAGGAGGTCACTTGATCAGCAGGATTGTAACCTCCAGGCATGAAATTCTCTAGCATTCCCCAAGGATAACTAGGAGGCATACGGTGTTGGACGGTAGAAATCACTGGTACAATATAAACATTAACATCTTGAACTTCAGAGATAACAATTGTCTATTTAGGTTGAATGATACGAGGAGAAGGCGGAGGAGGTAGTGGATGATTCTGGTCAGCCACCAACTGTTATACCATAGCAGTCAAGTTGGGCATACCGGTCCTCAAAGAGATAACCTCTTCACGCAGCTCACGATTCTCTTGCTCTAGATTTTCCATCTTCTTATTGGAGTTGGCTCGAGTGTTATATTGATGAAACAACTTGAAGACTGAATGAAGATGAGAAACGGTTAAGACACTTGGGAAAGTATGCAAGAATGTGTGTGTCATGATGCATGACATGCACACACATGATTTGTTTATTATTTATTTTTAATTTTTATAATTCAAGGAACTTAATAAAGACAATTTAATTTGCAAATATCAAAGTATAAATACATTTGAAATATTGAAATAAACTTATATCATTAATAAAGTATTTTGAGTATTACAACTCTTCAATACAAGTATCAACAAACCCAAGTACAATAGAGATATAATATACAAACTAAGAGTACTAAGGAAACAAATTGTAGAAAACCCTTCATCAGATGACCTCTTCCTTTTACGCTTCCTAATCTCTTCCTTCAGTTGCTCGTTATCTAACACGCATCTGTCAACATAACCTTTCAAGCACCGCACTCGGTAGAAGTATGAGAATGAACAGAGCACCAAGAGTTGGGTGAACACGGAAGCAAATAATCTTCCTGCTTCCATCATCTCTACAACACGACTCTCAAGAATCTAAATCAAATCATCCTTTTCCTTTAAATGAGACATCTTCAAGGTATGATACTTGTTCTTCCAAGCTTCCTTCTTGTTTCATCCTAACCAGCAAGTTGAAGCTCCTAAATATCACTTGAATCATGAGTAGTCTCGAATAAATCAAGAAGAGGCTCCTCATGAGAATATGGCATCTTCAACTCAATAGCTCTTGCTTGAACCCTTAAATATGAAGCTCCAAAGAAATAGCTCCTCTCTTCCCTAGATTCTCTTTTCCTTTCCTGTGAATATGACGCCAAGCTCTATATCCTTCCTAGATGCACGGTGGTCTTCACCCTCTTTAAGAAAGAAGCCACTCACATGAATACTGTAACACCTCAATATTACCCAAGGTTTTATATGCAAAAATCAGAGTAATTTAAAATTTCATAAATTAAATACTGAGGCGTCACACCTTCAAAACCAAATCACTTTAAACAATTTACTTTAAAGTATAAATCTTATATAGCATCGCTCTAAATCATAAAATGATTCTTAAAATCAAAACATCTTATTTATTAAACTTCCTCAACCAATCATTTTTTCCATAAAGTATGATTCTTATTTACAAAGGAAAAACAACAAAAGAACAACAAAAACAACATAATTATTCCCCTCGAAAGTGCTAGGTCGAGGCGACACCGACCGACTAACAAAGAGCTATAAACTCGCCTTCATAACCGCACTACCAATATAAACGTAACAGAAACAAGTAAAGGGTGAGATACTCCAAAACATATAATTAAAGGCATGATAGTATATATATATATATATATATATATATACAGTTTTGGAATTATAGGGTATAAGTTAATAACAATTCCAACACATATCCAAAACTCACTTACTTTAACCATCATTCTAATGTGTATAATCTACACTTATCTCCATAACCTCATCGGCGAATCGTCACAACAACACATAAACGCTCATCACACGAAATCATCACAACAATCATAAACAACGACATCAAACAACAATATCAAACAATGTTAATAACATAAGCAACATAAATAATATCACCACCAAAAGCCCATCATCGCTTTTGGCATAAAAGCCCATCGTCATAAACATCATAACATCATATTTGCATTAAGCATTTCATCAAGTTAAATCATCGTAAAACTCATCATTTATATTCATCGTGATAGTTATCATGAAATTATCAAATCATATTCATTTCATGTTCATCATAAAGATTCTCACCAAACAAAACATCATATATCATCGCAATTCAATATCATCCATCAATTAACAAAACCCAATGCCAAACAACTCAAACATAAATATAACCGACTCCATGAGACACGACTATGTTATGCATGTGGTACCCGTCGCTTTGTCCATAATTAGGAACACTTGGCATAAAAGCCTCGCCGCTTGGCATAAAAGCCCACCGCTACAATGCAATGTATGTGACTCGACAATAAAACAACATAACAGAAAACATCATCATCGCTCATCAAAATTGACATAAAGCCCACATCGCCATAATTTATCCAAAACAAGATAAATATATCATCGCATCACATTTGCATTATGCAAAACATCACCAATAATTCATTATCATCAAAATCATGCATTCACAAATCGGAAGCATTTATTACCAACATCAATATAATCATCACATCATCATGTACAAGACATATATTATTGCATCGCAAATCATCAAGTATTTATTTAATTAATGCGTCGTCGCAAACATTATGTTTAATCACACTACATCATTACCAATTCATTCACTAAATTCCAAAACAGAAAAATAGTCAAACACCTATAATCGCCGGGAAAGCCATTCCTAATAACCAGATTAATCATAATCACAACATCGAAATCGGATTGTCCATACGTGCCTTAAATCTACTAAAACACAATCCGGTTCAATTTTACCGTAAATTGGCCTATTTTCAGGTCAACTCGAAAACTCGTAATTCCTAAAACTAATATCACCACTACGTTCTACACATCAAACTTAGCTAGCACGTCAATTTCTGAATTCGGAGCAACTTGCTCCATCGTCAATTTACCGAATTGGAAAATCGACATAATCGGGTCCCAAATTTAACTGCTAACTTATATCCTAGTTATATTTCATTAATACTAACTAAAGGTATATGGATTTTGAAATTTAGCGAAATGTGTCAAGAAAATTATGAACCGTTTATACGAAAATGTAAACGGAAAACACAAGACATGTAAAGCCAAAATCCTTCCCCTGGCCTCACACCAAGGGACGTACGTCCCAACCCCTTGAATGAGAATGGGGTGGTGCTTACCATGGGGACGGGCCACTCATGAGGTGGGCGCCCCCCTTGCTACATACTCCACGCCATTCTTTCTTCCTTCCCCGCACACCGCATTATATTTTCTGGTTTTTTCTTCTTTTTACAGATTCATAGTGTTACTCATTTTTCTTCATTCTTGCAACATTAATCTTGCTAGCCTAGAAATAAATTACCCACAATCCATACTCCTAACTCAACATTGCTAAGTTATTTCAACAATCAACCAACCAAACTCATAAATCAACCTATCAATTTTTCCCCAAATCCAAAATATACTATCAAACCCTAACCATATGAGATAGAGAAATCAAACCCTTACCTCTAGCTTGATGATTTTGATGGTCCTACAACCCAACCTGCTCTTCTCTTGCTCTTCTTCTTCTTCCCAAAACCTCTTTTTCTTTATGCTCAAGTTTCTATATTTAGTGTTTTGGTATGTTAGGAAAAGATGAAGAAAATGCTTTATATATGCTAGTTTATACTAACCAAGGGTGAAACCCAACTCTAGCAAATTGCTTCCCCACCCTTCTCTATTCCTAACACACTAATTATATCATTAACTTAATTTATTAATATAATTCTGGGATTAAATATCGATCCGAATAATGTTTTACCGAACCGAACGGAATAAAACCTGGACCGAACAAAACGTCGCCAGATAAATTAATAGATATATTAATTAACACAAATATTCTCGTCGAAAATAAATATCGATCGGTAACTCGAAAATATTAATATAATATAGTATTAATTAAAACAGGTGTTACAACTCTCCCTACTTATAAACTTTTCGTCTCGAAATTACGATCAAAACGCATAAGTCGGGACATGCCTACGCATTCGTCCACTCAATCCTCGGCCAATTAAACAACACACAAAAGACACCAAAATAAGGGTATCTCCCTAACCACAACGTTCAGTCAGAACAACCATGCCGAGATGCAAAGCACATACAATGCACTGACAACCAACTAACACTCAACAACCAAAAGTCGCATACACCCGTTCACTCGAGAACCAAACAAACAAGATCGATACTATCCTAACTCCTCAACCATAGAATTAGATACACACCTGAACTAACACCCGGAAACGAGTCACCAAAGATAGGAACATAAAGTCCTACGACACAACACGACTCCATCGCTAAAACGAAAACAACAAAATGGTTATACCAACCAAAACTGAAACAATTAGAAAAGGATAGAACCACGTGTACGCAACCCCGAAAAAGATGCCTTCATTCATGCATAAGTACGAACTCAAGAATTACACTTGCAGTTATCGCTCTCATTCCAAAATCACAATGTCATCGTCCTTGTAGATTACCAACATACAACCCTTGAACAAAACAAGTTACAAACATAACAGAATCATGATACACCACTCATTCTAGGGCTTATACTAACGACTTGCGACTATAACTCACTAGCCCAAATCCAACAATCTCGCATACTGCAAAAATTCAATGCTCATGCATAAGATGCCAACCGTGAAACAACTTGGTTAATCCTCAAATTCACAATTACTCATAATGGATACGCTCAAAGCGCACTTCATCGTGACACCTCGCAACATCAGCCTCATCAACTCGAAAAATCATTAACTCATTCTTGATTGGTCAACGTCCATTGATCCTCTAAAATATAAGACATAGTTTGACCTCTTCAAATATTGTCCAAATATTCATTTGTGAAACTTGACGTATACACTTGACTTCGATGAAGTCTTCCCTTATACCAATTCAATTCTCAAAATTTGTATTAAGTAATCACCAACCTTGCACCGTCGCAACAATCAATACACAGACTTCTTATTTGAAACACCTTCATAACTTTCAATCTTCCAAAGTGGTAATTCAAACCAAAACACTCCCTCTAGAACTCTACCCATCAACGTCGTCTCATACCACTGTAATTACAAAACAGCTGAACTTATAACCATAACATAAACTTTTATGGAACCCAACAAGCACACTGTCGCGACCGATTTCAATCCCAAATAGAATACTTTCTTTTATAACACATCAATCATCTTAAGGTACCCGTGGCTACCAAACCGTCACAAAATTCCTTACCGTCAAGACTTATCTTAGTCGTAATCTAATAATCCACCATGACCATTAGTATCCGACGAAATCCATATGATAGTAGTGAACAAACTCGATAACCTTCCAAACTTAATCTCAACAAGTGTCACAAAACAAACATGCAACATTCTTTGAAATAATAAATCCTAGATCGATATTCTTGGGTTTTCCGTGATACCATCTTACTAAACTCAACAACAAACGAAGTCTCTTATAGGTCTATCAAACTTGAATTCTTCCACAATTCCAATCTCCTCGCATTAACATCCGCACCTTAAGATTTCAAATGATCACAACAACATCAACCTCTAACTCACAAGTCCGACAATTTTTCCATATGAAAACAAATTGTTCCAAGGTAACAATACACTTTTCCAACTCTATGTCAAATACATCTTAAGTCCAAATGAAATATCACAATACACCGCATAAGGTTCTCCAAGACAAAACAAAACCAAAATCAAAGCATTCGCTAAACTTTCCACAGGTTCAAACAAATTCGCTCCATTGCGGAATCCAGATAGCGACTCAACCATCTCGAGTCAAAGTAACCACGATCAATACCAACTTACAAAAAGGTCTTCCATCAACTCACAAAGCTAACCATCTAAACAAAAGTACTTCTAAACTCGAATTAACCCTTGAAGTCTTCTACAAGATACAACATAAATCTTCACGGAATTGTCCATAATATCACCGTCTAAGTCGCCTACTTAAGGCACTCGTCCAACAATTTAAACTCTTCTTTAGAATACCGACATGCACCCATCTAACTTCACTATTGATAACACAAAGCTTGGATGCTTGCTACAATATCCTTAACTTGATGTGAACAAAATAATATCTCTCAACACAAACAACTCCCACAAATACTCACGAGTATTTTTGAACATTCCAAAATTATATTCGACGCATTAGTCACACTAATGACATCAACAAATACTAATTATTACCATGCACTATCTTGAAAAGCATTATCTAAAACTAAGTTAATAAGTCAGGAGGGGTGTGCTAGTAAAACAGAGGTGATGAGTTAGTAAAAATGTGAAGTGAAGTTAGAACCGATTAGGCCCAATCTAAAGGCCCAAATGGCCATAACCAATGAAAGAAAGAAAACAACCTAGTAACTACTACTAGTTCCGCTGCTGACTTTTCATAAATATTATTATATATTTTCATTAATAATAAAACAAAAAAAAAAGAAAAGAATCGATGATCTCTCTCTCACACCTCGTTTCATCGCTAAAACCGACTCCTTATGTTCTTCGCTCTCTCTTCCTCTCACTCTATGCTTCAACGTTTTCTCTTCTCTTTGTTTCTGCAATTTTCTCATAATCAAACAACAATCAATCAATCTGATCCCAATAATAAACCCAGAAATCCCAAAATTCACTGTATGAATTTCAATCACAGTTACAAGAGAATATGCGGAAATTACATCAAGATAAAATGAACATGACGACAGATGTAAAAAGGTATGATGTTCACTGTGATTTAGCTTCTTTCCGTGCGATTTTCTGATCGTCCTCTTTTACTTTCTGCGATTTGTTCTTCTGTGTTGCTCTTCTGCGTGAGTTTCCGATTTTTGAGCGATATGTCGGCGTTGGTAGCTTACAATTCACATGACTGAGAGGTGAGTGAGTTGGGTTTTAAAGATGGCGGTTTGGGAGGTTGAATATGAAGAGGTCGAGTTCAAATATGGTGTTGGTTTGGGTGAGATTAGTAAGAGATTTTCTGCTGAGTTTTTTTAAATAGAAGTTTAGATGTTGATAGTGAGTATGTTGCAGTGGTGGTGGTGGAAAGATGAAGGAGTTGTAAGATGGTTTCGGTGCTTTAAGGGTGTTCGGTGATGAAAGAGACACATATTTGTGGGTTTCGGTGTGAGTGAACTGAGAGGATGAGGTTGCTGTAGTAGTGAGTTTAGGTTACCTTTGTTGTTGGTATTATGAGTGGAAGAATGATTGTTTTATAGGCTGAATGGAGTGAGGGCATTTGATAAGGATGAAGGATCAAACTTGGTGAGGAAGGAATGAAGGACAATTAGAATATAGCTAGCTGTATTGTTGTTGGAATAGTAGTGGAATGAGAGGGAGAGTGACATTAATTGTACTGATATTGTTATGTTTTGAATTTTGCAGGTTTTGTACAAGAGGGTGGGAGAGGCGATGATGAGAAAGAAAAAGATCCCACTTTTATTTGGTTTGATCTAAACAGTAGCTATATAAAATTCTTATTATTTTTTATTATAATAACATAGGTACTATGAGAATAAACTTATTATTACTATATTGTTATTATTACTCTTTTATTTTACAAATTATAAACAAATTGAAATGTGAAAAAATACAATAATTGTCTTAAATGAAAATTAAAAATAAAATTTCAAATAAAACTAAACTAATTGTTAATAAAATAAAATAGAAAATATTTTCAATGAGGAAAGATTTTATTTAATTCAAAGCTCTAATCAAAATGTAAATTTCAAAAAAAATTGAAATAAAATGGAAATTTTATCTAACAATTGAATTCACTATTAAAAAAAATTATTCAATTAATAATAAATCCTAACTATAAAAAAAGGAAATGCAAACAATTATTCACATGAAAAATGCAAAATTGAATTAAAACAAATTTAACGCAAAAATAACAAATTAACTACTAATTACGTAATTGAAATTCAAATGCAACAATTCAATACTCATGTGAAAAATAACATTAAACTTTATTTGGATGCAAATGAATCAGATGAAATGTTAAAAAAAGAAAAAAATTCGGGTGAAATTTAGGGTGTGACAATTATCAACTCCAATAATCATAGGATGTGTCCATCAATCCTTTTAGAATAGCCTTCCAAGCCCCTGTTGTCCAAGGACTTTATATAAGCCGTCATAACGAGGCTTCCATGCATCATAGTTGAGTCATCCGTGATCGGTCTATTCAAATATATTGTCTCCTTGTCATATTACTAGAAAGTATCTTCCCAGATCTCATTTCCAGACAGAAAGGTGGTGCCCGCTCCGATACTAATTGTTTTGGTATCGATATGAGATGTCGAAGGTAATGTCGACACTTATATCCGCTAGAACAGCTTAAACAAAATAGACTATAACGGTGTAAAAAATAAAACACAGAATTGATAACCCATTCGGCTCTAACTAACCTACGCCCTGGGCTTCCAAGTCGTGATGAAGTTCCTATCAAGAGTATTAATTGAGCTAAACCTTCCTCGCTTACACCTCCTCACTTAATCGAACTACCCATTGATCCTTCTACCCAAGATACTACACTTAGATATGAGAATCCTCCACACTCCCTCGCACCACAACCCGTGATACTAAAAACAACTAAAGACCGAAGATACTTTTCAGACACACAATCACGCTTGCTTCAAAGCTTATGGTGATTGAAAACTAACAACTTAAACGCCTTTCTCAAGTAACTAACAAGAGAGGTTCACAATGTAAATGGACAAAGAATGTTTTACCAATGTAAATGGAACCGTAAATGGGCAAAGTAGCAATCAAAATAAGTGGACAAGAAGAAAATTAGTAATAAAGGGAGAACACCAAAAGAAATGTTCAAGAGGTGGAAACAAAAGGAAATTGGGGAGGTTGTTGATGGGACTAATATTTTGAACTGGAGGTGGTTGGAAACCAACACCGCCACACCAATGAAGATTATTAGTTGAACTCAGAGGGGTTGTGGAGTCCGCATAGCCTCAAGCCTTGTTAAGGCTCCTCCGCTTGGGAAATCCCGACATGATTTTTCCGATGGAAACTCGCCTAAGGGAAGAGGCTACTAATGTTAAAAAGAGGACTAATTTTGATAGTATTCATCTGTGAGCTGCTGTGATAGCGAAGACATCGATCGTGGATTAATTCTCTGGAACGAGCGATAAAGCGGAAATTGTTTCCTTTTCACTAACAATATAAGTGGGATCGTTAGAGGGTGAATAGGGAGACAAATTGGAGCTTTAATGGGTATATGGTTTTCTTCGGAGGAGACTCACAAGAAGACGTGGATGGTGGAGAAATTAGTGGAGGAAACGGGTGACCAAGTAGTTTTTTGGTGATTTCAACGACATTTTAGCGAAAATGAAAAATAGGATGGTGTAAATAGATCGCCTTCACATATGTCGTGGGGGCGCCAAACTCCTGAGGTGTGTGGGTGATTGATTTGGGGTACGTGGTTATTCATATACATGGTCAAATAAATGTCACAATTGAAAATATCCAATGTAGACTTGACCAAGTGGTTGCTACGCAAGTTTCGGTGTCGCTTTGATCCTCGTAGTTAAGCACCTCCTTCGATATGGGTTGACCATGCCGCTATTGAATTAATTCCGAAGTTGACTCGGAGGAACCAATGAGAAAAGGGAATCATATTTTTCGCTTTGAGGAAGTTTACCGAAAGATCCAAAATGTGAAAGCTTGATTGAGCAACACCGGAATAGTGGAAGACAATAGAGGTTGTATAAAATCCAAGCTTTGCAAAGCCTTGATGAGAAGTTTAAAAGTATAGGATATGGAGGATCTCAAAAGAGCTGAACCGAATAGAGGAGATACTAAAATGGATAGCAGATGAGATAACGAAGAGGAGGAGATTCAATCTTTCAAAGTTATCGAAGAAATGCGAGCCACGAAATTAGAAGAGATTGTTTGGAGACAAAAGAGGAGGGAAGTTTGGTTGAACCATGGTGACCGAAACACAAAGTTCTTTCATGGAAGGTCAATAGAGAAAGACAAATTCCATCAAGAAGCTAAAAGATGAAAATGGTTTTTGGAGGAGGGGTCATTCTAAATGCGAAAAATTCTAGTCAAGCATTTTTTGGAAGTTCTCTTTACAGCACATCCGACGCAAATTGAAGAGACGTGTGAAGTTGTTAAAGATAAACTTGGAGGAGAATGTCCGCATGTACGTAACCATTCTCAGCGTAGAGGTAAAGGAGGCCCTTTTCCAAATGCACCGCTAAAAGCGCGGGGCCTAATGTCTTCCCGCTTTGTTCTACAAAAATTCTAGCATATAGTGGGATCGGATGTTACTAGAATGGTGTTGGATATTCTTAATTATGATAAAGATCTCAGCCGACTTAATTCCACTTTCATTGCGTTGACTCCAAAGTGCAAAAATCCATCGTCCCCAAAAGATTTTCGTCCTATCAGCCTGTGTAACGTGATAATAAAGATAACTATCAAGGTGATTGCTAACACACTGAAGATGATTCTTCCTATAGTGATTGATGAGGAACAAAGTGCCTTTGTCCATGGGAAGCTGATCACGGATAATGTTATTATTACCTTAGAGTGTTTCCAATGGATTAAAAAGAAAAAGAAAGGCATGAGAGGCATTATGGCGCTTAAGCTAGACATGTCAAAGGCCATTGATCGCATAGAGTGGGAGTTTGTGGTGGCTATGCTTCGATCGATAGGGTTCCCAAACTCTTTGTGGAGCTTATTCAGATGCATATCTACCGCTCCTATAAAATACTTGTAAACAATCAAGCAAGTCCGAGTTTCATTCCAGAAGGGTCTCCGGAGGGGCCCTATCTCACCTACCTGCTTAACTTATGTGCTAACGTTTTGTCGATTAAGAAAGAAGTCCAAAACGATGGTCTTCATGGCATAAAATCTCCAAACAAGACCCAAACATTTCTCATCTTTTCTTCGCGGATGATATTTTGTTGTTTGCTAGGAAAATGTCCAGAAGTCGGAAGATTGGATCAATTCAAAATTTATAGCCACGGGCCGTACGTTAACCGGAAAAGTCGAAGTCTCGTTCAAGGTAATTGTTATGTATTAGCGGCAAACAAAAAGTAAAGTATTATTTTATCGGGTGATATATTGGTTATATCGTATCGTGTCCATAGATAATGGTTATTGATTCGTCATTCGATAAATCTATTGTTAATGAGTCTGGGGTTTGAATGAGCTGTATGGAAAAGTATCAACAAAAAATGTATACAAAAGTAAAAAGGATAGACAACTTATCCAGAACAAATGTACACTATCCGTCACGCACTTAAACCTATCGTCCAATTATACTCAACCCACAATACTCGCTATGTCATCACGATCTCTCACAACCTAAGTTATTCCTAACCCAAATTGAGAATCCTCTCGCATCACCTCGGTAGTAATCCTTCACCCACCTTAACAACAAGTCAATCATATCACTCATATCGATGATGTCTCGTCCGACACAACCAACACAAAGGCATTAATCTCGGATACTCAAAGTGAATGTCACTTATAAATCTATGTCTAGCGCTCGAAACTAAGATAATCTTCATAGGTAAGAATCTACAAGATATGTATCACAACTCAAATCCCTAACACAAGATAAAAACCTAAGATAAAAACCGATGCATTTGTAAAGAAAGCTTTATATAACCATGGGAGACAAATATACATGAGTTAAGAGTAAATGTATACCAAACCCAACTAAAAGAGATTACACAAAGAGGAAGAGAAATGAACCACAAATCTTTTGGTTTATCGACGCTAATCGAAGGAAATCCACCCTAGATCATCCGTATGCAAGATCCATAGTTGTTATCTAAGTTATCTAGACCAAAATTTGAAGTTTTGATGATTTGGGACCAAAATACCCAACCATGACCTAAAAATAAGTTTTCCGCCTAAATATGAGTTTTGCCCAGCCCGCACCGCTGGCGCCAAAACCACCGTCTGCCAAAACCACCGACGAGCCAAAACTACTATTGATTCTCTATTTTTAGGATTGACTTTATGTTTGGTAAAACTAATACAACAACAAGTTAAATAAGATTTATAACTTGTAAAGAGAAAGTAGGTTGAAGTTCTATTTAATGAAGAAACATGTTGTGTTGAAATATTTTAACATCGGAACAACATGTCAAAGAAGATGTCACGAAATCATGTTTGAGGTGACAAATTGATTCGATTATGTCTTTAACAGAATGAATATTCCTAAGATATTATGAATCCTAGGTGGCGCTATATTGAAGGAGACTAATGAATCAAGGAGAACATTTAGGAAACTAAATGTTGAAGGAATATTTTATAAGAGAATGTTTTGCATATTTGTAACAACTTAATTGTTGTTACTTGAAGTCCTAAATTTATGGAGAATATCTTGGAGTAGTTTTAGCAAGCTGTTTTGGAGAATATTATGGAGCATTTTTAGCAGTATTTTGTTATGATTTGAAGGCTCAAGTCCAGTTGAGTAATAGGTTATAAATAGAAGCTTTGTAACCTAAGTTTTACACCAGCCGAATTTAGTAATGATGTAGTTTTTAGGGTTGAGTCTGTAACAACTCTCTAGGAGATTTGGTTTATAGGTGAACCACACGGATTATGGGATGGTCATTGATTTGTACCTCGAAGCATGTAGGCAAGATGATTGTGTTACCCTCGGTCGTGAAGTAATGAGTGCATTGTGTTTGGAGGAAGCTTTGAAGCAACCCAAGTTGGTCTTAAGTTAGAAGTATATTTCTTTGAGTCTTAGATAGTTTGTGATAGAAGTGTGGCTTCTACTTTTCCGGTGTTGAAGATTTGTTGGAAAACCAAGTTGTTGATGCAGTGGCTGGGAATGTTGACTGCTAGACATCATTGTGATGATAGGAAGTGAAATGAGGATATTCCATATCTAGGGAGGACCTAGGTAGAAGGGTCATTGGGTAGGGATTAAGTGAAGGGTGTAAATGAGAGGTTTAACTCTGAATTAGTACTACTGATAGTGGACTTCATTCCTGGCTTGGTAGCCCCCAGATGTAGGTTGGTTGAACTGAACTGGGTTAACAATCTTGTTGTATTTTATTTCTACCTTGTCTGTTTTATAATGTTAGATCAGATGTCAAGACATCCTCATGTGACATTCGAGTCTGCTATTGCACCAGAATTTCAACTACGTTTTTAGTGCATTTTAACGCTTTCGGAGCGCCTCTCCACCGTCGAGCGAGCTTGGGGCGCCGCCGGTGAAAAAACCAAAAAATTTCAGCATTGTTTTGGTCATAACTTGAGAACCGTAACTCGAATTTGCGCTCAGTTTGAAGCGTTGGAAAGCTTATTCAATAACCTATCTAACCATGATAAAATACCAACCAAATTAATGATTTTGTATTCTTTGGTTTTGAGTCTTATTCGTTGACGAGTTGCTCAAATCGCGCGTTTGAAGTCGTGTCTTCGACACTTTACTACTCAATGCTCCAATTATGAATTAATACCTACAAAAGAGATGAAAAACTATCAAATGATACACAAATAGACTAAAACTTTATTATACACCAAATATACACATTTATACAAAAAAAAACATGGGATTTATTCGAAGAATATCAACAAAAGAACCCATACGTGCCACAAAATATATACAAAATAACTACATTTTAGAACTTATCAGTAACGTGATAAGAGTGAGAAGGCTGCCATTGTAAGTGTGTTGCGAGTGAGGAGGGTTTCTAGTCACAAAACTACCTGGGATTGCCTGTCATCTTTGGGAGGTCGAAGAAGGAGTTCTTTGCGCTTGTAAATGAGAAAGTATGGAAGAAGATAAACGGTTTGAAGAAAACGTTTCTCTCAAGAGTCGGCAAGGAGGTGCTTATTAAGGCGGTAGCCCAAGCGATTCCAAACTACGTTATGTCTTGTTATAAGTTGCCGGAGAGTTGCTGTCATGAGATCGAAGCCATGATAGCAAAGTTCTGGGGAAGTAAGGAAGGCAGCGAAAGATTCACTAGCTTATTTGGGATAAATTGGCGAGCAAAAGGTGAAGGAGGGATGGGATCTCGGGGTGCGATTTCAACATAAGTTTACTTGGGAAGCAGTACTGGAGGCTTTTAACTAAAGACGAGTCATTTCTTGGTAGATTTTTGAAGGGGAGATACTATCCGAGGAAAACAATTTCAGAGGCTATAGTGGGTTTTAATCCAAGTTATGTTTGGAGAAGCATTTTAAGTGCTAGGGAGGTCGTTGAAAATGGGTCTAGATGGAGGATTGGGAATGGCGAAAAGGTTAGAGTATGTAGAGATAATTGGCTGCCAGATAATCCAGGTTTCAGAACTGTTGGTACTGCTACAAATGAGGATAGTCAAGCTTGAGTTTGTGACCTTATTGATGACGAGTTGGGAGTCTGGAATGTAGAAAAGGTCCATAGTATGCCGCACCCCCTGGATGTTAAGCAGGTTCTAAGTATTCCTATCCCTAGGAGACTCCCGGAAGATAAAAGAATTTGGCATCATGAGAAAGATGGATTCTACTCTGTTCGTTCAGCGTATCATATCCTCCACCATCTCAAGGTTTCAAATTAAGAACCCAGGCCCATCGGCTCTTGCTAACAAAAAACTGTGGAAAGTGATTTGGCATCTTCCTGTTCTCCCAAAAGTTAGGAATCTCCTGTGGCGGCTTATGAAGAATATAATTCCAACAAAGTCCACCTTCGCTCCAAAGGAGTTTCCCTGGATACTACCTGCTCTATGTCAGGCATCGCCTGAATCCAACATCCACGTTTTCATGGAGTGTAATTTTACTAAGGCTGCCTGTTTTTGTCCCCGTTGGGCTTCCAGATTGCGTCGAAAATGGACTTTAATGACTGGTTAGAGGTTATGCTAAGCTCAAAGGACAAACAAAGTGTTCAACTTGTTGGAACCACCCTATGGAATATTTGGACAGCTCGAAACAATACGCTGTATAATGCCAAAAGGTTTAACATACTGATATTGCAGCTGATACGTGGAGTGCGTGGTGGAAGTGGAAAAGGAGTATCGAAAGATTTATGGCGTGGTGAGGAATGTCCAGGACCAGTCACATTCTCCCCCTCCAAAGGGCGCTTGTGTGGCTCAAGTTGATGTAGGAACTATGGATGAAAGGGGTATCACCTCCGGTTTCGTTGTGAAGGATCATGACCTCAATGTGTTGGTAGCAGCTTGCAAAAAGGAAAATATAACTACTGATGCGGTTTCGACTGAGATGTTTGTAATCCGTTGGGGCCCGAACCTGCTTAAAGAACTGAGTTTTAAGAGTGTTATAGTCCAGTCAGATTCGATCACTACGGTTGACTGTATTAACTCTGTGTTGCCTTTGGCAAGTATTGAACACATTGCTTTAGATTGTAGATGTTTGTTAGATAGTTTCTCAAATGCTTCTGTGTTGTATATGACAGATGTAATATCGTGGAGGCTCAGCACATTGCTAGGTTGGCAAAAACTGAGGGTTCTAAAACTTGGATTGGGTGTCTTCCTGATTTAGCCCCTGCTGTACCTGTTAATGTCTTTTCTGGCTTCTAATATAAATCTTATGAGTTGTAAAAAAAACACAAAAAATCTAGAAAATAGTTGGCGGGTTAAAAATTGAGAACTGGATTACGGTGGTTTGCCAAGAACAAAGTGTATATTACTTTATCATTTTTTATCTTTATCAAACTTATTATTTTATTAATGAAGTGCCACTAAATGTAAATCACTAGTATAAATAGGTGTTGTCTAACGAGACCTTATCATCTAAGCAAATAGCTTTTGCAGCATTTTTAGTTTTAAACTATTTAGCGGCGATTTGAAATCGTCATAACATTTCATTGTTTAGTTTGTGGTGGTTTGAAACTGACGCTAAATGATTTGGGAAAAAACTCCTAAATTTGTGGCACTTTAAAATCCCCCCTAAATAAACTATGAAGTTTTGTGAAGATTTAAAACTTCCTCTAAATGATTGAAAACTAACAAATAGTTGTTCGCTCACATGAGAGACTTATCAAGGTCTCTCACGGTAGACAACGTCGTGTAAACAATCATCTTTATACATTTAAACCTAATCAATTAAATCACTGCTACGACAACAAATAATTCATTTCATGATAGAGCTTTCATGTCCAACACGCTAAAAAACAAGAGAATATATACTGGGAGTGCAAAGTTTGATTTTATTAATAAGATAATAAATATGTTACGTCGGGGTTATAAAAAATGATGTAACACAACTATAAGTTAGCCTTATCTAATGCATAAAATAATAATAAACATGTTATCTCTTTTTGTTTTAGAACATAGGTAATATAGCTATAAAGAACCTCTTCAAATCCTATTTGTCGTATTCTTAACTAATTTCAACGACTTAACACCGAAACAAGAATAGGCAATAATAGTAAAATTTAAATATTTCATTGATAGGAACTACAACATCACCAAAGCAACTACAACAACACAAACTAATAAAACTACTGAACAAATTCAAACTTCTCAGTCCACTCAGCTACAACATCACCCCAAACTATCCCTAACTTATTGAAAAGTTCAAAAAGAACTCTTCCATAAGGTATAAGAAAAGAATTTTTCTCACGAGAAGTCTCTATCATTTTCTTCAAGAAGTTGAAAATGGTAAGAGGGAGATTAAGTCTCATGTTGTAGGTGAGGAATAACAAGAGATGTTTGTCATACCAAGTAAGCGTTTCCATGTCTTTCTCTCTTGGGCGGAAATTTGACCATAGAAATATAAACTAAAATTTTGCAATAGGGCGTAAATAAAGTAGGACTAGAGAGACCAGTATCTTTGGCATAAAGTTTGTGAAGGAGGTTTGCGTAGACACCGTTAAATTCATAACGTGCAACATAACTACCAAACTCTTCACAATTGCTTGTCAAAGCAATCAGTGATGGAGTAATGAAAAAAGGATCGCCATTGACATATGACTGAATGATTTCTTTATCACCAACTGGCACAATGGACACAATCATTCAGAACTCTTTAACAAGGTTAGTGTATATGGGGTCATGTATAATGTTAAAGTAACCACTAAACTTTTGTTTGGTAACAACTTCCCTCAACGTTTTTTCTAAACCTTCAAAATTATTGAAGTTAACATACTTTTCTTTGATAACAAACAACAAATTTGCATCCATTTTTATAAGTTCGTAACAAGGAAACAAAGAGTTGGTAATGAGAAGTTGAAAATAAGAAAAGATTTTGAATCAATGAGTTGGTAATTAGACGTTTAAATAGCTGAAAAGCCTCTTAAGTTAAAATGTTATAACACGTCGATTCCTAAAAAACGACGTCAAATCCTTAATCAAATCCTCGCATTGCATTTCATTACTATCAACGCCAAGAAATTACCATTATTGATCCCGTGATACATAAAAAATCTCCACTATAAAAGCATACTGAATAACAAGACGTGTGTCTCTCAAGCATTGTAACGTCATGAAGAGTTTTAGGATTGCAAGAGTGTTTTCCATGAAAAGTTCTCCTTGATGAATTGAAAGAGCATAAAATTATTTGGGTTTAAGGTTTGTGTTCTTAAATATTTATTTGAGCAAGAGATTATTTGTTTATCTAACCTTTTTTTTTGTGTCTAACCCTTTTTTTGTTCATATCAGAAACAAATAGGTGTAAAAGCGATTGAAGATCTCCTTGTACATAACATTTAATCTACCCTTTCATTATACGATTGAAGATCTTCTTGCACCCAATATTCAATCTACCCTAAGATTATATGATTTGAAGATCTATGATCTATATCTACCCTAAAATTATATGATTTGAAGATCTGAAATTTAGATCCTGTGTAAAAAGTGAAATATTCTGGGTAAACAATGTAACGATTTTAATTAAAAAATGATCACTCCTCGATTTTATTTGAAAACCGAGATAAAAAAGACGCTAGTTTTTGTAAATAATAAAAATGCAATAGTTGGGATTCGAACTCGTGCGCTATTAAAATACTCCTCGGTGTTCAAAACACTAAGGTGATAAGCCCATACTTTTTATGACGATCTTATTTACCTCGCTTCAGATGCTGAGGCAAAATGTATTTCACGTCCGAAATTAGATGCGTTATTTGTAATAGTGCGTGAATTACCACATGATAGATGAATTCAATTTTCAATATGTAAAAGAAGTGACTTTTTATTTTATGTTTTAATAAAAGTATTACTATTCATTATATTTGAATGACACACAAAAAATTGAAACAAATAGAATAATTATTACATGAAACCATAAATCATACATATATGCACTAAGAGGAGTGACGTCTCCTCTTAGGTTATATTTTGGATTGATGGAACACAATGAAGTGGAATAGAATGGAATATAACGGAGCGGAATGAAATATAAATATCACTCCATTGTTTGGTTATTTTACTTAAAATGTCTCATTCCATCCCATACACCTCAAAATGGATAGAACAAAAAATAGAGATTTGGATGGAATATGATAGAATACATTCCAGCATGTTCCGCTCTATTTCATCCTCTTTTTGTCAATCCAAATAATGCAATATAATAATATTCTATTTCATTCAATCCACGAGTTTTATCAATCCAAATATAACTAATAATAATTATGTCACTTCTATTGGCACATTTATGATATATACGTCAAAGACTATGATGTCTATATGCATTTTTAGTGTTTGTGGCACTATAAGTGTGGTCTCCTCTTTACTATTTTTTTGTTTGTTTAGGACATGAATATTTTTATTAATAATAAGAAAAAATAATTACTGTATATTTTAATTAAAAATATCAATTATTTAAAAAAACACGCTATTAGCTTCACAAATAAAATCTTTCTCTCTTTACAATATTCGTGACACTATAATAATAATCCAGCCAAAATACTCAACCAAATCTTTTAGTTGAGTTAAAGTACATCTTAGTGTATGAGAATAAAAATCAAGGCAACTATATTTATCAAAATAGAAAAACGTGAAAAACTAGAAGTTAGAAATTAAAGAATTGAGAAAAAAAATTCAATTGTCACCATGAAAACAAACATATTATAAAATATTTATTATAATAACTCATATTTTTTATAAATAAAAAATACAAATACCTATTACATATTATATTTTAATATATTTTTAACTTTCATAATTTAACAACAAACTCTTTAATATTGATACATGATCAGGATAAATAAAGTACCATTAGTTACAAATTACAATAATCTTAGTCAATACATAAACCTACAATATTTTTCCAACTGTGACACAACTTTAACAATAAGAAGGAAAAAACATTAACTCCATACACTAATGCAATATAACACCAAATTGAGAACATGAGAATGCCAATAATTGAAAAAACAAAAATAAACATGAATACATTCATATTATAAAATAAAAATAGGACTCAAATAACATTGTGATGAAGAACTTCCTTAAATAACCTGTGAAAGTTATTATACGACGATCCTCCCAATTCAATAGCATCTACAGATTTTTTCTTCCATTCTAAACTGTTTTGTCTAATTTCTTTTCCTTTCCCCTCAAACATTTCTAACACAAGTTCTGTTATTTCTTCCTTTTCACATCATGGTTAATTTCCAATCCTACACTCCAAGTGTGACATAAGTATCTACAATTTGTTTGTTGATCCAAAGAAAGGCCAACAAATAGTTGGCACTCCATAAGAAATAGTTTCAAGTGTCGAATTCCAACCACAATGAGTTAGGAATCCCCCGACTGATGGATGTGCAAGCACTTGATCTTGTGAGCACCAATTAGTTATATATCCTCTATCTTTAATCTCATCTAGAAATTCTTGTGGTAAAGTGGTAGCTTCACCCATTACAACATCTGGTCTCATTATCCATAAAATGGTAAGTTGCTATTTGCTATTCCCCAAGCAAATTCTTTCAAATGATGATGAGTCATAACTGCTATACTTCCATAATTAATATATAGTACTGAACAAGGTTTCCATTTATTCAACCATTTTAGACATTCTGGATCACTTTTCCATAAATTTGAACCACTTACTTTAAAACCATTTTCTTTCTCAGAAAAATGCTTACCAAACATGTGAATTGGGCCAATGCTATAGATGTTTGGATTTTTGTCCCTAAGGGTCTGAAGAGCTTCATCTTCCAATTCGTACGTGTTAATGATGATTGTTGATGATCCCAAACAATTTTGTGCTTCCGATTTCAAAAAATCAAACAGAATATCATTTAAATCAGTGACTCTCATGAAGCTTGGAAGATCTTTTAATCTGATATCTTTCATTCCAGAAATCCAATCTAAATTTGTTTCCAAGGTGCCATCGACAATAAATTTTTCATCTAAAAATTGATCAAAATAAGTTACTCAAGTTCTACAAATATAAAACAATATCATTTTGTTTGTAATTACTTATTTTTCTTTTATATGCAAAGGGGGAATATTAAATATGTGGAGATTTCAATACTCTTAAAGTCAATAATTGAGTAGACATTTTTTATTAAATACCATGTCACACAAATATTAAATTAGTATTACTAAAGATATATTGGTATTCAACCCAAACTTACTTTGAAACAAATTTAAAATTTAAAATTTATCAAAAAAGTAAATTTTTTATTTTGCCTTTTGTTTCGTTAATATGTATTTTGCCTTTTTTTGTTAATATGTATTTTGCCTTTTTAATAAATAAAAAATAAACATCACCACACAAATGAAAATGTCCATGTAATTAATACTTTTGTCTCTAGTCAATAAAAGACAAGTGGTAATATGAACTAACTCTAAAAACTTTAATAAGTGAGGACCCTTTTGTCTCTAGTCAATAAAAGACATGTGGTAATATGAACTAACTCTAAAAACTTTAATAAGTGAGGACCGCATTTCAGAGACAGATTTAATCGACAGGAAACTTGAATAAAATATTTTTATATACTAAATTTACATTTTAACCTATTTTGTATCCATAAAATTCCAATACTATTTTATTCTTCATAGATATACTTAATGCTTTTATCGCCAATATAATGTTATCAAGTTAAAGATTATTTTATTGTCATATTTTCCCTAACTCCACGGTGATTCTATGCAGTTTTAGTTGGATATAATTCAAATCATTACAACATTAATTTATATTTCGTAAAATTAAAATTGTAAAATTAGGTTAATATTTTTTAAAAAATTTGGTGATTATTGTAGCACTTTGGAATTTTTAGTGTATTTATTTTTTTATCATAATATTATTATAGACATGCCATTTTTAAAAATCATTTGAATTTTAAATTAATTTTGTATATAAAATATTAATATGGAGAAATAGGTGGCAAAATAGAGATCTAAATATCGAATTTAAATTGAGTGGTTGAAATAGAGAAGGGTATCAAGTGTTAGATGTGATGCAAAGGTATCGTTCGAGTTGAAGAAAAGTTTTATCAATAAAACATGTGATTTTATAAGTGACAAAATCTTGGGTTAAAACTCCACCGAAAATAAAATAAGTATATCAGAGATAAGAATGTTACGGTGGATGTGTGGTAAGACTCGACCGAATAAAAATATTAGAGTGTTGGGGTAATGCCTATAGCGGAGAAGATAATTGAAAATAAACTTAGGTGATTTTATGATATATAGGAAAAATCAATAAAATTTGTTGGAAGAAGGGTAGGCCAGATAAAGAGAAAGCAAACAATTAGAGAAATGGAAAGATCTACAAAAACTATCAGATTAAGAAAAAAATTTAGATTAATAATTTAGGTAGAAACATAGTGTTTGATAGAACATTACAATGATAATTAATCCATGTAGCTGGTCTTAATTAATGGAATTCGGGTGGAAATAAACTAGGCTAGATTAGGCTTTAGAATTCTGAGTTTGACCTACGACAAATTTGAAAGGTCTGAGTCTAACATATGACCTATTATAGATTTATTTTTTTACTGACCTAACCTTTTTACAAGACCAACAAAATCTACTTAAAAGTATGTTTCTCATTAATGTTTTCAATTAATTCATATTACTTAAAAAGTTTTATGATCGACCTATATATGCATATATAGACCTATCTATTATATATATATATATATATATATATATATATATATATATATATATATATATATATATATATATATATATATATATATATATATATATATATATATATATATATATATATATATAATCTGATCTATAAGATTTTATTGACTTTTTAATTTTCTAAGTCTTAAATATTTAATTAAATAAATTTTATAAAAATTTAAATCTGACATTTTATTAAATAAATGTTACATATATTTAAATAAATAAGATTATAGACTCACTAGACCGTTCTCACTTATTTCAACCCATTAATGGAAAAAGACTCTTGTTGTTGTATCCAATATGGAACAAAATTTAAAAGTATTAAGCATGTTTCCTTAATATTGATATATATAGTAATACGGTGAAACTATCAGAAAATTGTTAGATATTATTTTTTCAATTATATATCTTTTTGCTTTAGTTACATTGGAACCATGAAGAAAAGTTATATTTTCTGTTCGATTTTTTAATTCTTACAAAACCTCGAGGAAAGAGAATACTTGAAGAGTTACTAGTTTAATTTACCTTTAAATGGAATAATTCCTCTCTTGATAAGTTCATCAAATTGTAAATATGCCACAAAGGAACAAGTAGAAGCTGTCCAAAACTGTAGCTCTTGAATGCCCATATCTTTAGCAACTCTTCCAGCAAAGCCCATAATGCCATCAGCAATTATGCAAGTAACTGGATGTGGTGATGAAGTGTTGAGCTTAATCACAAGCTCTTTGAATGGACCATAACAGTTTTTCCTAGTTGCATCACACAACTGTTCAACATCCTGTGTTGCATCTTTATCTGATTCTGGTAAACCATCAGGTATGGTCTCAAATTGAAAATCTGGGAGGCCCTTCACGAAATCTGCACCAAGAGACTTTATCAATCGTTTGTGGTTGAATTCATTGTTGACAAAGGTTATGTGGAAACCATTACAACGGAAGAGTTTGGCTAATTCCATGGAGGGATTCACATGACCCTGTGCTGGAAATGGTACAAATACAGCATGGGGCTTTTGGGTATGTTTAGGATTAGACTCCATTTTTGTTCAAGTATAAGTATGTGAATTAATAAGAGATGGAAAATCTTGTACAATAGGGATGGTTTAGCTTTTCCCTTCTTTCAATGTATATATAATCTTGGAAAGAAGAAGTAGTTTATAAGTGTTCCCTTTTGAAGCAATATTGATAAAAATAAATAAATCAATTTAATTAACATATATTTATTGCTAAATTAATATAAAAAATAATATAAAATTATATGTATATACATGTCCTACAATTTGTAGGTCTTAGTAAAACATTTAGCTCTAAGTTGGTTCATGGTTGAAGGTAGGAGTGTTTAAAATATAGTTAATTGAATTGTATTTTTGCATTGAATTGAATTGAATTATAAAAAATACTGAACCATTTAAATGGTTATTAAACTGAATCATTTATTCAAAACAATTTTAATGTAGTTTTAAACTAATTCAAGATCAGTTTTTATTATAAATAGGTTTTATTATAAAAATTAGTATTTTATAAAATATCAAATAATTTTTATTTTCTAAAAAATTAAAAAAATTATTTCAAAAAAATAGAAAGAAAAGTTTTAAAAAATTTAATTTCGAAAAAAAAACTGAAAAAATTTATTTTTTTTGAAAAATAAAAAAACTAAAATTATTTTTTTCGAAAATATTAAAAACTGGAAAAAAAATTTGAGAAATAAAAAAAGGAAATTTCAGAAAAATAAAATAAAACTGGAAAAAATTTCTTGAAAAAAAAACTGAATATTTGTTTTTTTAAATTATAAAAAAACTGAAATTATTTTTCCAAAAAATATAAAAAAATGTGTATTTTTTTTTTGAAAAATAAAAAAAAAACTGGAAAAAATTTTCAGAAAAAAAACTGAAAATTCTTTTTTTGAAAAAAAAAATTGAAACTATTTTATCAAAAAATATTTAAAAAAATTGAGAAATAAATAAAAAAGGAAATTTCAGAAAAAAAAAACTGAAATTATTTTATCAAAAAGTATAAAAAATAGGGATTTTTTTGAAAAATTAAAAAATGAAATTTTAGAAAAAAAACTGAAATTTTGTTTTTTTTTTAAATATATATTTTCCAAAAAAAATGTTTTTTGAAAATAAAAAAATTTGAAAATATTTTTTACGAAAAATTTCAAAAAAAAACTGTAATAAATTTTTTTAAAATTTTAAAAGAATTTTTTTCCAAATAAAAATATTTCAGAATTTATTTTTTTCCCAAAATGCAAAGAAACCTGGAAAAAAATATTTTATAATTTTTTATATATATATATATATATATATATATATATATATATATATATATTTGGAAAATTAAATTAAATTTTTTTTCAAAACCAATTTAAAATTTTATTAAAAAAATTAAGTTTTCAACAAAACTAGTTTGAAACTAGTTAAATTATATTAAACCCGTTTTTACTATAAATTGGTTTGAACTAATTATAAACTGAATTGTAACTGGTTTAACAGATTAACTACTTTGTTTTAAAATGGTTTTTAATAATTGAATTGAACTATTAATATGGTTCAATTCAATTCAGTTCATGAACCACGAACACCCATAATTGGAGGACTCTATATATTTTTGGCATCTCAGTATGTCTTAGAAAAGTATTTTGTCGTTATAAAGCTAAAGCTTGTGGACTGTATATAATTTTGAAATATTGGGTTAGATCGTCGAAAGTGGGTTGGATTGTAACCCGAAGTCAATATGGTATGGTCCAAAATATTACTCACCCAGTATAACAAGGTCGAATTTAAGGCAGTCGATGGATCATACCCATGTCGGCTCAAAACTATACATAAGAAATGTTTGAATTAAGATATTAGAGATAACACATTTATGGTTGATTGATAATATTATGGTTCAATATCGGACAATAAAATCTTATTCCAATTATTGTTAAGAGGCATACTAATTATAGACAACCATCTTAAATAATTTTTAATGGATCTTTGATAAGAAATTGGTCAGGCCTACTATATATAGAAACACTCTTTAAAAAAATGAAAATCTAAGGTGAATTTTTATCTACCCAACTCAAAAAGTTGGATAGTGTATCTTTAACTAATCATAATAAGTTAATAGGGGCTGGTGTGAATGGATTTGGTCCAGCAAGACTCCCCCTTTGAAACCCTTCTTGCTTTGGCGTCTGTTTCTTCATAAGCTCCCTTCCAATGAGGCTTTAAAATGCCGGAATTTTGCCTTTCCTTCTATTTGCAGCTTGTGTATAGTGGAAGAGGAAACCAACACGCATTTGTTTTTTAACTGTATGTTTGCCTATGCTCTTTGGTGTTGGTTGAATAATAATTTTAATTTAAACTCTCAATTTTGGATTGGGAGGATGTTTGGAAGTTTTGGATGGTCGATCAATGCAATCTTCTTTTTAAAGTTGATTATCTTCCTAGTCGATTCTATTTGAGCGGGAAGAAACAAGCTTCGGTTTCACAATGTTTGCAATTGTTTCGCTTCCATCGCGTTTATTGTTTGGTTTGTACCTTAATTGACAATAATTTTAAAACACCGTCTTTCCTTAATTTGCATGATTTTGTTATTCTTAAAAGTTCAAGATTTCTATCCAACCTCCTTGTGCTCAAAAATTGTGGAGGTAATTTGGAAACCTCCCGTGGCTTTAGATTAAGATCAATTGTGATGGATCCTCTCTTGGTAATCCGTGCTCTTCGTCGCGCGTCGCAGAGATTTTGATGGTAGATTTATGGGAGCTTTTGCTAGTTTCATTGGTATGTCCAACTCTCTCATTGCCGAACTCACGGGGCTATGTTGGGTAGAGTTCTCCTATGAAGCGTTGGAACAAGATTTGGTTAGGATATGATTCTATGGATGTTGTTTGTGCTTTCTCTCCTCATTTAGCCCTTGAAATTTGCACCCGTTGGGCCAACTGTGTTAATATTGTTAGAAAGAAGTCTTTTGTTGCTTCCCGCATTTTCAAGGAAGGTAATTTTGTGCGGATACTTTAGCTAACATTGATATTTCTATCTCGGAATACACTAACTACACTAGCATTCCATCCTTTATTAGGAAAGATTTTGTAAAGAATAAGCTAGGTTTTCCTTTCTTTAGGTTTAACTTTTCTTAAGCAGATTTTGGTTTGGTTCCCTGCTCCTTTTTGTTCCAATTCTTTTTGATAATATATTGACTTATTCAAACAAAAACAAAAAAACCATAATAAAAATTATCTTGAAAACAACAAATAATTGTAGTATTGAAAAATAAATAAAGGGAAAAGCTAATATGTGTCTCAAAGGCACAAGTTAATAATTTATTTGTAGAAATATTCTCTTGAAGCGCGTGTATTCAATATTTTAAAACATTAAATATGAATTTATTATATTTAATTACATTTATTTTTTTTTCTAATTTTAATATTCTTAACATGTGCCTAATTACACATGTTAGCGTGACCCATAAATAAATATATTAAAATTAAATGATTTTATGTGATTGGTTGAAGGTACACAATCTAACTTTTTATGATAGATAAAGAAGTTCTTCCCTATATATAATTCAAAGAGCATTTTCCTCGCAGATAAATAAATATCTAATTAAATTCTAGAATATTCATTAATTTTTTCATGGTTAGGTTTTATCTCCTCTGTCCTTTTTATTTTTTCTTTGTTATTGAATAATTTTATTTTATTAAAAACTAAAGTTTAGAATATTAAAAATAACATGTATTTTATAAAAAGTATTGTTTGTACACTACAATAAATATCATACTTTTTAAGAAAAATTCATCTCAATTAACTAAATAATCGATATAAAATTTATTTTATATGGCACTTTTATTTTATTTTAATTTTTCATTAAAAATTATATAATTTCTCAATTCTCATAAAACCGTGGGAAAAATTTCTCAGAGCAAATTTTGATTTTTAGCTTTTTTTAATTTTTATTTTATTTATAGCTAAAATATTGCATTCATTTTTTTTTAAATTGAAAATAAATAACATTTCCCTTCATTTACTTCGTAAAATGAGGGAAAAGGTTACCCATATTTATATTTAAAACATCTCGTTCTTTTACCATGTCTTAAATTTTAACTAAATTTTATGCATCCAAACTTTATTTTCTATTTAAGAATTCGTATTTCTCCCCTAAATCAAAATCTATTTTGTGTTGTTATTGTTGTTGTTTATTTTGTTGTTGTTTTTATTATTGTTGATGTTTTGTTGTTCTTGTTTTTTAAGAATAATTTTTCAATGTTATCATCAAGGAAAACATTAAATAATTTATTGCTTTCTTTAATTCACAATATTGAAAAACTTATTCCTAATTATACTAAGAAGATATTGCAACCAAAAAAAAATGGTGAATGGTAAGAAATTATAAGTGATACTTCTTATTGTTCACCATTTTTTACTAGTGTATAATAGAAGTCATCTAATTCCTTAGTTGGATTGACAACTGATGGAAAAAGTCTCTCGTGGACACGCTTGAATCCCATTAACTTATGTTTATGATTTTATTTCTTTTAAAATGATGCCCTCAATTTATTCTATTTTAAATTAATAATAAATCAATTATTCTCTTGATTGTGCTCCCGACAAGAGGAAAACGTTAACCTATACCCTTAGTTGATAATGCAAATAGAGAGGAAAATTCCCAGCAACATTGTTTTTCAAAACACAATGTTGACTCTCACTCACTTTTACATTTATTGTAAAATTATTGAGCCAT
Organism: Vicia sativa; assembly: GCA_021764765.1. Classification (NCBI taxonomy): domain Eukaryota; kingdom Viridiplantae; phylum Streptophyta; class Magnoliopsida; order Fabales; family Fabaceae; genus Vicia; species Vicia sativa. The sequence goes on from CM038794.1 coordinate 187,783,116, forward strand.
AACGAATAAAGTACTTTTTTCATCTTCTCCACCTAACGAACAAAACACCTCTTTCCATAAACTCAAAAACACCATTCTTCATATTCTCCACTGGACCAAACAAAAGTCCATCTTTCAAGTTGAACGAAGTAAGGAAAAGAGGAAGGAAACTTGAACAAAATTGAAGGATGAAACTTAAAGAACTCAAACCAACTCATTTCTTTGACTCTCTCATAATGTTTTTTATTAATAAATACTTTCTTCATGATTGTACCAGTAATTTTGCTGTTGTTGATATTTTAAGGGTTAATATTATTGTTGTTGTTGAGATTTAGAATTTGTTGTTGTTTTTTTGTTATTGTTGAGATTTAAGGTTTAATGTTATTGTTTTTGTTGAGATCAAAGGTTCATTGTTGTTGTTTTTGGGTTAACTTACCAAATTCTTTTAATCTCTCCTAAGGGTAATGTTTAGTATATATGAACAAACCATTTATCATGACATCCCAAGCAAATAAGATGCTTATGTCATTGATTTTTATAAAAATAGATGATCAATTATTCTACAAGAAAAATAATTGTTGGATAAGTAACCTTAATAACAAGAGGGAGTTGAATTGTGGATTTTGAAATTCTTGATTAGTTTTATACTTTTCTCAATTAAGATCAAATTTGTAGTTTTTAAGAGTAAAACACGGTGCAATAAAACAAATAGTAGAAATTTTAAGAGAGTAAGGGTTAGAGAGATTGTACCAAAGAGTTACCCAAGTTTTGTCGAATGTTGGCCTAGTCCTATTCCAAGAGGTCTTCTAGAGATTTTGACTATAAACTTTTTAGCTTTTATAGGCTATGCCTACGAACCTTAATATAAGTTGATATTGAGATTTTTACGGGCTTATCCCCAACCAAATATAGCTTTCACCTCAGGCTATGCTAACAAACCTTAGAGATTTTTAGGCCGATCTTAATAACTGAAAGAATTTTTTTTCCAATAAAGCTTAATAAACCATAACAGAGATTTTAAGACTGGTTTATCTCACGAACCAAAATCAATCTTCTCAAGGGTATTACACTCTCAAGGCTAAGCACAACCACTTAAAAAATTCTTTCTCACTAGCAAAGTTTCACTTACAAGCATCAAGACAACATCAAGTGAAAGAAATATTTTCTAAACAGGAAGGAATATGTAAAATGTTCGAAAATGGTGTTAAATGAGGTGGAGGCAAGCCTCCTTTATATAGGAGTTGGAAAATCCAAAACATAAATATCCATGGACTGAATTAATGAGTCACACGATTGACACTTCTCTAATCAATTGGCCAACTCATATTTAAATGATTAGCAAGCCTAAAAAGGAAATATTGGATATATAGTCGTTGTAAGTCATTAATATGTTTTCATAAGTTCTTGAATATTTGATTAACTTTTTCCAATCGATTGGCTGGTTTGAAAAAGTTTTTCTAATCGATTGGCACTACTTACCAATTGATTGATTAGTTTAAAAATTGTTTGGAAAATGTTTGGACAACTCTTTAATCACTTGGCTTGGATAAAAAAAAATTTACGATAAAAATTTTGAAAAAATATTTTTAAGTGTGTGAGTTGCCTTAGTACTTCTAAACTACTTTTTTACTTTTGCAACACGCGGGTCACTCAAACAAATGAACAAACATGACCTAACGATCTTTTACACGACTTCAAGATTCTTTTCTAGATTACTTCTGATCATATAAGAAATTTGATATTGTGTCTCATTTTATTGATGATGTATGTGATGTTCTTTTGAAAAGTTTTTTGCTTCCAACTTTAATAACCATTGTCACCCTCAAAACTTCAGATGGATCTTCTGCGAGTTTTTAGCTTTATACTTACAAGCACATAGATCCATATCCTCCCTTTTTTTATTATGACAACGCATCTCTCGTGGGAAGTGCCAAAAGAAATAACACATATGTGGTTGGAGTACTTAAAATTCTCTTCAATTATGTAGAGAGTATACTTTACTCCCCTAGAGAGTATATTTCTCCCCCTTTGTCCAAATCAAAATGGTGGATAAAAATTATGCAATTAAGTATGCAAGCACAAGAACATTGATGTGTACATATTTCACAAGTAGGAATTTCAGTCCATGCATAATTTGGTTAATTTTCCCGATTCATTCTTATGAAAAGAAGTTTTCTTTGGGAAAATGGTTTAGTAAAATATATGTGAGTTAATTATATAAAGTTACAAATGCAAGAGCACATTCCCGTTTTCCAACATGATCTCTAATAAAGTGGTCCCTAACTTTGATATGATTAGACCTAGCATGCAACATCAAGTTTTTGTGAGATTTATGGCGCTAGTGTTGTCACACCTTATTGGGATTGTTCAAAGTTTTACACTATAGTCATTGAGTTATAGTTTCATCCAAATTAGTTGAATGTGATAGCTACCTGTAGCATTATATTCTCCCTCAGTTGTGGATAATGTGGCCCTTTCTTGTTTCTTGTTATGCCATTAGACATGTGTGTTCCCAAGTAAGTGACATGTAACACTAATAATTTTCCTATCCAATCAGCACCCAGCAAAATCAGAGTCTAAGTAATCAACTAAGTCACAATTTGCTCCCTTGGGGGTACCATAAACACAATTTGCTATTACTTTGGACTTTTCCATATCAAATATTTTTAGCAACTATTTGCAATATTTAGCTTGATTATGAATGTTACCTTTTTAGTTTGAGGGATTGGATGTCCTAGAAAGTACTTTAGCTCTCCCTTCATTGACATTACGAACTTATTCTGCATAATCTCATAAAAGTATTTGCACCAGGATTCATTAGTATCATCAAAGATTATATTGTCGATATAAATTTGAACCAATAGAATATCACATTCATTTTTCTTGGTGAAAAGGTTTTATCAACCTAACCTTTTTGGAACTTGTTTTCAAGCAAGAATTTACTTATACGGTCATATAATGCCTTCTTAAGCTTGAAAACACTGTCTAGAAAAGTTGGGTTGATAAAACCTGGAGTTTGGTCAACAAATACCTTCTCTTTGATGCAACCATTTATAAACACACTCTTTACATTCATTTGAAATAATTTAAAGTCCACGATGCATGAGAAAGCCAATAACTTCCCTATGGATTCAAATTTATCCACAGGAGTAGAGGTTTCATAAAAATTTATTCCTTCATGAAGTTTGGCTTTATTTCTTAAAATATTTCCATCTTTTATAATTTGTTGCGAAAGACTCATCAGCACCATTTACTAGATTAGGTCAAGCTTTGGGATTGAGTTTCTAAACGTTGTTTAGATCAAATTCATTTAACTCTTCTTGCATGGAAAAAGCCCAATGTTCATCAAATATAGCTTCATCAATTCCCATTGGCTCAACTTTTGAAACAAAAGCCATAAAGTTACATACCTTGTTGAGAGACCGTCGAGTGGTGACTTCCTTGGATATATCTCCCATAACATTTTGGATTGGATGGTCTTTTGTTTATCTCTATTCTTTTGGGATATCTAGATGTTCTTGCAAGGTGTATCTGATTTTATCCTTAAGTGGTTCTTCCACTATGATTTGAATTTCATTTTTATTCTTGATTTGTTCTTAATCATCCTCTTGTATTGTCATTTCCAAGATACGTGCATAATCATTAACTAAACCTTCTACAGGTTTGGGGTTAGATTCATCAGAGGTAACATGAATGTATTATTCAATTGTCTTATTTCTTGTGTTATAGATTCGCTCAAAATATAATATCTTATGAATATTCCTTCATCGTCTTTTGCATAGAATATTCTAAGATTATCTTTTCAATTGTTAAGGATAAAACATTTTCAACCAAAGACATGAATGTAAGAGATATTTGGCTTTCATCCAAAATTACAAGGGCTTATACATTTCTACCTAGACTTATGGTTCTAGATGGTCCAAAAAGGTCCATGTGAATCAGTTGCAAGGTCCTTTAAGTAGAAACCATATTTATAGATTTAAATGAGGCCCTTACTTGCTTCCCTTTTTGGTATGAATCGCATAATATGTTATTTTCAAAATGTAACTATGGCAGGCCATCTACGAGATCCTTCTGGGTCAATTTTTTCAAGTGATCCATATGGATGTGAGCTATTATCGTATGTCAAAGCCAAGATTCATCCTCGTTAGTTAGGAGAAATACATCACTTGAAGGAATCTTATTTAAATTTATTGTGTAGGTATTTTCACTTCTTAAACTAGTAAAAAGAGTTTCCTTTGATTTTGATTTTATGACCCTACAACAAAAAGAATAAAATGTTACATTTTTACCTTTGTCACATAGTTGACTTATTCTTAGTAAATTATGCTTAAGTTCTTTTATCAAGAGAACTTCCCAATCGTTGGATTTGGGAACTTACCAATGGTGCCAAAACCTAGAAGCTTTCCTTATTATTATCCCCATAGGAGGAACATCCTCCTTCTTTGAGAAATAATATAGATAATAAGGTTTTGTCACCTGTCATATGCTCTGAACAATCGTTATCAATGTACCATTTAGTGTTTGATATTGTAAGGCATTATTGTAGAGAGAATGTTAGTTCTTAACTTTAGGTACTCATATCATTTTGGGTCCTTGTTTTTTAGTTTCATAAACATTTTTCTTCCTAGTCTTGAAAATATATGTACTTCTAGTGTTAAATAAACTTTTTGCTTTGTGTTCAGTGTTTGTCGTAAAAGTATGAAGGAGGGTGTCCTTCCTTAAATTCTTGGTTTTTCTTAATGAAACAAGACATAACGATATGACCTTTTTTTATTACATCAATTGCATGTTAAGGTTTTACATTGGGATATGATTTTGGTCTTACATATGTTCTCAAAGTTTTTACTATTATTCTTCGGTTCATAGCATAAGTCAGTCTTGTTGTATGAGGCTTTTTAATTTCCTAATAAGACATCTAAGTTGTCCCTTCCTTTGGTGAACTTGACAAGTTTTTTTTTTTAATATTATAAATTTTATTTTTTAGATTTTCACAATTATTGCACTTGTTAGGTTCATCCTCTTTGTTTGAAGCGGAAGGGTTTTGAATAAAATCTTTTTGTTTCTCTATAAGGAGTTTTATTTCCTTTTCAAGAATTGTGTTTCTAGATTCAAGAGAGGAGATAGTATGCTTAGATTTATAAGTTATTTTCTCTAGTTTGTTTGTTTCTTTTGTTAATTTTTTATAGATTCTAAATAGATCATGATAACAAAAGTGTGAGGTTACCTCATTTTATTGATGTTTTGCCATTAGCTTGTTGTTGGTCTTTTCTTCTACATCGTTTGAGAATTCCATATCCTTATCCTCCCATGCAACATAAGGTTTCTTCTTTTCTGAACTTTTATTTGTCTTTTAAATATAGGACAATATCGTTTGATATGTTCTTTCTTTCCACAGTTGTTGCATATTACAATAAACGGATTTTTTCTTTATCATGCTCTTCATTTTTCTTGCTCTCATTCCTCATAAATCTCTAAAAATTCTTTACTATGAGATCCATGTCACCATTAATATATAATTCTTCAACTTTCTCAATATGTGATAGTTGTGATAAATTAGATAGTATACTATCTATCACAATAGTTATACTAAATAACCGTTGTAATATTTTTAAAGATCATGAATTCAAAACTCAATAATTATATGATATACAATATTTTTCATTATATATATAAAAAAATAATATTTATTATATAATTCAATAGTTATAAAGTTACTATGCGTAACAAATACTAATTTATAACTAAAGATATATTGAATAAGTAATTAGTATTAAAGTATTATATATTATTTCAACCGACGAGAAACAATAAAATAATATATTTTTATTTATAAATTTGTTATTATAGTTTATTATCTTAAATATGCGAATGCATTTTTTGTTGCCAAATTCTCAAGGATAAAATTTATGGTTAAATATACAAACCTCCTTGTAATGTTAGCGAGTTTTGCTTTTAGCTTCTGATAAAGTTTTTTTTAAAAAAACTTCCCTCAGAAAATTCAGATTTCCTAAGTGAACTCCTATTTGAGTCCAAATTCCTTTTTGTTGTTGATTAGGAAGTCTAGATGGATTTTTGTTTTATTTATTATTTAATTTTTAAAATATACGTGGAATTCTTTTATTTTTTAATTTTAATTATTTGTTTTTTATATATTATATTTTTTACGTTTTTTTATGAATTTTTATGAATTTTTTTTTTAAATTATTAAAAAATGTTATTTGGGACTATGCCCAATATTTTCCATTACGAAACTTTTACCAAGCTTGTTTCCAATTAATATACTTGGTCTACTTTTTAATTTATAAACACTAATTTTTATTCAATAGAAACCGATGTGGGACTCTTTTAAAAGAGGTGCTGCAAACTTTCTCCCAGCCATTCATGTATATGCTTCCATATCCTTGCTTCATGATCCACCTACAACTAGTACTTACTGCTATTTATGCCTCCCCTATATTTTGTCGTATTCATACATGTTGCACTAACACTATATCCTATTCAATGCAAACACCACCATAATCTTTCTTCCGGTTCACCTTTAATTCTTGTTTTAAACACTGCAGACGAGGGCCTTTATTCCAAATTCAAGGAGCTTCTTGACTGTGTAAAATAATATAATCAATTAAATTTGAACTTCAGTTTTAAGTGTAGATATTAGCTTGGTTCCCATAGAATTCCAAACTAGACTGCTATACAATCAAGCATTCGACAGAGGACTTCAAATCCAGCTGATTATAGCAATCATTTGCAGCAATAGTGTTAAACTATTTAACTGCATTTTGATCATTTGTGTCACAAATGGCTATTAGAATACTATTTTTTTATGATAAACAATATAAGTTTAATAGGAATTAGTACAAAAGATAAACATTTGTTCTTCAGCAATAATTACATCCGTGTCAATGTTGGCATGAATAATATGTTCATCAGTACTTCGACGAACCGTTCCTTTTATGCCCATCAAGCAGTGTTCCTTCACCACATTATTGTATAGATCTTCGGCAACAACAATAGTGTATATAATTGTCTTCGACAATAACAATAGTGTATATAATTGGCGAGACAAAATGTGCAGTTAGATGCTAGTTTTGTTATGTATTAAATTGTTTTATACAATTATTTTAAGTTGGTAGCATGATGTCCTAGTTGTCTTAAGCAATTTTGATTAAGACAAAGAACATAAGTTGGTAGCATAAAAAACATGAAAGAAAATAAGATGCTAGTTTTGTATAGCAATAAGATGTTAGTTTTATATAGCACTATAAGACACATACACAAGCATAACACTAAGTTCTAATTAAACAACTCAGGAAGAAACACTGACATAAAATAAAAGCACATATAAAGCACGAGTTTATGAGAAGAAAAATCAGTAGAAATAAAGAGTCCCACATTGAATTTGAGAGAAAGATTGAGTGTTTATATAACACATAACAATAATAATTATTGATTTGAAAATAGAGTCAGACTACATGGGCCAGAAGCTCAATACATAGTTTAAATAAACCAATTAAAAATAAAATAAATAATTTTTTTTTATAAAAATAAATGGAAATAAAATTAATGAAAAAATTTTAAAAATTAATTTAATAAACTTCTGTATTTAAAAATAATAAAAATTTAATAAAATTCCATGTGGATTTAAAAATAATGAAAATTTTAAAATATGCCATGTGGAATGCCATGCAAAACTAAAAGAATCTTTTGCGAAATCTGACACTGAGGGTCTAACTGACATAATCTGGGTATTATGAGGGGACGATCAAAAGAAATTCTTTTACAGGGGCTAAAGTAAATTTCGCTAACATTACAGGGGAGTGTTGTATATTTAACCCTAAATTTATATATAATTTGGCAAAATCATATCGAGTGTCTTTTAAATTATTTAATTATAACAAGTCAATTTTTATGTTTTTTTACTATACGTGGATCCTTTATGTTAATAATTAACGTTTATATCGTTGACCTTTTTTTCTACTTTATTTTATTCTATTAATTTTATTTTAATTTTTAAAATGTATATTAAATTTATTTTTGGTCCAAAAATTATTTAAAAAAATTCTAAATATATTTCTTCTCATATTGCACTTTATGTAATTTTATGAAAATTTAATTTCCTATTTTATTATTTTTCTTTATTTTTTTCCTTTGCATGCATATTATTAGTTTAAAAATATTTTTATGCACTAAAAATTCTGAAAATTTTACTATATGATCTAATGATGGTCTCTGACATATGTTAAGTGACATAGTGCCGCTTCAAATTTTTGAAAAGAAATTTAGAAAAAGATCAAAGGTGTCGTTAATTAACATAAAGGACCTACAATAGCAAAAAAAACATAATATACAATTAAATAATTTAAAAGATCTGGAGAAAATTTTGCCAATAATTCTTCTATGAAATTTTTATTATTTTTTAATAAAAATATGATAATTGTGTAATTTTCTTTTACGTATATATATATTTTTTATTTTCACTTTTTAAATATTTTTATCATATTTTTATTGAAAATAATAAAAGCCAAACTTAAAAGATGTATTTAAATTTTGCCTATTCTCAAAATAATAAATAAAAAACAAACTATTTATTTATGTAAAAAATTGTTAATTATTTCATGAAAATTTGTGAAGCACGGCATAACAACAATATCACTAAATTGTTCATTTCGCACAACATGTGACAAGTGACAAATGACAAATCAATAATGTGTTGCAAGTAGGAAGTTGCGAGTGGGATTCTAGTAACATCTTCATACCGACATTTTAGGTCTAACAATTCTCATCAATAACGTGTTGCAAGTTGCAAGTTGCAAGTTGCATTCTACTCACATTTTCATAATGTCATTTTTAGGTCTTATAATTTTCAGCATATATCCATCTTACGTTTTTTTAATAATATAATAGGTTAAAACCCAAAAAATTCAAGAATAACAAAGGCATTAGAAGTACCAAAATAAAATAAAAGTAACAATAAATAAAAAAACAACATCAACAAGACAAAAAAATCATCAAAAACAAAACAAGTGTTATTTAATACGAAACAATTTGAAAACTAAATATAAGAATTGTCATGGGCAATTTCGAGGAGGGAGTATTTTGTTTGAAATACACTTTTACGAGAGACATACTACATATTCATCTAAAATTTTAAGATGATAGATATGTGCATTCTCTCACTTTTATAATATTCAATCTTCTTTTCTAAAATTTTAAGAGAACTGATGTGTGGATTTTCTCACTTATATAATATTCAATCTTTTTTTTTAACTAATGACACTTCTTTTTCACATTTGATTTTCAATAAGATTGTCCACGTATCTATGTTTAAAGGGTGAATTTTAAATTAATTTTTTTTAATAAGAATCATAGAATATTAGTGATAATAAATTGTTAGGATTTACTCTTACATTTTTTGTCATTTAACTTTTCTTAATGATGAATATTTTCCAAAACAAAATCACACCTATCCCCTTATACAGCAGCACGTATCAACAACACCTAGATATATCTCAAACTCTCAATCTACCGATAGCAAAACCAGAGCAATATAGGAAGCAACACTTATCTCGATGGAAATAGTTCTCTAAATTTATATTAGAACGTCACAAAATATGCCATGTCATTTTCATAATTAAGTATTGGTTTAATATACTACTATGTGAACAATGTATGCCAACAGTTTAGCAAAGATCAAATCTTGATGTTGATGGAAACTGTGGCGGCTAAGATAGAAACGTTCCGTCCCCACAGTATTTAGAAATTTGTTTGCGTGTTGCAACTTGAATCTGGACTATATATGCGGTCGAAAGTGCATTCACTTCTAAAATCCAAAGTAATCAAACTATTCTATTAAGATAAGACAATTAAAATTAAATCATATACTTTTCTTTTTATTTATACGGTTATATATTCATTTCATTATTAAAAATTGTGACTTAGTTTGGTTTGGTTCCATTTTTAAAATGATTAAAATCGAATCAAACCAAACCGATAGAAATATCATCGGTTCAGATAATTTTTTTAATCAAAAACTGGTTCAAACCAAACCGATTACACGTCAATTCTAATAGAAAAAGTCTCACCTAATAGAAAAAATCAAGTTTCATATGAAGTGTTGGCTCATTGATGTATCTATCAAAGGATATTGAAGCTTGAAAGAAAGAAAGTATGAAATATCACCTAGTTCATGTTTGAATAATTAGAATCTTGTAAAAGATAATAAAGCAGTTCTTAAATTACTAATGAAATGAACACACTCATCTAAATGTGTTTTTAACCACTTCTTAAATTACTAATGAAATGAATACACTCATCTAAATGTTGTATGTGATAAAAACTCCTTATAACCCTTAAAGGAATCATCAAGGTGTTTATGGAATTTATCAAGGGTGTTACTAAACATTTAAGAGGCTTATATGTACTTCTTAATCCATTAACTCTCTTATCCAATCAATTTGAACAAGGTTTAAATCTTCCTAATCAATTAAGAACACTCTTAATTAATTAGAACACTTGTCATTGTAGATTTCCTTTTGAAAAATTCGGATTGTCATTTTTATAAAGAACATAATCGATTAGAACTAACACCTAATCATTATGAGCATTAAAAGTCCATGGATATTTTCCCTTTTTGAGCTAAATTTTTTAGTTATAAATACACAATTTTCTCAATTTAAATCTCACCAAAAACTGTATTTTAACATATTTTTTACTTTCTACTCATTTTATTCTTATTTCTTTCTTTTCACTAAATTGAAGTTATGCTTTAAGAGTGAAAAATATCAATGATGCATTTCTTGTGTGTTATGGTGATAGGGCATTATTGTAATTAGAACAAGATAATTTTGTCTTTTGTGTAATATTCTTTTGAGGGGGAAATAGGGAAAAGGGAGATCATTTTGTTTGTACATGAAAAGTTTGAGAGAAATGAGAAAGAGGCTAGGGCACAGAGGAATTAATGGATCATCCATCCATAGTGAGAGAAGAAGCAGTTCCTAGAGATAATCTAAGGAAAGAGTTGAATAATAGAGGTATATATGAAAGGGTAGATACATGTTTAATCTTCTTTGTTATGATGAATTATTGATGAAATTGTGATGATAATTTTGTTTTCTTATGTCATGATATGAATTGAAATTGTGTGTGATTATATGTTGTTGTTGTGTCCTTGAAAACAAAGTGATCTCCCTTTTCTCTATTTTCCCCTTTTTCAGTATTACTATACCCTTACTATACTTTTCCTCGTATATCCTCACTTATTCTCATACAATTATCTCAATGTCCTTAAAATCTCTACACATTCTAATTTACTTTAGTTTTGTTATTATTTTAATTACTAAGAACAATAACCCATTATTTAATTAATCTATTTATTTTCTAACTCAAGGGACTACACCCCCACTAAATATTACTATAATAAACACAGTAAATCATAAATATCCATAAACAAATACATAAGAAACACAATTCTAAGTTGGGGTGTTACAACAAGTGCTTTTGTATTTTTTTTTATAATTGATGCAAGATATGTTTTTATTTTTAGTTTAAAAAAAAAGATGCAAAATATATTGTGTATTTATAACAAAAAAAACACAAAAATAATAAAATACTAACGTCATAGTTTTGATCGAAAATTATAGAATTTTTCTAAAGATTCGACGTTCATAGATCTTTGTAGGTAGCGTGGGGATGGGGATGAGAAAAAATATTACCTCATGGCAGAGTTCATGGACAAGGATGTCAAAAAATCAGCAGATGGGGCGGAAAGAGAGGAAGCATCATCCGCACATTTCCTGCCCGATTTGTACAAGTGAATCCATGAAAATTGATAGAATATTGGGTGAATTAAGGCATGAATCTAAGTTGTTGAATCATAAGAAAAATTGATAGATTGATGTTAATTACCATGATATATCTGTTGATTTTGTTAGACAACTTATAGAGATGATTTTGAATAAAATTGGAACTGGTTTAGGGGTTGAAGATGGGATTTGGGTTAAAATCTTGTAACATTGAAAAACTTGAATTTTTGGAAAAATATGTAGGCTCAATTTATTGATCCAGGGTGCAAATAGATTGGTTCACTTTTTAAATTATGTAAAAGTAGCGTCAATCAATCGATTGACCCATTTAAGAATTGATTACTCTAGTTAATATTTTGATCATAGCTTTTGATTCGTATGTCCAAATGAAGTGTTGTTCGAAGTGTTAGAAAACTAATAATCAGAGTTGTAACATGGTATAGGTAGGTTAAATGTTTTTAATATTATCCATGTACGTATTGTACCATAATTGTATTTGATTTATATGTTCGATTGATGTATGTTTGTATTGTGGTGATAACATTGTGTGATAATCTTTGTGTGTTCAAATTTATGCATGTTTTGTTACTATGATGATGTTGTTGGTAATATACACAGTCAAAAGAGGGGATAATGTGTATGTGTTGTTGTCTCGTGATTGAGAGTACATGTATTCATGTTGACGAATCTTCGGTTCTTTATGATGGTCTTCGGTCCTATGGTGGTGGTTTAGGTGCGAGTAGCTAATTCCTATTGTGGGGGATTAGTGGCATATTATCTATAGTGATGGTAGCGATTTGTTGTGCTCAAGTTCCAAAAGGGAATGAGTCCTATGGTGGGGATCATAAAGTGAAATGAACTTGTGCATTTATAATTTGATACCACTTGCATGTTGAGTCAGTTGTTGGATGCATAGCATTTGTGTTGCATTTGGTGATTTCCTTAATCTTATGTTGTGTAGATGATGACACTATTACAAAACACAAACAACAACTTCAAAGTCACCACGGTTTGCTCCAAAACCGTAGTGACACTGCTAAACTAATGCGCTAACATTTTATTTTTATTTTCTTAATTGAAAAATTAAGTTTTTAACTATAGTTAATTACTTAAGCGTGGTGATACAATCTAGCTTTCCTGAGTTCGATCCTCATCTTCCTCAAATAGTTTATCCCTTTTACTTTAATGCAAAATATAATAGTTTATCACTACGATATTTTTACAATCGTTGTTACACACTTGCTATTCTCTATATATTAAACACTAAGTACCCATTATTCCACTTATAAAAGAAACAAACCCTAACATCAAGGGTGCCAGAAAGAAGAAAACAACCATAACACTAATAGTTGTTGTTTAGTCTCGTCTCAATGTCTCATTCCAAGGGTGTAAAATCACGATCTAAAAATTTATGTGCTTGTGACAGTCATATGGTTTCGTTCTTATGCAAGAGGGGTCAAGATAAAGGAAGACTTTTTGGAGATGTCTACATTAGTGGAGTAGTGAAACATGTAATTTGTTCTTATGGGATGATGAACAAAAATTGGAAGATGATACTGTTATGGTGCCAGAGTTGGAATTTGTTGGGTATTTGAAGGTTATGCATACAAATTCAAAAAGGAAGAACAAGAATTTGAAGAACAAACAAAAGTCAGAGAGATTTTCTGGAAATTTGAAGATGTTATGTTTTATTATCTCCCTTTTGTTTAATATTTACTTTGTTATAAAATATAATAGTTGAATTAGGGTTTGAAATTGGAAAATGTTATCTTATCTTATATCCTTTATGTTTAATATTTTTTGTACTTTGTTATAAAATGTAATAGTTGAAGATGAAGTGGACATGAATATGCAACTAACGGACCGTTTCTTACGAGTGAGTTCATTATTATAATTTTCAATTATATATTTTTCCGTTTAATTGATAGGTTAAGTTGAGTGTTTAAGGCGATAGGTTAACTAGAGTGTTTAAGAGAGTTAAGCGATTAAAACTTTATTAAATTAGACTTTTATTACATAAGATTTAAGAAGATTAAAACAATAATCAAATCTAAATCCTCTCATGAGATAAAGTTAGACCAATAATTGTCATCCTCATCATCATCATAATTGTAAAAAAAATCAATGTTTGCCTTCTAAATCTTCTTCTTCGTCGTCTTCTTCTTCTTCTTCTTCTTCTTCTTCTTCTTCTTCTCCTCTTCACCCTTAGAGCTCTCATTAGTCTAAAAATAACATCCTCTACAACAACATCTTGAATATGAGGATGGTTTGACACCACAACACTAGCCTCTACAATAACATCTTGATTTTGAGGTGGTTTGGAACCACACCCTCTACATCAACATTTGGATTCCCAACACTGTTGGTGGCTTGAGCAGTATAACTTATTTTGATTCCTTTGGATGAAGTTATTTTTGTGTGTTTGGTTTTTCCACTTTTATATTGTTCTATCTGATTCTTCATCTTCTTATCTTGGAAGTTTAAAAACCAAAATTGTTAATCATTGTTTGGTTATCTATACGCTTTCTTTTCTCTTGGAATTTGGAAAGATTGCATATCTCGAGATGTTCAAATTTTATTATTTACTTAATAAAATTATGGACCTGTAACATAAGTTATGATATCATATAAAAATTTGTTCAACGTTGATTCTGGTATGAAAATTTGACATTTATCCATATACTATATCACAACGGTTAATAAGAATAATCGTTGTTATAAGGTGTGCGCTTTCCATATTACTAAGAAAATCACTGGACCATGATTGTATGTACCACATATACTACCACACACTACATAATAACGTCTGGTCTCGCATGGTTATATATCTTTCCTAACCGTTGTTAAAAGCCTTTTCCGTAGTAGTGTGATACTTGATATGCATATGTTGTTATATTGGTGTATGATGTTGTTAGAAAATCTACTTTCGATTGTCTTTTATTATTATTATTATTGAATCATATTATCACCCCTTCTGTTTGAATATTGCCTTTACATGGGCATCGTTAAGATACTCAATAGTAGCATTGTTGAAGCAAGTGAAAGATAGTGTTGGAGTTACTTCCATAGTTTATCACTTTTATTAGTGGTTCATTTCTCTGATCATGTAACTTTGGATTGGGATAAACGTTTGATTTGATTTTTGTATTATTGTTGTCGAAGTTACCCAATTTTTGTGTTGCTGTGAGTTTTAATTTTTTTTGAGTTGATTGTCATACTCTCTTGATTATGCTATTGTTAAGGACCAAAATATGGATATATTTGTAGATAATTTTTGTGGTCCTTTACAATACCTTTTGTTAATTAGTAGTATTTAAGATTGTATTTTGATATATTTATATTTTTATTTAGATTTTATTGATAATCTATTATTTTACTTTGTTTATGTTTAATTTGTAGGTTTTTGTTGATTTTACTTAGATGCATTGAAGCATGGATGCTAGAAGAGCCCTAGGAAGGAGTTCAAGCACATTTTGGGAGAAGAAGCATGTTACAGGGCGCGCTAAGCCCGATTGTAGTGTGGTTTATTTTGCTTCAGGCCACGCTTAGCCCGGTCTGAAGGTTGTAGCGTCGTTTGAGGCGGTTTAAGTTTTAAGTGAAGCGCACTAGCGATGAGGGTTTAGCGGTCTCGGAATTTCAAAAGTGTATATAAGCATAACTTAGATATTTTGTTCACCAACTCTTGCACAAACACATCAAATCAGAACCTAGGGCAAGAAAATACTATTTCCTTCATTGTAACTCAAAATCAATGAAGAAGATCTTGAATCCTTGATAGTTTTGCATCCATGTTCATCATCACCTCTCAATTTCTTGATCATAAAGCTACCATGAGAATGGATAGCTAAACTCTTTTGTGTCAAGATTAGAGGTAGTTAACCTAACTAGTATGTATTTCTTTTGATCTTTTTGTGTATGAACTTGGTTGATGATTAATATATGTTGAATATATTTTATTTATTTGATCTTTTTATGGTTTTGATCACTATTGACAAATATGTTTCAAACTTGACCTAAGATATTCATCTATTAAGGAACAAACTCTAGACATAGATTTGTGAGTTAGTATTCACTAGCATCAAGCTTAAAGATTATCATGTTAATAGTTAGGTTGAGACATCATTTAAAGATTAACATGATAATACTCACAATATTGTTTAGACATAAATGATATTAAGAGGATACGTGAATATATCGATCATCAACTAGTTCATACGCTTGGTTAATCGAATATATATGAAATAGGTTAATAAAACTAATATTGACATGCTTTTACCAATTGAAAACAAACCAAAACTCTCTTTAATCCAAACAAATCTCTTTGAAAAGAATACTAGAACTTCGGTGAACGGCGGTGATATCACACCAATCACTGTGGAAAATAATAATTTAAAATACTTGTGGTTGAAAATACGTACAACGACTATTAAGTTGAAATTCATAGGACTAAATGTCACGAGTTACAAAGCTATTGTTGAATGTTTATTAGTGATTTCACTGCGATGATACGGTAAATTCTTGGGTGAGCATGCTAAGACAGGTATTGAATGCCTTATTATACAAGTACTTGACTCAAATCAGATGTGTTGGATGTCATATAACATCCCAAGTAAAAATTAGATGTGTTGGATATCGTGTAACATCCCAAGTAAAAATTAGATGTGTTGGATGTCGTGTAACATCTCAGGTATAAACATATGTATTTGAATTTATTTATGTGGTAACTCATATTACAAAGCAAGTTATGTATTTTGATGTGTGTGACAACCTTGTGGTTATGTTTTCTAATTAAAATATCTGAGTTTTATTTTAGGGTTTCAAGGTGTTACACTTGTAGTTGCTATTATTCTTATAATTCACACTCTTAATAAAACATCATCAAGCTTATTAACAAACATTAAAACAAATTAAAAAAAGTGACAGAGAGAGTATCACAAATCTTTCAAGGATAATGAAAATAAAAAAATTGACTAAAATGTAGATAATAATCAAACAACACCATAAATATTTGACGATTTGCTGCTACATTTAGATAGTCTCAAACATTTAAATATCACAAAGATGATTGTTGATGTGTTAATAAAAACAAACAAAGAAGAGTGATTGTTGTTATGATGATGAGAATAGAGGAGATGAGAAATGTAGGAGACAAAAAGAATTGAGCAAAAAAGAGGAGATGGTAAGTACACTTGGGTAGTCCAACAATACAATTATACAAACAAAAAATAAAGTAAGTCCTTAATGACTCTTTATTTACTAATATATTAATTATTTTTTACAAAATAACTTTTTTGTCTCTTATCTTATATTTGAGGTCTAGTTTGGTCCCTTAACTTTTAAAAAGACCATTTTGATAGTAATGACGCTAGTTTCCACTTATGTGACGGATGACGTGTAAAATTAATATTTAGTGACCGATTAAGCGAAGGAAAAAAGTCACTAAAATTGATTTTTTGGATTTTAAAATATTCTTCATTAAACTCAATAATATATTAAATTGTATAATAATCATGTCACAATTGCAAGAATAAATCAAACTAAACTAAATCAAATATAAATCGAGAAATTGACTAAAAATATTACTATATCGAAAGAAGAAGAACAATTACTAACTAAAAATTGTACATAAACTAGCAAAAAGAAACCAAAATGATAGTTAAAACAATTGCAGATTTTCAAAAATTGGATGCTAATGGGAGAGGAACTCGAGACCATTTCTCCAAAATTGAATATAAGAGATAATTTTTGTTCAAGAATGCTTGAAAAAAATAGTGTAGATTTACCAAAAAAAATGTTGAACAAGAAATGTATTTTATGAAATGTAATAAAGAAATTTGGTTTATTGACAAATCTAGAGACAGAAAAGTTAGTCACCAAAAGTGATGTTCCAGAAGACATAAACGTTGGCATTCACATTAGTATTACATAGACTATGACATTGACTTTGACTAACATAATACACAGAAACAATTAATATGATACTCTTTGAAAAGTTGAGAAACTCAAACGATCTTTTTAAAAAGTAAAGTATCAAACTAGACCCTAAGTCAAAGATAAATAAAATACAACAATTATAAAATTACAATAATCTTATTCAAAACATGAATCAGGATATGTTTTACAAAACTATGGTTGAACCGTAACATTATGATAAAAAAACACTAAATCCCAACTCTAATGCAAGATAACATCAGTTAAAAATATGAAGACGATAGTAATTAAAGCTTTTAATTATATATATATATATATATATATATATATATATATATATATATATATATATATATATATATATATATAGCATATAATAGGAGTCAAATAACATTGTGATGAAAAACCTCCTTGATTAACTCATTTCTCTTCCATTTTCACCTTCTATCATTTCTATCACAAGTTTTGTCACCTCTTTCCTTTTCAAGTCATGGTTAACTTCCTTCTTTATTTTCCAAGTGTTGCATAAATACCTATAATTTGTTGGTTACTCCCAAAAGAAAGGCCAACACATAGTAGGAACACCATTCGAAATAATTTCAAGTGTTGAATTCCAACCACAATGAGTTAGGAACCCTCCAATTGATGGATGACCAAACACTTGATCTAGAAGGCACCAATTAGTTATGTGGCCTCTATCTTTAATATGTTCTAAAACTTCTTGTGACAAAGTGCCAGTTTCACCCATTACTATCTCTTGCCTCATTATCCATAAAAATGATAGCTTGTTATTTGCTACTCACCAAATAAACTCTTTTAAATGAATATCATAATCATCTGTTATACCTTAAATACCATACAAATAAAAATGTCAATGAAATTATTGTTTTTAACGTGTACTTTAGTCTATCTAGTTAATAAAAGCCAAGTTGTACGTATCGAGAATCAAGTGTGAGGAAGAAGTCCCACATTTATTATAAAAGGGTAGATTGAACACCATATAAGTGAGATAATCCACATACCTATCACATTAAAGTTTTAGGTGGATATGTGGTGTGTGTCTCACAAAGGTGTGTCCCAAGTAAATGCTTCCTCCTCGAAATTATCCCTAACAGTGAGATCATGAGCCTTTAGTTTCGAGATAAGGACTGACTCGCATGTGGTGGGTAAAAGATGTATGGAAGAGAGCTTTGCATGTGGTGGGTAAAAGATGTATGGAGAGAGCTTTCACATGAGGGGAGCATTATGACTCATACTTGAGGAGAGTGTTGAGAATCAAGTGTGAGGAAGAAGTCTCATATTAGTTAGAAAATGGAAGATTGAAAACTAAGAAGTCTCATATTAGTTAGAAAAGGGAAGATTGAAAACTATTAAAGTGAGAGAACCCACACACCTATCACCTTAAGCTATCACCTTAAGGTTTTAGATGGGTATGTGGTGTGCCTCTCACAAAGATGTGTCCCAAGTAATTGCTCGCTCTCAGAAATTTCCCTAACAGTATGGACCAATTCTAAAAACTTTAATTAACGAGGACCACCGAGACAAATTTAGTATACCCTATTAACACCTATTTATATACTAATGTTTACACCTTATACATTGTTCAATGTATTTATACAATAAATCATGTTTTTTTAATAAAGTAATATTATTTTAAAAAATATATATATTTTGGAAAAATATATATATTTTGAAAAAATATATATATTTTGGAAAAATATATATATTTTTAAAATTTATTTTA
The DNA here is from genome assembly GCA_021764765.1 of Vicia sativa. Taxonomy (NCBI): domain Eukaryota; kingdom Viridiplantae; phylum Streptophyta; class Magnoliopsida; order Fabales; family Fabaceae; genus Vicia; species Vicia sativa. The sequence continues at coordinate 187,802,574 of CM038794.1, forward strand.
TAATATAAATATAAGATTGTGTCATTAACCAACTTTACAATTTTATTAACCACAAAATATATGTCATTAATAAATTATTTTAGTTATAATTAGTTAATCATCTTCACTACTTTATTAACAAATAAAATACATAATATTAACCATGTTCGACATTAAATTGTAAATGTATTAACAACCTCTTATACTACATTAACCAATTTTGTTTTACTATTTAATGATATTTTTAATGTGCGAGGACTCATTAACCAAGGTATGATTTTATCAATCAACTTTAATATAAAGTATGAACTATATATATATATATATATATATATATATATATATATATATATATATATATATATATATATATATATATATATATATATATATATATATATATATTAAATTTTATGTCGAATATATATTAATCTAGCTTTAAACAATATTAGTTAAATTTTAATATTTCATTAACCAAAGTAATTTTAGAGAAAAATATATTAAAAGTTAAAGTAATATAAAAATATTGTTCATGTAATTGTGAACAACGTATATGATGTAGTATATTTTTTAGTGTCAAATATCAGTTTTCTTTAGTATAATCTAAACTTCAATGAATTATATTTCTTTTATATACTATTTAAACTTATTTTAATAATTATTTTCAAAACTATTTATTCTTCATAGATCTCTTTAAAGTTTTTATCACGAAAATTATCTATATCTAGTGATAATAAATAATATTATACGTTGTTTTTGTTTCATGAAAAATCGACGCTTAATTTTATTTATTTAATTTACCTCATGCAAGAAAATACAATTTTTAATAGATAATTATTAATTATTATTATATATATATATTATATTATATGATAATTAATTTAATTGGGTGGTTTAATTTAAATGTGAATTATTTGAATATGTGTGTTATTTAAATAATTGTGTTTTATGAGTAGAATAGTGGTTATTTAGTATTGTGAACAACATATATGATGTAGTATATTTTTTAGTGTCAAATATCAGTTTTCTTTAGTATAATCTAAACTTCAATGAATTATATTTCTTTTATATACTATTTAAACTTATTTGAATAATTATTTTCAAAATTATTTATTATTCATAGATCTCTTTAAAGCTTTTATCACAAAAATTATCTATATCTAGTGATAATAAGTAATATTATACGTTGTTTTGTTTCATGAAAATCGACGCTTAATTTTATTTATTTATTTTACCTCATGCAAAAAAGTCAACTTTTGTTAACTTTTGTTGGAGAGATCCTTATTATTTGATACACTAATATGAAGAAAAAATTAAGGTATGTCAGCCTTTTTACAATAAATAGGGTTAAATTTCTCATTTCATCACTTGAGAAAAACACAATTATATGTTTCAACCAAAAAATCAAAATAAATTGAGACTTGTTCTAAATTCCATGAAAATTTGTAGATACTTTAAATATGATATTAGATAAGTCTATGAAAATATTAACTTAAAACTCAATCATATGCTAACGTTTTCCTTGTTTCCATTTTATAGAAAATCAACTGTAAAAATGTATTTAATTTATCTCAAGTCATAAAAATTGAAACTTTTGTGAGAGATATCCTTATAAATGTGATAAACTTTTTGCAAAAATCATGAAAAAATCAAAGTCTAACTCATAAGAATGATGTGTTTGAATTAGTTAGGAATTAACTACAAATTAACTACGATTTGTGGGTTTCAGTTTGAAGTTCATGTTAGCAACGAACTTAGTGACATAATTTTGTTGCTAAAATTAAATTTATATAAATAACATAAAATGGTGACAAAATGCCACATGGAATCCATGTCATCAAATTTGTCATCTTGACATTGCCACGTGTCGATGCCATGTAAGTTCTCGACGTTATAGGTGTTCGCGGTGATTTGGTTCGGTATTGAGAGAATCCAATAGTCAAACCGATCAAAAATATATGGATTGGTTTGAAATGGAATTTTTTTATAAAACTCAAACCAATTCAAACCAAAAAATAACGGGTTGTTGGTTTGAGTTGGATTGATTGGATACATTAGAAACAAATGTGCCAAAATATTTACAAAAAAAAATAATTTACATCAACTAATTATCTATGATAATATAAATTCTTAATTTTTTTTTCATTTTTCCATATAGGTTGTGATTGTCACAAATGGAGTTTCATATTTTTTTCTCTCTAAGTTTAATATATTATATTAGTTCACATAATAATAATTATATAAATTATATGAATTAATGTGGTTGGTTCGGATAGACGGGCTCGTGGGTAGATTTTTCAAATTTGATGCCTGAACCAATTAACATCGGGCTTCATTGGTTTGGTTCGGTTTTTGCCCGAACTAAAAAATATCTGACCCAAACACATTGGTTTGGTTTGAATTCCGGTTTGGTTCAGATTTGCACAAACCAATGAACACCCCTAATAGACGTTAGCATGAGAGACCAAAATTATGGACGAAAAACTTTAGGAGGACCATTGTTTAAAGAAATTTTTTATAGGGACTAAAACTATATTTTAGATTATTTATATGGACCTATTTAACCCATTTTATTGATTTATGTGTCATAGATCCCAAGGTTGCGTTTCTTTGTACTACTAGAAAAGATTATTAGAGAAACCAATTGAATAATTTATTTAATAATTAAATAAAAGCTAAAATAAAAATAAAGACACCACTTTTAAATGAAGTAAAACAAAATTGAAGATGATGAGATTCAAGCATGTACCACGAATTAGTGTACCCTCAATTTTTACTAAACGATGGAATACTTTTTTTAGAAAGAAAAACAAACATGGAACGTACATGTATTATACTTAGGTTTTTTCTTACGTGAGGTGAAATCGTTGTCGTAAAATATATTATATGTAGTAGTGGATAGAGATAGATGAAGTTGCCTTAACAAACAATTAATCCAAATCTTAGAATTAATACAATCATAATCGAGTATAGAATGGTCAATGAACTAGTGCATCGCATGCCTAAACTTAAATGATAAAACATTATAAGCAATATCAAAATCTAGATGACAATCTAAAGATGAGCAAAATCTAAGACATATGATGATGCATAAAATTTAAAGAGACATGGAAGGAAAATGTACACCAGATAAATAATGGTTTAATTATTCGTTCTCGCTATGCTTAATCCACTCTTTAATGGTTTTACCATTGTAAATAACGTCTTCCAGTATGTTGAACATAATGATATAAGTTTTTTGGTACAACAAATTATCGTCAAACTTGATACTAGAGGCCCTATGCTTTAGCTAACACAAGTCTAAAATGATATTTCTTTTTGTTGAACCAAATTACTCTAGTACTAATACTCAAGATCTTTAATGATCTTAATCTACCTATCTTGTTACACGCAATAACCCTGCTCCATGCTTAAATTCAATAGTAACCTTTACTCGGATCTAACGAATTCTTGTCTAAGCGATTGTTCTAACCAAGAATGATTAGACAAAACCATCTTTGTTCTATGACAATATTTAGCCAGTTCCACCAAAGTATTTCTTGGAGTATAGATACATTATTCTCTTGCTTGATAAACACTACTTAATACCATAGACAATGAGTGTTCCTTTCTCTCGATACACACAATATGACTTCATAAAAAAGTAACTTCCATAATTTACCTTGAATATACCTCTTACGCTCAATCTTTAGAATTGAGCACCACAACAATAATTTCTTGGTACAAGGTTGAATATAATGAGTGATATCTAATGAATCTCACATAACACGGGTAGAAAATCTCATAATATCAAAATTCTAGGAAATTTTTCTCAAGTCCGAATCAAGAGATATTATGTTTGTGAATGAAGAAAAATGTTGTGGCTTCTCACAAGTTTCTTAACAAATGGGTATTAGTTTATGAGTGAACATCCTCAGGTTAATCAAACTTACTAGCCATAGATTAGCAACTGATCAAATTACTCTTGATTGACCAACTCGTCCACCTTTAAAATGAGACAATGAAGATTTAAATATGTTTTATATATCAGGCACAAAAAGTTGAACAAAAACACAAAATGATTGGACTAAAATCATGAGGTTATGATTTTGAATAAAATAAAAAATGATTTGAATCAAAGGTAGTAAATTGAAGAATTTATTATTTGATTTGAATCATTTTCATTGTTTTGATTCGGGTCACATGAAGCATAATTCGAATAACCGTTGGTTTTAAAAGAAATTTAAATTTACATTATTTGAATAAAAATTCTTGTGATTCGAATCAAGGAGTGTTGTGATTCGAATCACACACTTCTCTGATTTGAATCAGGTCAACGTAATCAAATTCTAAAATTCAGGTGAATGTTTGATTTGAATCACAACATGATTGATATGAATCAAGCTTTATAAAAAAACTTGATTTAAGTATGCTAACTTTTGATTCAAGCTACACTCAACATATTAACTTGCATCAAATTGCATAAGCTAAAAAACACATTGTCAAGGGTCTAAATCTAATATATTAAATGTAGTAGTATCTCAAAGGTACATGTCTAATCAAATAATCGAAATGATCAAATTACAAATGAATTACAAATAAGTGATAAAATTACACACACGCAAATCAAATTTAAAACACAACATCAAAATAAAATGATACCAACTGCAATGCAATTTCACTTTTTGTTATCCCATTGAAGATATTTGAATTTTCATATCCTTATTGAAGACATTTAGATAATGCTACAATTAAGCATAGATAATCTTAATAAATTTGTAGTTGCATCTCTCTTCAGTTGTACTTCTTTTTCTAACAAACTTGATTCTGCACTATTATTTTCCAATATGCTATTCTGCTTTAGATTCCAAGATTTTTGCCTCTGGATTCTGAAAATATTCTCAGTGCTAATACTTTAAATCATTTTTAATTATCTTGATTTTTTATTTTATAACAAAATTATCCCAACCATCCACATTATAAGAAATCAAATGGTTGCACACAAAGTCTTGATAACCTTTTATGCTCTTGCAACACTTTTGCATGCAGAATGGTTGTGGACCCCAACTTTGATTCTTCTCACACATCAGAATAGGACAATGATCTAAAATCTTTATCCAGACCCCCAATGGGATCAATCTAACGAAAATGTGATCTAAGCTTTAGATATAAAAAATATATCTTACATGCTTATTGAAGATCCATCGATTTTTTATGAAGTAAATATCTGACTCTTGAACTAGATTGTTAAAAGCATTCATCTCTCCTCTTATTAAAGAAACACCCAAACCTATTCTTTCCAATTCAGATCTAACTAAATTAAAGTCTGCAGGAAGGAAAATCTTTTCCCTTTCTAGGGCCAATCAACCTCCTGATTTCTTCATGTAAAATTACTTTTCTTCTAGAATCACATGATGCATATACATTTACCACTACTCTTGGAACTTTATTATGTTTGCATAACCCTTCTATCCATATGAAATGAGTTCCAATATTAATTTTGTTTGTTTCAAAAGCTTTGGAGTCCCATATACATAACATAGCATTCCTCCTAAACTTTCTTCTACTTCTTTCAAGGAGGAATTAAATAATTTGAATCCCAAATCAGCTTGCACATATATCTATTTATATTTTCTAGTTTTTTTATATATATATAAATCATACATAGATTTTGACTAGAAATTATACTTCTAACCTTTTCTTCTTCGCATAAATCTCCACCCTGTAATATTGTAACTAATGATCTTCAACATCATAAACAATTATACAAGAGGCAACAAAGGAACATATGTTGATCACTAAACTGAGGATATGTCATGTGCTTGTGCATTTGTCTAGTTAGAGGGAATTAGTCGACTGGGCCCTTTAGAGTGTATCTTGATTTTATAATACACAGTGATATACACTTTCGAATATACGACGTTCATTGTTAGACGCGTCCATAAAATAACATAATCTTCTACTCTGAATGGTTGGCTTGTGGGTTAAGTCTGATGTATTTACATCTCCCGAAGCGATTCATGCAACAATTTAGGTATATGTAGGTTGTTCCAAGAGAACCCTTTGTTTTTGCTCCTTCCATTATAGCATGTAGTGACGTAGATGCCATGCAAGATGGTTTCCTTAATCATCTGATATCAGGTGGAGCATGAGCTTTTGTAGCTCCTAGCGAATTGAGTTGTGCATACATATACATTAAGTGGTATTTCAGAGTGTGACATTCTTATATGACACGAAATGTAAAGGAATATCCACCCATATCACCTAATTTGAAGATATTAGAATATGAGCCAACTAGGAAATATCATGTTTGTCAATGTGTTTCCTGCATGTCGTCGTATTAAGGATCTTGTGCGAGCGAGTATAAATTGAGGAGGCTTTCCAAAAGGCTCTTCTAGAAAGTCCACTATAAATGTTCTTCTTATTGAGGCACATATGACATTGCAGTACAAGAGCCAACAAAGGAACATGGTAGTCCGACATACGCAGTTGTATAATATTTGTATTAGAGATTACAAATGATATTATCGTTTGTTACTTTGTTATTTTTATTGTATTAAGGATTCATGATTGATTCATTTATATATAGCATTTACATCTTATTAGGTAAGTGGATGATTTAATTTAAAAAATATATTATAATAGTATAGTTATAATAGATTGTCTACAAAAATATCAAAATTTACTACACGTAGGGTGAATACAGAAATGTATATTCGTAATTGGATACGAAGATGCATCTCCAGAAAAAAATTATGTCAAAATAAGAGTGTTTTAGATACAAGAGGATAACATATTATTTTCAGTCAACTCGTCTTTCAATATTTTAAGCTCGTTCACAGGTGAAGAAGTGGATCCTGCAGGGGTGCTGATAGCATTAAATAGTATGTGGGAAGTAAAGGTCGCGTCGAACATTTAGATTTTTGGGTGGAGATTCATTCTTAACAAAATGCCAACTATAGATCAACTTATTAGACAGGGGATTTTGTCGGTCAGTAGTTATTCTTCTTCTTGCAATTTTTGTTTATCAGAGATTGAATCTAAAGCGTATCTCTTCGAAGTTTGTGAGTTTTCTTCCGCTATTTGGAGAAAGGTGTATTCTTGGATTGTCATTCTTTGGGAAATGACGGAGGGTGGGTTAAATAATTTCTTTCATCATTGTTTTAAGGTGAAGAATAAATTTCAGAGGGATACTGTAGGAGTCATTTGGTTTGCTACCATTTGGAGCATATGGTTGATGCGTAATGAAGTTATTTTCAAAGGGGTCGTGTTTAATTTTGAAGAGTGTGTCTCGTCGATCATTTATAGGTCTTGGATTTGGATGAGTTTGGATTGTAAACCATCTATTTTTTTTATAACTTTTATGTTTGAAACACTTTATCTCTTCTCTATTTTTGGAGGTAAGGAGTTGTTTTGTATTCTTGGGCAGAGGATCCTTTATACTCCATATTAATAGTTCATTTGCCTAGTAAAAAATGTGTTTTAAATAAGAATGAGTGAGATGAATATTGATTAAATATGTAAATGCATCTTCTGATAAAATCATGTCAAAATAAGGATGTCTTAAGTAGAAATGAATTGATACATATATGATGAATACAAAAATACATCTCCAAATCAATTTCTAATGGAAAAAGAAATGTTTCATTTACGTATGAATTTGATCTAAATAAACGCGTGTAAAATATTATTTTAAATTAATAAAAATGTTTTAAAATTTTCATAGGTTGCTTCTCTATGAATTTGATCTAAATAAACGCGTGTAAAATATTATTTTAAATTAGTAAAAATGTTTTAAGATTTTCATAGGTTGCTTCTCCACCGTTAGAGAAGTATTGCTGCATTTAATATTCAAAATGATTGTTGACCAAGTTCCTTACTTTAATGTTGTTTATTTAAGTGTTCAATTCCAATTAATATAATAACAAATTTTGTGAAAGATTCTAACTAGTAAATAAAACAACCCAAAAACTTGGTGAGGAATAAATAAATTATTTAAAATAATGAAAAGTAAACTTGGTAGAATTTTAGAGTGACGTGTGCAAAAGGTTCCCTTACAAATGGAGGAAACATTGATTCGTTGACAATGTCACTCATTTTGACCCAAAATACAGACATCAAAGAACCATTCTTGGTTGCAAAATCTCAGATCTCAAAAAATGGATTTTCTTCAAACTCAGAGGATCGAGGTGATAAGCATGGCAGTAGCTCTGGTTGCCATTGTTGGTGGCACCGCTTACTATTACTATCTCACCAAGAAACCTAAAGGTTCCGTTTTTGTCTTCTAGAATTCTTTATTTATTTTTTATATTGAAATGGGTTTCTTTTATTTGTTCTTATTTATTTAACAAATAAAAAATAAAAACAGAACACTGTTAACGAGGGAAATGGTTTAATTTGATTGGAAAACCCTTTATGCAGAATGTTATTAAATGAAAAAGGAATTTGAAGAGTTTGAAATGGAAATTTGGGGAAAATATTTGGATTTTAGTGGCTCATAATCATAATATGACAATTTTATTCATGCAGTTTTGGTACTTGGTGTGAATTGTAATTTGGTTCTTGGCAGGGTGCTTGGATCCTGAGAATTTCAAGGAATTTAAACTTGTCAAACGCACTCAACTCAGTCATAATGTTGCCACCTTCAGATTTCAACTTCCCAGTTCTAGCTCGGTTTTGGGACTCCCCATTGGACAACATATCAGTTGCAGGTTTGCATTTTCTTTCTTTTCTCTTTTCCTAATTTCGTTTTAGCATGATACCGTTTTTGGCAATTATAATGCTTATTTGTATTCTTGCAGAGGGAAAGACAGTCTTGGTGAAGAAGTAATCAAGCCATATACTCCGACAACGTTGGATACTGATATTGGATACTTTGAATTGGTTGTAAAGGTTGCATATTAGATATCACTTATGTTTATAGTATTCAATTTCATTATTCTTCATAAACTTTTTTGGTTTAAAATACACACATTGTTTTTTTCAATCTCTATTGTTTTGTTAATATTTAGATGTATCCACAAGGAAGAATGTCTCATCACTTCAGTCAGATGCATGAAGGTGATTACTTAGATGTGAAAGGACCAAAGGTTCGAATAATTCATTCCCTACCTAGATCATATTCTTATGTTATTTGAGTGGCTTTTAGTGTAGTTTGATCGTTACCTGATGTCTCCAGGGACGTTTTAAGTACCAACCCAACCAAGTAAAAGCTTTTGGAATGATCGCTGGTGGCACCGGTATCACTCCAATGTTTCAGGTGTTGAATATGTAGAAGATTATTAAGCTTCTGTGCTCTCCATTATCTTTCATTTTTCGCAATTTGAAACTTTTGATCCTTCATAATTACATGTATTATTTTTTGTTCAGGTTACAAGAGCTATTCTAGAAAATTCACATGATAAAACCAACATAAATTTGATATATGCCAATGTTACATACGAGGACATTCTTCTAAAGGTGGATATTCTAAACCTTTGTGGTGTGCATCGTATTTTATCGTAGCTTTATAGATAACCATAAACTTAATTCATCTCCGGCCGTTTTATTTTATTGTCGTTTGTAGGAAGAGCTGGATGATTTGGCAATTAAGTTCTCAAATCAATTTAAAGTTTATTATGTTCTAAATCAGGTAATCGAACTCTTCTCAACTTATGTTCTTTACAGTGATCCAGTCAATTTAATAATAGTATTCATTTTTCTTATGTGTTTCAAAGTAGCTATTGTTAGAATTATTTTATCAACTAACATGAAATTCATCGGATTCTGTATGCAGCCACCAGAAATATGGAATGGTGGTGTCGGATTCGTATCCAAGCAAATGATCCAAACACATTTCCCTGCACCAGCATCAGATATTAAGGTTATTTTTTCATACCTAGATTTCCAGCAGTTAAAATTTTCTACAGTCGCCACAGTTAGTTCATCTAAGCTGTCGAATTAAGATTGAACGGTTCAAACCTTGCTTCTACTAATTGAGAACTTATTGTCTCAACTATTTGATCTCGATCAACGTTTGAGATCACTTACTGTGGCGATTACTAGCTGCAGCGAATCCATTTCTTTCTCTATTATCATACATGTTTAAGGTGAGAAAATGTCACTGAACCGAATATTTCTTTTACAGATATTAAGGTGTGGACCACCTCCCATGAACAAGGCCATGGCTGCTCACCTTGAAGCTCTTGGTTACAGTTCTGATATGCAATTTCAGTTTTAGTTTTTGGATAAACCTATACTCTAACTCTTACATTTTAAGTCCAATGTCATTATTCTGACATACTTTGAGAGAATAAACATCAATTCTATATCTCAATATCATAAATTTTGATTTTGATTCAATTAAAAATTAGGTTTAGAAGTATCATATTTTGGGTAAGTTTTAAGATATTTGGAATGTAATTTAAATCGTTATTAATAAACTATTCAAGTTTTTGTATACCAAAAAGTAAAGTTGATAAGACACTTTCACTTCAAGACCTAATGTGAGTCAAGACAATGCAATTCTTTTAAAATTTTGGGAGTGATGAGGATGACTATAATGATGTAGTCTTCAAAAAGACTAGAAAAAACAAAGGGTGATCATATAACTCACTCTAAAGCAGGTATGCATTCGAAATCTCAATGAAATGACTTTATTGGAATGTTATATATATGCCTTTGAAATAACTAGATGTTAGGTTGGTTCTCAATCATTTTGTATCTAGTATAAACCTAAATTCCCTGCCAACCCTAAAATTATTCCTGCCCTCACCAAAGTTTTAAATTTCCACTTTCTCTTTGACTATTTACAAAGAATTTTCCAAACGAAATTTTCGGTAGAGCAATTTGAAATTTTTGGTATACCGAGAAATTTTCGGTATGTTTCTAGTTATGCCAAATTTCTAGAGGATTATTTCAAAAATTCTGGTATGTGTCAAAAATACGGAAGTGTTTTTGAAATTTTTGATATACCGGATTTTTTGAAATTTCTGGTATACCGGAAATTTCGCAAAAGGCTGAAATTTCTGGTATGTTTCCTTATCTTGTTTTATTCAACAATTGAGATTTTGCTGATACTTTTGAAGGGTCCAAATTGCACTGACATTTTTGTGTGGTCTAGAACGTAGAACAATTTGTATAAATACGGGTTTTAGGGTTATAAGGTATCACATCTCAACAACATGCCTCTTTCTCAATATCTGATTAAGGCAGAAGTGTATTACAACGGCCGCAAACCTGAACACAAACCGGTCGTTGAGTTCAAGCTCCCAGATGGATCTGATTCCTTTGCCGCGTTGAAGGAAACGTTGAATGATTTGCTTCCTGATTCCGAGAATAGAAGGGTGACAAAGATCGAGTTTCGAGAGGATTACATTGGTACAGATGGTTGGGTGAAATACAACCTAATTGAGCTGGAGAATGATGAAGATGTGAAGGTCATGTGGAAATTATTTCGTCGTAGAGATCTGTTGACGACATAATGAAGTGTCTAAAGTGTCCAGATGAATCTGAATTCGGTAGTTCCTAGGTTTTCATGTATTAGAGTACTGTTTATTTATTTTTGTTTGTCATCTGATGTTTGCTAACCTATTCGAGTTTCTTATTTGTGTTATTTTGTTTTCTTTATGTAATCGAAACAAGAAGTATTAGCTAAAACAGATTATGAAATAAACTAGATGTCAGTTTGTCACAACATATACATATAATATAATAATACAAAGAAAAATCTACATAGGCCCTCCACGGGCAATGTCAGTCATACTAACTAACCTCTAATACACCTCACCATCGGGGTTCAGCATCCCCATGATGTTATCTAATGTAATTGCAATGAGTTGTAGGTAGGTGTCCTCGTCACCTGCAGGAGGAGAAGATGGTGGTGGTGGTGGATCGTAAGAATCTCTGGTACCTGAAGGCCCTGAGACATTAGATACTGGAGTCAGTGGTGTGACACACTAATGAACTACTCTAGGTATCCATCCTCGCACTGCCCGGGCTCCTGCACCCTGACGGCTACATCCATGATCTCACGGGGGGAGGTGATGATGTGGTTCTGAAACCACCAATCAATGCCACCATTTGGGGCGCGTGGTACCGGCCGTGGGATGCCCTGGACATAACCATACTGATGTATACACCGCTCAGGAAAGTGCCTAGCCACATAGCCCTCCCACCTGACATGCCCTGAATATAAAGTGGATACCTCAAAATGATGGTGAGGTCGAGGAGCCGTGTATGGTGTCCAAATGATATTGTCCAGGGTCAGAACATTCAGCCTCCTCCTGTACTATGTCACACCTCCAGGATGGGTCTGTCTGGCCTTCCACCTCTTCGCACGTGGGTCTCAAGCTGCCACTCGCTGGATCCTCCTGTCACAGATGTGAGAGAAGTGCTTGTGTGAAAATCTAATAATCACCAAAGCTCAAAATCTAACAGATAATCATCCTAGGTAAGAATCTAAGCAGTCTATGTCTAGCAAAGCTCAAATCCTTAACACAGAGTAAAAACCTAAGACAATCACCAACACAGATTTGTAAAGAAAACTTTATACAACGTCAAGGGCGACAAATATACATGAGTTCAAGGTAAATATACAAACAAAAACCAAAAAATAGAGAAATACATAGAGAGGAGAAGAGATAAACCACAGATCTATCGGTTTATCAAATCCAATCGAAGAGCAATCCACCTCCAATCATCCATAAGCAAATCCCTAGTGTTGTTTTCTAAGCTATACCACCGTGTTGAGCGGAATCCTCAGATATTTACACGTTAAACCAACCTAAATGTCGCTCAACGGCCTCTAAAATGAAGTCTCTGCCAGAAAAGTACCAAAGCACTTTGGCGAACTCTAGCGGCTGCTAAGCGCCTCTCTGAGTAAAGCATTCTTTTATTCATCAAAACTGCGTCTTCGGAGCTGTGTCTTCGACACTTTATTCCTCTATGCTCCAACACGCATAAATACCTACAAAATATATACAAAACTAATCAAATAGTACAATATGTACATAAAACGCAATAAACCGTATTTCTGGCAAAAAACGGGGTTATTCAACTAAACATCAACAAAAAAACGGATAAGTTCCACAAAACATATATACAAAAAACTACATTTTATCACTTATCAACTTTCCCCAACTTGACACATTTTTTGTCCTCAAACAAAGTCAAGTAAACCTAAAGAAACAAAAGACGACAATCAAAGAATCACGAATCAACAAGTTTTTAAAATTGAAAGCAAATGTATGGTTCAAACGAAAACTTACAAACAAAGTACACACTTACCACAATCCTAAAACGACAACATATAAACGAAACAAATCCTAAGTACAAAAATCATGCAAAACATTCTAAAACAAAACAAGCTCAATCATGAATCACACCTAGCAAAAATTTATCGGTAGATGAAGAACACACAAAGGTGAGGGACTTTTGACACTCATCCACAATATTACAAACAAAAGACTAAACTATGCATTCATCCAAAAACTCAATCGAAAATGCAAATGCAAGTATCACAATGGCTTTTCAAGGTTGTAATGTGGCTTGGTTAACAAACAAGTGATAAGTCCTAAAGCTAATCGAAACAAAAACTTGTCTAAACCTAAGGGAGTGATCAACTCACAAAGTTCCAAACAATACAATTCCAATAAAACTTCTTCATCACAAATTGTCAAACCAAAACACCTCACTTATTAACACAACACTATTCATACTTTTTTTGTTTTTCTTTTTCAAATATGTTTCTCTTTTTTCTTTCTTTTTCTAATCTTTCTTTTTCACATTTTTTCTTTCTTTCTTTTATTTTTCTTTTTCTTAACCTCATACCAACCACAATATAAGTACATAAACATTCCTCTCCTCAACTTGAATTCAACCAACATTAATGTGTGAATATTCATACAACAACATATAGTTGAGGGTTCAAGAAACAAAGAAATCAACATGCAGACAAAAAAGGTGAATCAACACTCATAGACAAGCATCAAGTTCAAATAAACATGGATATTGATAAAAGTTCAAAGGGGTTAACAAAGGTTCATACACTCACAAGGTGAATTGAATATTTAGCCAAGGTAGTTATGCTCAAAATCAATAAAATGCATTGATCCTTTTCATGCATTCATACAATCAACAAAAACAAAATATTAAGCATAATAAAATCCAACTAAAACAAGAATGTGGTCTCCAACATATGTGAACAATGGAAAGTTTCCTCACATTTATGGGTAAAAAGGGAACTAGCGTGATTTAAATCATGAGCAAGTAATGCAAAAATAATGAATGACATGGTAATTATACAAATGATTAATTTCCTCAACATGTTATGCTATAGAAAGCGATAAACGAGTATCTGACATGCACCAACTTTGAAAACTATCATTACCGTACATCCGCGAGTTGAAATGATCAAACTCGGAAAATCACAAAATGCAACCTCAAACTACCAGACCAAAATTTGAGTCAAAACAACAACAAAATAATTAGAAAAATAATACTAATTTTATTCAATACAAATAAGCCGTGGTGGAAGTGGGAAAAAGGAAAGCCAAGTGAAATTTAAAAGAATTCAGCTCACAGAGCGCTACACGATTCGAAAAACAACAGCAAGTGCTGCTATGCAAGCTCCACTTCACCTACAAAGTCTCATTTGCACAACTAAAAACTATTAACAAAACATACACACTTCCACAAGCTAAAACACTACAAACTTGTGGAAAACAACAAATTGACATAACAAAACAAAAGCAAATAACGATACGAAAACTTGGTGAAAATGAATTAACAAGTTGACAAATGAAGATTTGAAATTAAGAGCAAGTCCTATTTCAACTTGTTAAAACACAATTCACCACACACATAAACAAACATAAACAAAACATGATTGTTTTATGTCGTAAGCTCGACGTCTTTATGGTGCGAGCTCTAGTAACCTCCCCTCGTCATGCCATGGTATTGCCACATCGCGCAAACCTAAAGAAAGTATCCGAACAACCACACAACAAACTTTACAAAAACGAGACAATTCACAACAATACGTGAAAACTAGGAAAAACACAAATATGCACAAGTATGAAAAGTAAACACACAACATGTACAAGTAACAATATACAAGTTCATACAAAAAGTTTATACAACATATACATTAATTACAAAACTAAAAAATAACAAAATTATCGCAATACAGAAACAATAAACCCAATTCCCAACAACAGCGCCATTTTGTTCGAATGCTGGTATAGCAGGCAAGCAAAAAGTAAAGTATTATTTTTACTATGTGATATATATCGGTTAGGTTATATCGTATCGTGTCCACATAGATTGGTTATTGATTCGTCGTTTGACAATTCTATCGTTAATGAGTTTGAGGTTAAATGGTTGTAAAGAAAAGACAAAAAGTAAATGCAAATAAAAGTATAAAAAGGATAGACAACTTGTCCAAAACGAATGCACATTACCCGTCACAGACTTAAATCTATCGTCCAGTTATACTCAATCTATGATACTCGTCCGTGTCATCACATACCTATCACAACCCAAGCTATTTCTAACCCAAATTGAGAATTCAACCACATCACTCGCATTGACTATGTCTAGCCCGACACTCCTGACACAGAGATTAAGATCATATACCCTAAGTGAATGTTAGCTCTAAACCTATTTCTAGCATTCAGAAACTAACAGATAATCATCCTAGGTAAGAATCTAAGCAGTCTATGTCTAGCAAAACTCAAATCCCTAACACAGAGTAAAAACCTAAGACAATCACCAACACAAATATGCATGAGTTCAAGGTAAATATACAAACAAAATCCAACAAATAGAGAAATACATAGAGAGGAGAAAAGATAAACCACAGATCTACCGGTTTGTCAACGCCAACCGAAGAGCAATCCACCTCCAATCATCCAAAGCAAAGCCCTAGTGTTGTTTTCTAAGTTATACTACCAAAAATAAAGGTTGATGGAAATTAAGATCAAAATACACCCCAAAACCATAACCTAAAGATGAAGCAAAACGAAGTTATAAAACAAAACTTAGATGACCGCGCTTAGCGGCGTCACCGCACTCAGCGGCATCCTCAGATATTTACACATTAAATCGACCTAAATGTCGCTCAGCGGCCTTATCCCGCTCAGTGGCCTCTAAAATGAAGTCTCTGCCGGAACAGTAACAAAGCACTCAACGCGTTCTAAAATGCGTTGAGCGAACTCGCGCTTAGCGGGATGGTCGTGCTAAGCGCCCTCTCTTAAGCAAAACTGGTCTTTTATTCATCAAAACCGCGTCTTCGGAGTCGTGTCTTCGACACTTTATTTCTCTATGCTCCAACACGCACAAATACTTACACAAAATATATACAAAACTAATCAAACGGTACAATATGTACACAAAACACAATAAAACGTATTTATGGCAAAAAAAACGGGGTTATTCAACTAAACATTAACAAAAGAACGGATAAGTGCCACAAAACATATATACAAAACAACTACATCACAAATTTAGTTACTAACCTAAATCACAAATTTGAGTAGAAATTTCACAAACTCTAAAAAAACTTACAATTGATAATTTTTCTTGGTTGAATTTGGTTGAACACTTGAGTTAACTGATACAATTGATGTTTAACAAGGTTATTGCGAATTGGTTTGATTTTTGTAAAAATGGGGGTTGAAGAGGAAATTTGTGTTTAGTGTGTTTTGTGTGTTTGAAATATGTTTCTGTAAAGGGAGGGGAAAGGATAACGCACTTTTAAGTCTAAACACGAACCAAATATATATTTCTGATTTCTATCGTAAATGAATTCCCGTTTATGTATTGACTAGATTACAAGGCTACGTATTAAATATCAAAGTTATTTGGGGTGTAACCGGAAATATATTTATTGTTGCAACCGATTTTATATTTTCAGTTTGTATCCAGTGCGCATCGAAAATATATTTTTAATTTTAAAAGACATTTAAGAAATTTTACATAATGCGCTAGAAAACTATATGATAGAAAAAAAAAAGGAAGGATTGTAAAAATACGAACCAGATATATATTTCTGATTTCCATCGTAAATGCAATTTCCGTTTATGTATTGACAGGATTATAAGGCTACGTATTAAATATCAAAATTATTTGGGGTGTAACCGAAAATATATTTATTATTGCAACCGATTTTATATTTTCAGTTTGTATCCATTTTTTTTCTTCATACTTGTGCTTATTTACTATCGACTTAAAGCCAACAATCTCTTCCAATTCTCCACTAATCCTTTTAATTCAACAATCTTTTTTACATCAAACTTTTGGAGAAAATTAGAATTTATTTTAAGGTGAATTTTGCATTTTGATACTAGTTCCAGGGGTGCTTTTATGCAACTCTAAAGTATATGATATGTATGTCATATTATTTCAGGTAGAGAGATTAGAAACCAACTTCTTGTTTCTCTAATTCAAACACTTAGTTCATGTTTCTCATAATCTTAAATCACTAATTGATAAAACCAACTTAACTAAAGAATATAATAGAAACTCAAACTCGTTCAGAATACCATAAATTTAACTTAGTCTAAGATATAACGATACAGACATATTTTAATAAAATAATGTGTTAACAGGTGAAAATCAAACTAACATAATATCTGTAAATATTTAATAACACTAGAGTTTCTTCTCAAAGTGCAAATTTATCTTTTCCTATTGATTGGCAGTAACAACATTGAACAGAATATCAACTATTACCCTTAGAATATGTTTTGTATCAAAATGGCACTGCAAAACAATGCGAATATTTTAACTATACAAAACAAAATACTTAGCATTAATACTTCAAGTTCAACTTGTTTCATTAATATCAGATTTGTCACCATTGTCTGATTCACCTTCGGTTTCTCCTTCCGTTTCTCCAGTTGTATCTGCAGCTTTCTCATCTTTTATCTTTGACACGCGGAACATAGCCAAATTGGTATCCCCTAACATTGATAATGGCAAGGTTTAGTTAGCAAAGTTCTTAAAAAGCCATTAAATGATTATCAAATTAACAAGTTAAAAAACCTAACATAGTTATTCAACAGAAAAGGACAGCAATTAGAGAGTTAGTAATACCAAAAGTAATAAAACTCCCAGGAGATACAGAGGTAACAACTCCAGGTTTCAGCCGTTTCTCATTAACGTATGTCCCATTGGTGCTATCCAAATCCATAACTAGAAGATTGTCTTCTTTTTTCCGAATGCGTGCATGCGCACCCGACACTGCCAGTATGAGGCAAATTATACTTGTAATTGTAGGAAAAGTAAGGACAACAAAAAATTTATCAACTGAAACTTATAATTATATACCAGTTGCAACTTGAATCACCAGATCAGCCTTCTCTGGAACACGTCCTACAGTGACTTCATTCTATATAATTCAAAAACAAACCAGTTAATCTGAAGGATACTCATACACAGCTGCACAAATAATTGATTCTGGAATTACTTACAGAAGCGATTTCATATGCACCTGGCATCGCAACCTTGTAGCCTATATGCTTTGTATCACCATCTCCTATCAAATAGAGATACATATTTCAACTAGTTTTCAATTGTTATTTCTATGATAGTTTTTAGAGTTGATTAAATTGGAGAAGAAAATGTAACTAACCAATTGGTTCAAGAATCCATCTTCCAGTAGCCTTTGTTGTTGGAGTTGTAGCCTCTGATGCATGTATAGCTCCGAGGCTCCTCTTCTCTTTTGCTATGGGATTTATAACACCACCCCCAGGTTGCTGAAAAAGAAAGCATTTGTGCAAATGGTGTGTTGATGAATTGAAAGTTACTGAAGTGGCTTTGGAGTGGAATAAAAGTGGTGAATTTGATGAAGAAACAGAGTAGGTTTGAGACTTGGAGATTTTTGTTAGGTAGATAGATTTTGTGAGGGCTTCCATTGTTGCTAGAATTGTTTGCTTAGTGACTGGAAAAGGAAAATGAAAAATAGTAGTTTGCTTTTGGCTGCATGGGAGATGGACTTGTCACTTGAGTATGTGGCAGCCATTTAATGATTCACTAGATATTGGATTTGGATAACTATATCTTCATATCTTCAACTTGTTTAAGTCCTTTTATTTTTTCAAACTAATTTTTTTTATTTGGTTGTACAGTGAAACTGAGTATTTAATCTACATACTAAGTCAACATTTAAAATTGAGCATTATAATTAAAATGGGAGGCTAGTTGCTTGAATATGCAAGGATTTGGTCATTGGAGTAACTTGGAACACGCATATCTTTGATTATAGATTTGTAAAGTCTATAGTTTTTGTGCCGCAAATTTGATACCTTGAATGAAAGGACAAAATGATCATGCGTTTTTTTCCTCAACTGTTAATAATTATATTGTACTATCAATCATCTATATCAAGATTCTGAACAACCTTTGAAAATGTGATTCCAAACACACGCTTAATGCATACATACCCGACTTTAGTTAGAAATGACTAGGGGTGAGAGTTGTTAAAAATGAAATTATAGAAGCAAAAACGTTTGAAAACTAATTTTCTGATATATTTTCGATCCGCAGCTTGAGTAAACACAGACTATATGTAAGAGTTGATACCTTAACTTACCAAAAAGACAGATTGAGAGGTGGGGAGGTACATTACCAGTTTTGTAAAAGAAAAAAAAAAACTAAATAATTTAACAAAATTGACTTGTATGCATTACTAAAGGGGGAGCATTTTGATGACCTAAAATATTAGTGTCTTTCGGAGACAAGTCTATCAAGGACGTGGCTCTTTGACACAATGTCTGGGATCTGGCAATAGCTTCTGCTCAAGTGGCTTCAACCCTTTTCTAGACCAGTAATTTACAAATGTAGTTTCTAGCTTCCTCACCTATCATCACAATCATCAAAAAGAAATGTTTTACATCAATATCAGGTTGAAGTATTGAACACTAGTAGCACCCAAAAAAGAAAATGAATATGAAGTGCAAACCTGCTTAACAATAAATGGCTCCTCGGTAAGACTCAATGGCTCTGTCAAGATAGTAAGAAATCCATTTCGATTGCCATAAACAATGTCAGTGAACGGACGGTCACCCACCTGCATCCGAATAATTATGGTTTAAAACAAACCTGATTCAAACTACATTATAAATATCTAATCTAATAGAAAATAAACAATTCAAATTCATATTTACCATGATTAACTGTGATGAATCACAGCCAAAATGCTTTTCGACTTCCTCAGCTGTGCCACCCGGCTTCTTCACTCCTGCAGCACCATACAAACACATATCAACAATAATTGCAGAGTCAATTCTCCCTGGGAATTTTCACAATCCTAGTATTTTTACACAAGCTTAAGATAATGTTTGTTTACAAGATGAAACACATTATAGAATTAAATTCTAAACAGAAAAAAAAAAAAGACACCACTCACTGTGTCGGATGACTTTAATTCCAATTGCACTCTCAAGATTCCTAGCTTTTGAACCATCATGGTCATACTCGCGAAGTCCTGATTTACGATATCAACGAATCAGCACAAAACACACTACGACTACATGAATAACAACTACTGCTATAATTTCAGAATAATTTTGAAATGCTCCATGATAGAATTACCAGCTGAGTTACTAAATACAGCAATATCTTGACCAAACTCTGATTTACAACTTTCCAATGAAGACTCAAGCAGAGGCCAGAGCGTTAAAGAGTAGGGCGCTGTAATAGTGTTATCTTTGTCGAAGACAACACCCTTAAATCCCTTTCTACGTAGAGCAGCCCAGTCAATGTATCTTATATCGCGAACTGAAATATGGGGTACTGCCAAATGTGGGTCTTTTAAGATCACCATAGTTGAACACAGAATGCCCTCAAAGTTGATGCTTTGGCCGAATACCGCTTTCAAATCTACCCACCACATTTTAGTGAAAAGTGCACTTTTTTTGTCGTTTTCCTTGAATTCCCTTTGTCTGTCTACTTGATGTTGATTGCGGTTTCTGGTTTCTGGATTTCGATTACTGTTGTCTTCTGAGTCAGCGAGTGAGAAGAATTTAATAAGGAATAGGTTTGTGTCGTTCTGATCTGAATCGGAATTGTATCTAGACTTGTAATTGCTTTCTATCCCGTTGCAGCAACTGTATGTTGGAGGAAGACGTAGAGCGTAGAAGTTTCTGAGAGGGATTTGGTTATCTGCATTGGCAAGTGATAGAGTGGTGAGTTTTCTCTTTTGTCGGGTACGATGATGGACATTAAGATGGCTGGGAATGCGGTACCAGCAACAGGGAAGCTGAGCAGCAGCACTAGTAGACAGCATTTTTTTAATAGTTTTTCTTTGCTAATTAATGCTTGACCACATGTGGCTACAGCTGTATGCTTCAATGATCTCTATTTATAATAATAATGATCAGTATAATCAAGCACATTAAATTTAAACAAATTTGAATTTTGGTATCAATGAAAGTACAATGAGACTTAGCAATATCATCTTGCGTAAAATAATATGTATGAATGAGCATTTGAAAGAGTAAAGGCTAACATGTATACCCGAAACAAAAGGAAATAGGAATAAGATACTAATCGATACAGAGTCTCCTCGTCGAAAAACAGTTTCTGACAAGTGCAACTATAATGCAATTGACGACACATTTGTCTAGAATTTTCAATAGAAATATAACTAACTGTAACCGTATTCTCAACCACAAGAAAAAGTTTTAGGTTGCATTGCTCAAACTAATTGTGTTCAAATTCGCGGCGTGATTCTGGCAATCTCATAGTCAATCCAAACACGCAATAAGTGAATTTCAACCCCTAAAAGCAATAACTAGTAAAGAACTCCCAGAAAATATAGTATCAGAAGAAGCAATAATAATTGAAACCGTAAGAAAAAGAGAAAATAGAGGAAAATGAAATAATGATGGTGTAAATTGGAAAGTGAAAGAGAGAGAACTCACTGATGAATGAGTTGTGGAGGAGGAAAAGGGAATCGTGAAAAGTGGTGTTTGCCGCCGCTGCAGTGGGTTGCATAAGATAGGGGTGGAGATTGGAGTATTTTGGTTTTTTGTTTTTATTCCATTCATCAATCAACACATTTTTTTTATCAGATTCTATGGATTTTATTTTTATTTTTCTTTTCCTTTACCAGATTCCATGTCAACATGTTACTAATAAACCACAAATCATCTTTACCACCACCAAAATTTATCCCAAAAAAGTTTTATTCTAAAATTATTCCTATTAAAATTTGCAGTAATTTTTTTTTAATATCGGAAATTAATTTTCGGTATTGAAAAAAAATCAATTTTTTTTTGTATTTTATCGAAAAAAAATTATTTTATTTTTAAATTCTTTTTTGTAAAATTTTCATGTATTTATTTATTTTATTTTTTATACCATCCTAAATTTTAGATTTTTTTTAGATTTTTGAAAATGCATTTTTAAAATGTCATCGGAAAAACATTTTTAATATATATTTGTGTGATGCATTTTTATATTAGTACTCCACTATATAAATTTCAGTATGTGTGCATTGGATACCACTGCAAGTATCGTTATTCCCAAAATTTTCTCTAGCTATTGTTACATGTCTTTCAATAAGTTTCAAAAATATATTTTTAGAGACATTTCTAAAATGCAGTTTTGGAATAAATTAACTCGTAAGGCTAGAGCATAACTAAAAAATAAATGAAATGTATATCTGTGATGCTTTCGACTAGAATATGAAGATATTATTGAAAATTTACGTGGTACGTTAGATGTTATGGAGTGTGTTAGAGATTCCCTTATTTTTTAAGACTCATCTTATATATTTTCTGTTCAACATATATAGATTCTCTTGCTTAAGTGCAAAGAGTCCAATCACATCCCCACTATTTAGAATTATTCTTACTAGTATTTGCATCTTTATACTTGAACATTTCAATTGACACTCCTTTAGCTAAAAAATTGATTATTTGATCTTTACTTTTGCAATACAAAAAAATCAATTTTCCTTCACTCACGAACTTACTTAATTAGTGAAATAACATCTCTATATGCTTGTTTCTCACATGTGCAACATGATCCTCAAGATGGATTTCTAAACAGACAATGAATCTGAAAAGGTGACATGCAACAAATTTTGGAAGATGTTGATGCTTGTGAGAGTCCTTATTCAAATAAATACAACACATTAGATACTTGTCTTCTACCAATAGTTATTTGTGCAAACTAATTCTAAAATACATAATAGTTTGGGAAAACAGTCATATAATAATATAACGAATTAGTTATTTGACTAATTGAAAGAAGATTATAGGGGATCTAAGGTAAATATAAGACACATGCCAAAGATAAGGTAGAAACCAGGATAGAATATCTATTTCATTTAACATAAATTTTGAAACCATCTACAATGGTAACAAAAGAATGATTACTAGAATGATTGAATGAGGAAAAAATACCTGAATCCCCTGTCATATAATCAATGGCGTCGGAATCAATAAACCAACACTTAAAAGAAGAGGATAGACACACAATAGAATTACCTTGTTGGACAAATGTGGTTGTGGAGGAAGACGAAGATGGTTTCTAGGAAATTTGAAACTGTATATCTATTAAATTCTTCAATACTCATAACTATTTTATGGCCTTCAATTTGTGAAGGCTAAGGATCAAGTCGAGACATTATATTAACGAAGAAAGGATTAACTTGTGCACGTGGATAACGATTTCAATAGTGACCAAATTCCTACAACTAAAGCATTGCACTAGAGCACCACGAACACCACGAACACAACCATGACTACCATGACCTCCTTAACCTTTATTATGAAAACCATTGCAACCTCCAAATTGTATAGCTAAAGCTGAGTAGTCAGAGGAATAATTGTTTATAGTAGTAAGGTGTGCTTCCGTAAAATATGGCTACATAACCCGAAAGAAAACATCAGTAAGGTTATCAACCTGCTTACTAGACAAAATTTGGGAGCTAACCACCTTATACTCTGAATCAAGACCATAAATCTAACTCAAAGCTATAATTTTCTTTTGTTGAGTTAACGTCTCTTTGACAGATTTACATTAGAAGAAAAGTCAACTCCTCAATATATTTCTTAAACTCCAAAAAATAATCCATAAACTTACGTTTATCATGTTTTGGGCGGAAAATCTCTTGCAAAAGAGCATAATGCGATTAGGATTATCAGATTTACCAAAAGTAAATTTTAAAAAATCCCACAACTCTTTCACATTCTTGGATTGAGTAATAACCGCTTGTACTCACCTATCAACAAAATTCACAACTAAGGCAAAAATACGTCTATCCTTTGTATTCTAAATTATTGTTGCCTTTGTTTTCTTTAGACATGTTTATGCTAAATGTACATCCTCTCCCATTCCTCAGAGACTAAATTCGACTAGACAATTCTGTAGATGCACATTCCTAGAGAGAGTTGGTTGTATATCCTTATCATATGTAGGGGGAGCACCCGTGATACGGTTATTTTGTTGTTTATCTTACCTCTTTCGTTTATTACCTTTTATTGAGTCTCCCTCATAAATTGCACACCATAAATCAAGTTTGAAATTGATTCGTAAATCTTTTAGCATGCATAAATCTTTGGTTATGTTTTAACTTTCTTAAGATGTTAATAGTTCAGTGTATGAGTTTATGGAATAGAAGCAATGTGTGTTTAATTCTAGTCAAGTGCAAAGAAACTTTAAAATTAGGAAAAATGATGTCTTGATGTATATGATTCGAATCAATTATTTTCATAATAAATTTGATTCTAATCAAATTCAACAGAAGTGGCCAAAAATTTTAAAAATTATTTTATTTGAATCAGGTTTTACACATGATTCAATTATATTTGAAATGTGGAAAAAAATTTGAAATTTGAATAAAAAGAAAAAAATGAAGAGAGAGAGAGAGAGAAAGTTGTAGTTAAAAATAAATTAATGATTAGAACTAATGCCATGTGTCACTTTGTGGTACACTATATTGGTGATTTGCTACATATATACTTTTAAATACTTTTAATCATTGGTGATTTTATGATAATATTTTTGGTATTTTTGTGATTGATTTTAAATGGTAAAACAAATTAAAAGTTAATTAAACATTAATTAAGAAAATAATTTTTAACTAACCTAAATAAAAATATTTTTTGTGTCGAAAATTAATTTAACATTTTATTGACCTGAATCTAAAAAGAAAATATTTTTTTAGGGGTTTTTATAATAGTGAAAATAATTTTAAAGAATTAAAAACAAGTTGAAAATTAAAAGAAAATAGAAAATGTTAAGAAAACAAGTAGTAAAAATTAGATTTGGCTCTGGAAGGTGTTGAACTTGTGACCTTGGGGTCATGGTTCAAAAGTTAACCACTGAACCACATGCATGTGATGATATAATCTCGCCTCCAATAGTATGTATGTGATAACCTGTAAAAATCAAAAAAATTGAAAAAAAGTGCAAAAGGTAGGGATCAAACTCGTGCCTTGAGAGAGTGAGAGGACTAACACGCATGGTTAACCACTAGGGTGGTGATACATCCATGTATTTAGATACATATATATATATATATATATATATATATATATATATATATATATATATATATATATATATATATATATATATATATATATATATATATATATATATATATATATATATGTGTGTGTGTGTGTGTGTGTGTGTGTGTGTGTGTGTGTGTGTGAAATTAAATTCAGAAAAATCAATTCTCAAATCAAAACGCGCGATGAGGCCCAAGGTGTTTAAATGAACCAATCGCACGCAGCCACGCATACTCCTCACCGGTCAGCCAAGGTCAGAGACGCCAGAGTCAAACTTTGGTCGTCTTCTTAGACCACTCCAAATGCCAAACCTGCAAAATAGTAAGAATCGAGACAAAAGCATAAGCCTACCCCCTAAATCGAGGGCTGCGGGTCTAATGGTGGCATCAGTTTGGTCTGAATCGGCCTGTATCAATGGGTTCGAATCTTACAGTTCCTTATGCCCTAACAATGGCATCCTCTTATTCCAATATCAAACCTTACAACCAACACATCCAATCGATTCTAAACAACATTATGAACATGTATGAATGCATAAAATCAATTTATATCATGTATGTCAAGAGTTTAAAATCGATGAACTATACCAAACTGGTGCAATCGAGTGAAGTGATTTTGGTATGCTTTGAACTCGTGCAAGAACTTGGATCGATTCTTGAACACCTCAGGAGAATGAATAAGTGCTTCGTTTCGAGTGAAAGTGACTGGAAGATTGGTTTTAAACTTGCCCTAAAAACTTAATTTTTTTAGAATTTCGTGTAGGGTTTCTTGAGCAGCAAAACCGTGTTCTTTATGGCTGGTCTCAATCTTGTATTTATAAAGAGTGGATTAGGTCAAGCATTTGAGAAAAATATATTGCCTTTAATGAGAAAATATTTGATTGGAAATTTGCATCAAATCTTTCTTTTTTTTGCTCAATCTCATGTCAATCAATTCCATGCATTTTTTCCTGCTTTCTTGGACTCACTTGGACCTCAAGGAACTCAACAATCAAGCCCACACGCCTTGAAATCTTTCCTTGCATTTTATTTTAATTAAAATTGAATTTAAATGGATTAATTCAAAAAATAAAATAAAATAAATATTAGGAGGGCGTGTAGCTGGGCTTAGAAGTCATGGACCATGTTATGAACAAGTTCAAATCATGAAAACATAGGCCCATTTGGAAAACATTTAAGTTTTCTCAATACTTCTCTTCATGCACTTCTTCAAAATTGTCAAACTTGCACAAACTATATCTTGCTCAATTTTAAACATTTGAGGATGATCTTGGTCTTTTTAGAAAGCTTAAGATGTACTCTAAGAGATGTTTTTTGGTTTGATCTTCATTGAATCTTCCATGTTCATGTACACTTATTTGAGAAAAGATGACTTTTTGTTGACTTTTGAAAGGAACTATAATGTCTTGGCCCATATCTCTTAAATGAAGCATTTTTGGACTTGAGCTAAGAGAGACAAAGTTGTATATAATTGAATTTACTTTAAAAGGAGCTTTGGTTGAGAAATTTCTGATGAAGTATGTGAAAGTTATGCTTGGTCAAAGTTCTATTGACTTTCCCTTAAGAAACCCTAATTTGACAACTTTTGACTTTTGATCAATTCTTGATTTTTATTGATGAATCATGATCAACCCTTGATCAAATGATTAATGTGACCTCAAAATCTTGATGTTGACCAAAAATGATGAAGTTTGACTGTATGTTGACCACAATTGACTTTTTATCCAATACAACTGATTTTCAACCATTTGAGCAATTGACTGAGCAAACTTGGGCTATGAGGCTTGAAATTGACATGGTGATACTTTTAATCATATGAGGGGGGAATGATATCCACTTGAGCCATTAAAAATTACTTTTGCCTTGAGAAAAACAAAACCCTAGTTGTGGGTTAATTGCTTAGGAGAGGGTTTGTCTGCTCAACCCTTAAGTAGTTCTTGAGCATTGGAGATGCATCTTGATCTTAAAATGGGAAGGAAAATTTTGGGGTACAACAATATGATTTCTTGGACTCACATGATTTCTTTGACTCGCATGATTTCTTTCTCACATGATTTATTTGATCAACAAATTGTGACTTTATTTAATCACAATCCTTGACCATAATCTTTGAGCACTTGACCATAATATCTGTCAATCTCCCACTTAAAGTCACATTTATGATCTTGCAAAATTTTCTATAACTTGCCAACTCCATGCTGATTATGTTCCTAATAGGACATAGGAAGACCTCCACCATGCAAACTTATCAGAGTTGATCGGTTTTGTCATTGCATCTGCTGGATTATCGTTGGTGTGAATTTTATGCATATCCGCACTTCCTTATTCTACTACCTCTTTGACAAAATGATACTGAACTCCTATGGGTTTTGTCCTAGAATTAAAAGATGGATTTCTTGCAATGTGCAAGGCACTGTGATTGTCACAATACACATTAATCTTTTGTTGCTCATGCCCGAGTTCTTCCAATAACCTTTGAATCCAAATTGCTTTCTTACATGCTTGGGTAGCGGCCATGTATTCAGTTTCTATAGTAGACAAAGCTACAACAGTCTGAAATTTAGATAACCAGCTTACCGCTCCTCATCCAAGTGTGAACACATAGCTAGTAGTAGATTTACTTTTATCAAGATCGCTTGCAAAATCAGAATCAACATAGCCTCTGATAGTGAATTCTGATCCCCCAAAACATAATGATGCATATGAGGTTCCTTTAATGTATCTAAGGATTCTTTTAATAACATTCCAATGTTCATTAATTGGATCTTCCATAAACTGACTGACCGTTTCAATTGCTTGCGCAATATCTGGTCTAGTACATATCATAACATACATAAGGCTTCCCACTGCTAATGCATACGGTACTCGAGACATTTCCATCCTCTCCGCTTCGTTGCTAGGATTCATACTTGAGGATAATTTACAATTGAAAAGAAGTGGGGTAGATATTGGCTTACAGTCTTGCATGTTGAAGCGGCGCAAGACTTTCTGAAGATAATTCTTCTGAGAAAGCCAAATCCTTCTATCTTTTCTGTCTTGGTGAATTTGCATCCATAAAATCTTGTTTATTGGTCCCAAGTCCTTCATATCAAACTCCCTAGCCCATTGTGCCTTCAATTCTTGGATTCGATCTTTGTTGGGTCCTACCACCAACATGTCATCCACATACAACAACAAAATGATAAAATCATTATTATCATCAAACCTTTTATAATACGTACAATGGTCTGAACTTAATTTGTTGTATCCAAGGGTCATGATGAAGGAATCAAATCTCTTGTACCAACACCTTGGCGTCTTCTTTAAACCTTACAAATATTTGGTCAACCTACAAACTAAGTTTTCTTTTCCTTGTTCTTCAAAGCCTTCGGGTTGGAGCATATATATTTCCTCTTCAAGTTCTCCATGAAGAAATGCAGTCTTTACATCAAGTTGCTCAAGATGGAGATCAAATGCAGCACACATTGCCA
Source organism: Vicia sativa (assembly GCA_021764765.1). Taxonomy (NCBI): domain Eukaryota; kingdom Viridiplantae; phylum Streptophyta; class Magnoliopsida; order Fabales; family Fabaceae; genus Vicia; species Vicia sativa. The sequence continues at coordinate 187,831,509 of CM038794.1, forward strand.
AGACCACTCTGATTGTGGTGAGTCTTACCACTGGAGAAAATATTTCATTGAAATCAATACCTTCTTTTTGATCATATCCTTTGATCACCAATCTTCCACGATATCGTTCCACCTGATCATTGCCATCTCGCTTAATTTTGAACACCCATTTATTATCGATGGATTTTTGACCTTTAGTAAGTTCAATAAGTTCCCATGTGTTATTTCTATGTAAGGCTTCAATTTCTTCCTACATTGTTTCCATCCATAGAGAAGCATCTGAACCATTTAATGCATAGTGAAAGGTTGATGGTTCTCCATCTTCTACAAAGGTTACATCTCTACTAACAATGATCTTGCGGGAAGCGGGATCCCACAGACGATACCCCTTCACATTGTCAACATAACCCAAGAATATACATTTCCTGGATTTTGGGTCCAACTTTGTTCTTTCTTGGGAGTTGTACATCACATACGCATGACATCCTAATACATGCAAAGAAGAATAGTCACCTGGTTTTCCCTTCCACATCTCCATTAGTGTCTTTAAATCAATTGCAGTTGATGGCGATTGATTTATCACATAACAAACAATTTTGACAGCTTCTGCCCAAAAAGACTTTGCCAATCATGTTGTTTTCAGCATAGCTCTCGTCCTCTTCATGAGAGTTTTATTCATCTACTTTACTACTCCATTCTGCTGAGGTGTATGAGCAATAGTAAATTGTCGTTTAATACCTTCTTGCTTGAAGAATGTCAAGAAATCACCATATGTATATTCTCTCCATTATCTGTTCTCAGGCACTTAATTCTTTTCTTAGTTTCAAGTTCCACTTGTGCTTTGAACTCCTTGAATACTGAAAACACATATGACTTCTTCTTGATTGGGTGAACCCATAGTCTCCTAGAGTAATCATCAATGAATGATACAAAATATTTTGCTCCTCCAATGGAAATTTCCGGTGACTCCCACACATCATAATGAATCAAGTCTAGTATGTATTTGCTTCTAGCAGTTGATTTAGCAAACTTTAGTCTATGTTGCTTGCTTATCACACAGTGCTCACAGAAAGGTAAATTTACCGACTTGAGCCCGAGTATGAGATTATCTTATGCAAGAACTTTCAAGCCTCGTTCTGACAGATGGCCAAATCTGCGATGCCATATCATCGTTGTTTCTTCCTGACTTTCAGCTACAACTAACGCATATGCCATTTTTAACGTATCTCCCAAAAGCATACATAGATTTGTAGCAACCTTCTCTGCTTTCATCACTACTAGCGAACCTTTCACCACTTTTAAGATTCCACCTTGAACATGGGTCTTGCATCCATGTTCATCTAGTTGCCCAATAGACAACAAATTATTCGTCAATCCTTTCACATATCGTACCCCTTGAAGTGTGCGGACATTACCATCATACATTTTTATTTTAACAGTACCAACTCCACCAATTTCCAAAGCATGGTCATTCCCCATCAATACATGTCCTTCCAAGATAGGTTCATAAGTACAAAACCGGTCTCGTCGTGGAGTCATGTGTCATGTTGCTCCTAAATCTACTATCCAGCCATCAGTGAGTTGATTTTCGCCTTTGGTACTTATTGCTGCTTCGCTGTAAAGGATTTCTCCATTATCAATGGTACTAGCAATACACCCTTGAGATGTACTTGCTTCAGAAGAATTCTCACCATTTTTCTTGTTGAACCAACATTCTTTCTTCAAGTGTCCTCTCCTGCAACAATTGTAGCATTTGAGGTTTATCCTTCTTCGAGATTTTGATTTACCATGGTTTTGAGTCCCATTGGGACCATGTTCCGTTGATCTACCTCTCGTCATTGTCAAAGCTTCTATTTGTTTTGAGCTTTCACGCCGATCTTCCTTATTTTTACGCCTGGATTCTTCTTTAAGAATAGCTCTAGCGACATCATTAAGGGATAAACGGTCAACAATATCATTGTTGGTAATATTGATGACAAGTTGATCATACAAATCTGGTAAACTCTGAAGAAGAAACTCCGCTCGTTCATTTTCCACTATTGTGAAATTTGATGTAGATAGTTGAACAAGTAACGTGTTCAAATTGTTGATGTGATCCGGCACCGAAGTGGATTCACTCATTCCAAGAGTGTGGAGTCTCCTTTTTAATAAAATTCTGTTGTGAAGTGACTTGACCTCGTAGAGTTGAATTAGAGTATCCCATATCTCCTTTGCAGTTTTCTTTTCTGCAATACTGGACAAAACTGAATCTGCCATTGCTAAGTGCAAATTGACAACAACATTGTCATCCATCTCTTTCTACCTTTCATCAGTTATATCTGCAGGTCTACTTTCAATTGATGGTAAGCAATTATCCTTCCTCAGGATCACCTTCATCTTCAATTTCCACAGGGAGAAATTACTCCCATTGAATTTCTCAATCTCAAATTTTACTGCTTTTTTTTATTTTTTTTACTGAACAAGTTTGCACAATTTCACCGTATATATATTATCGTACACTATAATAAATCTAGTATACGTTAACAATCACTACAAAAGTATACAATCACATGTGTGAATAATAACCGTATGCCGCAGCGGAAATAGGGACCGACACCAATAGCTCTGATACCCTTGTTGGGTATCAGAGTAGCAAGATAAATATCACACAACTTAAAATAAGAGATTAAGTAGAAATTGACTCACAATATTTGCGTGGAAACCCTCAACAAATAAGGGAAAAACTACGGGCACCGGTAGAAAAGATTTTCACTAAGAGGGAGAAATTACAACACTTCTCTCTAAATACAAGGAAAGAACAAATTACACTCTCTCTTGTAATAGGCGAACACTCACTAAAAAAATTTCTCTCTTATTTTTCTTCTTAGTTACTATGTTGTAATCCTATTTTGTGGTGTGTTACAAATGTGAAATGCACCTCTTTTTATAGGTGACTATCTTTAATGAGAAATCACAATTTTTAACCATAATCTTTGAACACTTGACCACAATATTTGACATGAGGTTGCCTTCAAACAAACTCTAACAAAACAGTTACCAACTTCAACTATATCAACAATATGGTAACACATTGTTTTTAAAATCAAATAAATTTTACTGGTAGGTAAGTTTAGTTTTTTAACTTGCAGTTTTATTTTGATTTGTATTACTATAAACGAAATCAAATTATTCTCAATAATATCCAAAATATCCAAATCAATCTTTTTTAGTAGAATAAATTTTGTCTCTCTTGAAACTGACTTCAAACATAAACAACATTTAAATTAGTCATCTAGAGTTTAACTTGAATCCAAATAGCAACATGCATTTAACATAATGTTTTCTAATACTTGAAACCAAAGTCATACATGAAACTTTTTAACCAGAATCAAATTTCTTTGTCATTTGGACATTCCAACCTCCCTGCTATCCATTTATCGTCACCAATAGGCACAAGTGTAATCCACGGAGGGAATATAATATTTGGAAAATTTGTGTACACCTTGAACCTGTTACCAAGTAAGTAAGTACTTGTATTTGGATTGGAAGTTTTTGCCTTGTTTGACTCAGAAGTCTCTACAGGAGGAGGTTTATTGTGCGAAGATGAAGGGCGCATGTTGTTTATCTTTATTTTTTTGTTAGCAGGCAGTGGAAAAGATCTATTGTGTAACATCTCCTGATCCAAAAGTTCATCTGTTAGAATAAACCGAAAGTCATTAACATGTTCTATGGTTAGTCTATTACATTACACCTTTAAAAAAAACTTAAATATTGCATGATGATTCAGAAAATTTTATGGATAAGAAGCAAACCTTCAGATTTGAGTATCTTCTTAGATTTAAGAATGTTTGATTCATGAGTTGATCGTATTGCCATGTTTTCTTTGGTAGAGGAAGAAAAAGAAGCATGCATATGAAGTCCACCTGTGTAAGAGTAAGACAATAATGTTGCCAAAATATTACTGATATCGACATAATATTAGAAGCAAAGTGAAATGAATGAACTTACACTCTATTAAGGCATTGTAAGCAATCTTGGCAGCATCATGTTCGGCCTGTTTTTTGGATCTAGATGCCTTTCCATGAAATTCTACACGCTCTACTTCCACAGTTGAGAAAAAAGTTGAGATATTCGAAGAACGAGACTCCGTAGTTTTATATATTGGTTTCAAAAAACCTTCTCTCTGTGTTAATTCAAGCAGTAAACTCTTGGCTGGACAAGACTCATCCTAAATAAATAGAATACAAAAATCAAAATGCAGTTAGAGCATGAAACATAAAAAAATATAGTTATCCATTTGATTATCATAATTTATCTAAAAGAACACGTGCCTTGTTAAACAAGTCAGCTGAAATTGGCAATTCCATCAAAGCAACATTTGCAGCAGCCTGTTCTGCCTCTTTTCTTGTGTTGAAAAATGTTGGGCTGTCAAATGATTTCCCACCAATAACAACAGTAGCCTTGAAACGAATGTCATGAAGTAGCCCTTCAGTTTTAATTGTATAAACAGGTTGATCGAGATGGTTCTTTCGAGCATAGATTTGCAACTGATGTTTGCTCAAACGAGCCGTCTCTGAAAGAATGAGTTCATTATTTTTGTTAGATAATGTTTAGACATGATTGAGTAAAGTGAAAGAAATTGTTTACCAGTCCTAATAACGGGAGTCTCTTGAGATTTGGCAGCTACAACTTCCTCTTTTGAACCATATTCATCTGTTGATGTTGAAGAGCCTGCGGGGTAGTCAAGAATCACAAAAATTAGTTTTACTCATAAAGAAAACACATTTCAAAATACCAAACGTTTCAACTACAAGATCATCATATCATTTCCAAAGCGAGATTTATAAAAAAACACAATTTCTTAAGGAAGCAAAGCAAACTCAGAAAGAGAAAGAAGTAGAGTACCAGATGAAGGAGAAGATAAGTTGAGAAAAGCAGTCATAGCAGCTTGGTTTTGAGCTTCTTTTGTTGTATTGAAAGTGTTAGAAGAAGTAAAAGTGAGATCGTTGACAAGAACAGAAGCCTCATAGCTTGGCTTGTGTGGAGGACCATCATACATGACCGAGTATTTAGGCAAACTCCACCTTCTCCGGTGGCATAGCTCTTGTAAAAGTCTCTTGTACATTTTCACTCTCACTCCTTCCTACTATTACTACAATGTGAAGATATAATGAAAATGAAAAGTAAAATCAATCTATATATATTACATATTGGTTAAATTTACATGATATGATACGGTTGCATGCAGAGAAAATGTCTTTTGCATGAAGGGTCATGAAAAAGTGGAAGATAGTGTTGGTACAAGTACTATCTTGAAGCATATTGTGTTGTTTATTGTATTTTTTTTTGTTGTCTTGTGGTAGTTTACAGAATTTGGAAAACTAGTACTATCATACCATACACGTTCTGCGTAGTTTTCTTTGGATGTATACTCATGCAGTCCACAAGTAAAAAAAATATACTCATGCAAAAGTAAAGAGAACTGCAAACCATTATGATTTGCAATAGACCTATGCTATCTATACACTAGATTTGTTACGCCTTATGTTACACCAAAACTATTAGCAAAGAGAAATCCTATTGCACAAAGATCAAGACAATAAAAACTATTTAAAAAATAGAATGTACGCATTATTTGTATAAATACATGGTGTAGTGTACAAAATAGGTGTCAACATATCATTTTCCTTTGCAATACAGTATAACTAGGAAATTTGAACACTTTATGGAATTAGTTGGGTAGCAGATACCTCTAGTATAACACGTGTCAAGATCCTAGATTTTTTTATTATAGACAAATAGTTAATTTTGTTTTTTTAATACCCCTAAAATAATTATTTCTAACTCCAATCCTAATATTCTCTCTCACAATAAATAAATGTCAAATGAAATTTACTAAGTTAGTCAATGATTCTTATAAATGGATCTAACCAATGGTTAAATGATCCAATAGTGATGGACTTTTGATCAAATAGAGAAGATTAAATTCGATCTCTTGTAACTATGATTAGAAAGAAATCGAAAGCATTTAATATTAGAATTGATTTTCAAATCAGATTATTCGGGGACCGAATACTTATGATTAATAAAAAAACTCATAAAATAGATATTTTTGGTTCTCATATCAAAGATTGAGGGAGAATTTAGTTTTAACATGTCAATAAGAGATATTTCTTTAGAGAAGAGATAATTAATTTGATAATTTTAGACTTAAATTTAAATAACATCTATGACAATTATATTTTTCTTTTTCTAATTTGAATTCATTCTTGTCAATGTTAAGTATCTAAACAAATATATGAAAATGTATAATTTGTACAAGCTACTTGTTATATAATAGACATAGCAGAGGACAATGCTCTATCGTAATGAGTTATCTAAGTGATACAATAATAATGATAATATTATAATTTTATATTTACAAATGAAAGTTGTCAATCAAATTAAATGATGATTTTATTTCTTTTAACATTCCTCTTCAAGATGGAGTGTGGATCTCAATGACACTGAACTTGTTGAGGTCTGTATGAAACACAGGTCATCGCGTCAGCTTTGTGAATATATCAATTATCTGATTCTTACTTTATACATACACTGTCTTGATTTCCCCTCTTTTGATTATCTCACGAACAATGTGATAATTTAATTTAATATGCCTCGTGTTCCCATGATACACGAAATTTGCAGCGATGTGTAGAGCTGCTTGATTATCACAAAATAATCTTGTAGCCTCAGGATATGGAACATACATGTAAATATTTTAACAAGTATTTCAACCAAGAAAGCTCAGAAGTGGTTGCGGTCATCAAACAATACTCTACTTCTGTTGATGAGCATGAAATTGTTGCTTGTATCTTACTTTTTTTATGAGATAAGGGCTTTCAAAGGAATATACAATAACATGTTACAAATGATGTGTGGTCGGGCCTCTTTCCCAATCGGTATCATAATATCCAACAAAATTAAGTGAGTTGTCTAATGGGAACAACAACCCTTGTCTTGGAGTTGCTTTCAAGTATTAAAGAAGTCATTGTGCATCCTTCATGTGATGTACTTTTAGTTCTAGCATGAATTGACTAAGTTTGTTTATAGAGTATGTAATTTCAGACCGACTAACTTTGAAGTAGATTAATTTCCCAGGTAGTCCGCGATAACGACATGGATCGTTGAGAGCTTCACTTCCATTTTTTGTCAACACCAAGTCGAGTTCCATGGTGACAATTGTTGGTTTTGCTCCAAGTAGTTCAACTTCTTCTAATATGTCTAATGTGTATTTTTTTTTGATATATTGTTATTCGAGTCTTGGACTGAGCCACTTTAATGCCTGTAAAGTATTTGAGCACTCAAAGGTCTTTAATCTTGAAACAACTATTGAGAAACTTCTTGAGATCAATGATGGATGTCTAATTGTTCCCAGTAATGAACATATCATCAACATAGAGTAGCACCATGGTAACATAACCCCTTAAATTTATGTAAATAGTGAGTAATCAACCTTTGATTGTTGAAAGATGGTTTCTTGAATTGCATAAGAAAAACGTTAGAACCAGCAGTTAGATGCTTGTTTAAGCCCATAAAGTAACTTGTGGAGTCGACAAACTATATTCTACCCTATCGACAATAGCCTGGAGAGGAAAAATGTTTTACTTCCTCAACAAGATCCCCATGAATTAATGCATTGTGCACGTCTATTTGGTGTAAAGGTCAATGTTGAATGACAACAATGGATAATAACCGATGAATAATGACTAATTTGGCAACTGGTGCAAACATATCCTTATTATTAATGCTTTCATGTTGGGTGAAACCTTTGGTGACAAGTCGAACTTTGTGACACTCAATTGTACCATATGAATAATACTTGATCTTAAACACCCACTTGCATCCGAGAAGCCATTTTCCAAGATATAGTGAAACCATGAACCATATTTTATTCTCCTCAAGGGCCTGAATCTCATAGTTCATAGAAGAAAACAAATTGGGATCATGACATGCATGTTCATAAGTTGTAGGCTTAACCAAGAGAAATATGTTATTCATAAAGGAACGATATGTATATGATAATCCAAAGTAAGAAAGATAATGTTGAAATGGACAACATTTGCTTGACGTGGAGGACGAGGAGTCAGTATGGCCTAAGAAAGCATCATGGTACATTTTTAAATCTCAAAGATATGATGGAGGTCGTGAAGTATGGGATGAATGACATAGGTTATATGGGTTGTTGTATGAGAGATGGTTGTGATGAAGTTGTTGGTGGATATGAGGAAGGCGATACTGAAAGAGCATATGGGCGATCAGAGTAGGGGAGTCCTCTAAAGGGGAATGATCCTCAAATAAAGGTGTTATGGTAGGGTGTGGGTAAGGAATTAGTGGTGATACATACAGGGTGCGAATGATTAACTTGGGTGGGGTAAGTGTAGGAACATATGTATGTATTATGTGGGATTGAGTTATGTTGGGCGAGGGATCAGATGTTGTATTTGGTGAGTAGGAATAGGTTTGATCGGGCTCATGAAGTGTAATCTGATCATTAGGGAGAGGTAGGATAAGATTGTTGTCATCTTGTTTGTCTAGGGGAAGGTTGCATAACGAGAATGTATGTTCATGGAATATGAAATCCTGAGAGGTGAACAAAATTTTTCCTTCAAGGTTGTAAACGTGTAATCCCTTTTGTCCAGGAGGATAACCGATGAAAATACAATGTTGTGCATGATAGTCAAGTTTGTTATTGAGGGTATGGTTTGTGCCATAACATAGGCAACCAAAGACCCGAAGGTTTGAATAATTGGGTGAATATTTTGTAGAAGTTCATATAGAGATTTATGGGAAAGTAGAAGTGTGGATATGTGGTTAATGAGGTAACATACTGTTTGGACACTTTCCCCCCAAAACTGCAAAGGCGAGTTTGCTTGAAATCGTAGAGCATGGACTATATTTAAAAGGTGATGGTGTTTACGTTCAACTACTCCATTTTGTGAAGGGGTATAAGCACACGTGTACTCAAAGATAGTTTTAAGTTCATCAATAAAAGGGCACATTAATGTGAATTCACCCCATTATTAGAGCGTAAAATCTTAATGTCTTAGTTAAATTGAGTTTTAAGCTAAGTGAAAAATGATTTTAATATATTTTAGGTCTAATATTTGAAACTCATGATATGTACCAATGTGAAGCGACTAAAATCATCGACAATGGTAAGAAAATAGCGAGCCTATGAATGTACGTGAATTTTGTGTGGTCCCCAAATATCACTATAGATTAAAATAAATGGTGCAAAGGCTTTATTGAACTTAAAGGAAAGTACAAGCGAGTTTGTTTTGCTAAGGGAAAAATCTCACAAACATGCTTAGAAGTAAAAACATTTTTTATGGGAAACTGTTAGCTGGAAATTTCAACAAGAGGATCAAGATTCGAAGGTTATGTTATTTATTGAAGAAAATTGCTTGGTGAAGATTTAGACTGACTATTTGATTACATGGTTCGAATTATTATTTCTAAGTGGACGGTCGAAAATTTAAAGCGCCAAGGAAGTTATATGTTGAAGAGTTCGAAGCATATAAAGTTTGAATTTGAAATAAAACTTGTTTAAAGTTTTAGCGCTCTTCACAAGCAGAGGGATTCAAATTTCAAATCTTTTTCAGAGGATGCGTGGAGGTGTTATGATTCAAAGAGTTTGCATGTCACGAACGTGGAATTTGGATGTAGAATGACCGTTTAGGTTGGATTAGTATATGTAGGAGTCTTAGAAATAGGATTCGGGTGTTCCTTCGTTTGTACAAAAATCTCACAAAAAACTCAAAGTACTTGTGTGTTGAGAAACGAGTCATCTGAGAAATATACGTGTAGACACCTTTTATTCTAATAAAGTTTATCATTCCAGTAATCTATTTTAGCAATTTAATTTCAGTTGTTTTACTGCATTTTATTTACAAGTTTTGCAAACTTTACTTTAGAAGTCTTCTTGAATCAAAACTAATATTTCAAAGAAATATGAATGTTGTTGAAGTATTCTATTTTTCTAAGAATGAAAGTTTTAATTAGAACACATGTCTTAGGATTAATCTAGTCGATCCTGCTAGTAACTAACATATGGATCATATCAATTATTCAAATATTGGATCATGGATTGTGGACTCTTGTGAAAGTGACCACGTATGTTCCTCTACCAGATTATTTGATAATTACTAACAAAATCATATCAATCAATATCATGTTGCATAATGGCTATATGGCAATAGAAAAATACTATGGAATTGTGAAATTTTTACCAAGACTTATAGCGCAAAATATGCTCTTTGTACCTGGTTTTAACTTGAATTTGTTGCCAACACTAAAATGATGTGTTGATATTGACTGCATAGTAATTTTTAATAATGACAATGTTTAATTAAAAAAAGGAGTTTGAAGATGATTGATTTCGACTTATTTAATTGAGGGATTGTAGTTCCGTGCTACACAAGTTTCACCTTAATCCAACATAACGTCCCACAAGCTCCACCTTATAAAAGTTGTATAAAGTAGAAGGTTCTAAAGCCTTGAAAAATTCTAGAACCCTACTATAAAAATCGAATGAAGGCATTATGCTACATCAAGATATACATTATTCTAACTCTACAAATCTCTTGTTTTTTTTGTCATTGACTAGGGTATCTGAGTGTTTACAAGGTCCCCTCCACAATCTCAACTGAATTTACCATCAGATCTCATTTCACACCCTATTTAAGAATCACAAAGATCCAAATTAGATCACTAACTATTGATGCTTACACTAAAATGGTTATTCAAGTTCAGTGATTGATAAAGGGTCAACTTCATGGTATTGTACCTTGTTGTGAGAAAATTTTGTCACTTGGAAGAGTAAGAAGCAAGTATAGTTGTTTGATCAAGTGTTGAAGTAAAACTCATAGCTATGACTCTAGGAATTTGTGAACTAATGTGGACGAAGCAAATGCTAAAAAAATTTAAAGATACAATATAAAAACTATATTAAGTTGTTTTTTTTAAAATAAATTAACCATCAGTAATTGCACATAATCCTATATTGAAAAAACAAAAACACATATACGTACCAGGATATTGCAATTTGGAGTGATTGATTGGTAGATGATTGTTGTTGTTAAATATTATAGGTAATACAGTTATTTTATGAGACTCGATAAGCAAATTTATTGGTTAAAATATATCAGTGTTTCAACCAGTTAATCTTAGTATTTTAATCATAAGTTTGAAGTTGATGAATGAAATGGTGAAGTTGATTAATAACCGTTCAGATATTAAAAACAATTTAGTAGTAAAATAAAATTTGTTAATGAAAATTAAAAAATTGATTAATGAAGTTGTGAAATTGGTTAATAAACACTTAGATATTAAAAATATTTTTTAATAATAAATAAAATAGGTTAAAATTAATTTTTATATGATTAATGAAAGATAAAATGTTGGTTAATAAAGTTATGAAGTTGATTAATTACATAATTTTTATATAGATATCCTTTAATTTAAAGAAAAACATTATATATTTTTTAAAATTATTTGTTATTATAATATAATATTTGTATGGGTAACGATGAAATAAGATGTAGGTGTAAAAATTAGTATCAAAATAATATTTTTATTTATTAATATAATATTTCACTGTTCACCATATTAATAAATATTGAAATACGACATAATGTACGAAATGGTATAAAAATATTTTTTCTTATTTTTCAAAGTTGTATAATCTATGAAAAATGATACATAAGGATGCAAAGAGGTATAGCAAGCTATTTATCCACTATTCATAAATAATGTTCATTACCACTATTCATGTGTATGTATCGTTCACAATAGTGATTTATACGACTGTTCAAGAAGAAAACATGGCCCACATGAATGTATGAATATTTTATTAATTATTTGAGTATAAATAACATGATTATACGGTATATAGGTGTAAGAGAGTAGTGTAAGCAGTTGAAAAAATGTGATAATAGGATAAAATTAAAAAGTATGTAATTTAATAACTAATTAAATAGGATAAAATTAAATGTTACAATCTAATTGATGGAAGGTACATTAAAAAAAATGTTACAGTAACTGAAAAATAAAATCTACAATATGTTATAGGCCAACTTAGTTCTTAAATTCTTTGAACAAGTAAAACGTATGTATCCCCTAACTAATACAATTACAAATGCTCTCAGAAACTAGATGGAGTTGCAGTACAACTGTATAAACCACAGCAATAAGTTAGAGAAACAAATATCCCATTAACTTTCAATGTTAATAACAAAGTGCTAAATTGTTTAAAAACTTTGCATGGTTCTAGAGAAATGGAAACAAGGAAAACCCATTACATTCAACTATTCAAGTAGGAACAAAATTTAATTAGCCGGCTAATCTATACATAGTAATTGGTCAATAATCAATAATAATGTTGTTACCCCTTTGTTTCTTTCACATCTCTCCAACCACAACAGAACAACTCCTATAAGATTTGCCACTGATTTTCATCTATAAATAGCTATAATGTAGAAACTTATGATATATAGAAACCAAGTTGAGAACAAGATGAAGAAGGTTTCTCTTTATGCTTGTTTGTTACTCAACTTGAGTCTTTTGGCCATTGTTCCATATAGCAAAGCAAATCAAGCTGATAAACTTGATGAGTTGATTCTGTCAAGAAGCTCACAGAACCCTCCTAAGACTTTTACTTGGGAAGCTGAAGATGCATTGCAAACACAGTCTTCTTCTGCTTATGTTGCACCTCCTCAAGAGGAGCAAAGGCTAGCTGACAAGATTGTCACATTGCCTGGTCAACCCTATGGAGTTGATTTTGATCATTACTCAGGCTATGTCACAGTTGATCATGAGACTGGAAAAGAACTTTTCTATTATTTTGTTGAGTCTCCTTCTAACTCTTCCACTAAACCTTTAATATTGTGGCTTAACGGAGGTAAAAATAGTCTCACAACTTGCTTTATGCTTATAACTTTTGTTCTTTAGGTGTTTTTTTCTTTCAACATAATATTTGAAACATGCAGGACCTGGTTGTTCTTCCCTGGGGTATGGAGCCTTTGAGGAGCTAGGACCCTTCAGAATCAACTCTGATGGAAAAACTCTATACCGTAATCCATATGCTTGGAATGAAGGTAACACAATCGTCAATATGATTACTATTTTTCTTAATGATGCATTCGTAAGAGATGAATATGTTACCAATTTATATCATTGTGAAATATGCAGTTGCAAATGTTCTTTTCTTGGAATCTCCAGCAGGAGTGGGCTTTTCCTACTCAAACTCAACTTCTGACTATGACAAATCAGGAGATAAGACAACTGCAAAAGATGCCTATGTCTTCCTAATCAACTGGTTGGAGAGATTTCCACAGTACAAAACAAGAGATTTTTACCTAACTGGAGAGAGTTATGCTGGTCACTATGTTCCTCAGCTTGCATCCACTATTCTTAACAGCAATAAATTCTATAACAAAACCATTATTAACCTCAAAGGAATTTCTGTATGTGGTTCAAACTTCTAACACACTGATAATGCAATATAACTCACATTCATATATTTCTAACTTTCTTATCTTATATTTAACAAATTTCAGATAGGAAATGCTTGGATTGATGATGCTACAAGTTTAAAAGGGCTATTTGATTACCTTTGGACTCATGCTTTGAATTCAGATCAAACTCATGAGTTGATCGACAAGTACTGTGACTTCACTTCTGAAAATGTTTCAGCAATATGTACCAATGCAACCACAAAGGCCTTAATCGAAAAAGGAAAAATAGATTTCTATAACATCTATGCTCCACTTTGTCACGATTCTTCTCTCAAAAATGGTTCAGCTGGTTATGTAAGTAATGAATTTGATCCTTGTTCTGACTACTATGGTATTGCCTATCTAAATACACCAGAGGTTCAAAAGGCTCTTCATGCAAAACCTACAAATTGGACCCATTGCACGTAAGTAATCCATAATCCCTTTTAAGAAATTGCAAAGTAGTACTGTTTATTTTGACACCTCTATAACTTTACTTTTCTATGCTAATCAAGGTTGTACTATTTTTTATGACAACTCGCAGTCGTGTTCTTCGTACATGGAAAGATAGCCCAGTTACCATCCTTCCCACCATCAAGTATCTCATCGACAGTGGCATTAAAGTATGGATATACAGGCAAGCACAATTTCATATCATATAACAAAGTGTTAACACTGCTATGAAAATTTGAATACACATGAACAATAATTTACCATGTAGACTCTTGTGAATAATGAGATGTTGCATTTTTGTATTATCTATCACAGTGGTGATACAGATGCAAGGGTTCCAGTTACATCTTCAAGATATTCCATCAACACTCTTAAGCTTCCTATCAACTCTCCTTGGCGTCCATGGTACTCCGGAAAAGAGGTACTGAAATTAGTCTGTTTAGTGTCTTTTCTTGTAGAGCAAGTAATATAAGTATTTTTGAATTATGACCAAATTATGATAATGACAGATTGGAGGATATGTTGTGGGATACAAAGGATTGACATTTGTGACAGTAAGAGGAGCTGGACATCTTGTTCCAAGCTGGCAGCCGGAACGAGCTTTGACTTTGATCTCATCATTCATCTATGGAATTCTGCCTCCTGTTTTACCATGGAATTAATGGCTTCTAAGCATGATCCATGTTTCAATTTACTTTCTTGAAATGCACTTTGTGCCTAATCTACTTGTTAGATTGTAATAAAAAGTTTAGTTTCAACTTTGAATTAAATGTTTTTTTACATATCAATTGATTTTAATGTGATGGCAATATTATAAGATCTCCCTTGTTGTGAGAGTCTTTCATGTTTTTGTTTTTTATACCACATCTATATGAACCAGATTAATTGAAATACAATGACATTTGTATAAAATTTATAGATTATCGGACAGTGATTTATAAAGGGTTTGGAACCACTTTAAAACCACATGCTCCAACGTAGAAGCTAAGCTTGGAAACTACTATAAGATTAATGTAGCTTAACTAAAATTAAAGTTTGTTAAAGTAGTTACAACTGTGTAACTGTTAAACTTACTGAATTATAATAAATATAATATCACAATTACTGTATAAGGTCCCTCCACAAGATGAAGCATGGATGATATTAATCATAGCTGAAGCATGGTAGATATTAGTCATGCTAAGCTTGGAAACGAAGGTTTGAAACTTAGGTGTATGTAGTGTTTTAGTAATAAAATTGGCTAGTTGTTCCTTACACGAAATATGAAGTAATCTGAGCAGCCCTTGTGGAGCCTTCTCCCTCACAAACTGACAATCAATCTCCAAATATTTTGTTCTCTCGTGAAATACAAGATTGGAGGCAATGTGCTAGACTGTGTTGAAGGTACCTAATAACTCTGCAAAGTGCTGGATAATGTGCCATCGTAGAACTATGAAGAAATTGACTCAATTGTTGTGGGACAAAACTAATGTTAAGCCTTATGGTGTTAGAATCATGAATATTACCCTTGATTCTCTTGGATTCTATGTAGAAAGTGTGAATTAGTTACAATGCTTCATGTGATCTAACTGCATCTAATTATGTTAGACAAATCAGTTATAGTTAGTTATACAGGTTGCGTTAATGTACAACATGTCTACAATAAGCTCATGTGAGTTTACTTATAGATCCTACTATATTACAATGATTAACTCCTTTAATAGCCCTCCTCAAGCTCCACTGTGGTTGACGTGAGTAGAGTCACGCACACAGTGAGCTTGCTTCCGAAATCTTTAAAACGTAGAGGGAGGGAGTGCCTTGGTAAGTATATCGATACTTCGAGATTGACCAAATACATGGATGAGCTTGAGTTGCTTGTTGAGCACTTTCTTCTAACAAGGAACAAGTCAAGTTCCATGTGCTTTGTGTGTACACGAAGAAGAGAGTTATGAACCACGGACACCTCTAAGCGTAAGCGTGTCACGGTGTCCGACACTTGTATGACACTCGTACGTCACGTGTCGAAAAAGTCAGATAGGTGTCAGAAAAGTCAGACAAGTGTCGCTAAAAAAATAGCTTTTTTATATCCTTCGATACTTGTTGAATCGGTGTCCGACACAAGTATGACACTCATACAACACATATCACACAATTCAGACAAGTTTTTCAACAAAAAATTGTTGTTCTTTTTTTTCATCGCACCTATACATTTTTTAGATAAATCTCATGCACATCTAAAAGAGTTAAACATGTTTTATAAGAATGATATCAATGAAGAACTAAAAATATTAATTTTAATTAAAATATTTTTAATTTTTTAATGATAGAGAGATAAATAAAATTCAATTATTATCATATACATAGTGGCATTGGCGCCTTATATTTTTATATTATCGGTATCAGAATACTTGTGTCGTATCACAGTGTCTATGTCAGAGTCAATGCTTCATAGTTTGTAATGCTCATATTATCACATAGAACTGTAGGAATGAAGTAAGGCACCTTGAGTTCATTCATCAAAAAATAAAAACAAAGTTCCTTGAGTTCATTCATCAAAAAATAAAAACAAAGTTATGAGGTGGTAAGAGAAAAACTAGTGTACTCAGCTTTATTACTTGACATGGAATTGACAAGTTATTTCTTGTCCCACCAAGGAAATAAGATTAGGACTAATGAAGATACATACTCCTAATGTTAACCTTTCTTCACCAGGATTAGTGCCCAATTTATATTATAATAGGCTAACAAAGGAAATGTAGGGTTGGTGATGGATTCTAGACGAAGTCTCCAAGTGAAAGTAACATTTAAGCACCTTAAGATTCTTTTTACCACATTTCATCGAGACTAAGTGTTGGAACCAGTTTGGTTCTACATAGTTTTGATGATAATAATATATAGAGAACAATTTTATACATTAACTGTTTTATTAATTGTGCAGAATCTTAAGATTGTTGAAGAGTAATTCATATTCAGAAGTTAATGTTAGAATTAAAATTTCTGATGTTGTTACTCAGAAGCAGAGTTGTTCAGAAGCAGTAAAGCTTCCGAGGTTGTTAGTCAAAAGCATAAGCTTCTGAGGTTGCGTCTAGAAGTATGCTTAACTTTTGGAATTTTGGAGTTGAATTAGCATAGCTATTAAGTTTAGTTTTAAGGGTAATTTAGTATTTTCTATGTTTGTAACTTTTATCTTATTCATTGAGTTTACCTTTGTAGGACCTATGTGGCAATTGTATCCTTGTATAAATAGAATAGTCATAGATGTCATTTATAACAATAACCCTATTTCTTTAATTCTTTTGTAGCCATCAATCATTCTCTCATTACTCTCTCATTATTCCTATCATCTTTGATTCTTGTGCACCAACAAAGATAATGAAAGAAAACTCTGGACAAAGCTGAACAAAGCAGATTTTGGACTCTAGATAAAGCTGGATAATATAGACTATGGATAAAGCTAGATAAAGCAGACTCTGGAATCTGGACAAAGTAGACTATGGACTCTAGACAAAGAGACTCTAGACTCTGAACTTCAACAGATTCTGAAACTAAGTTAAAACATGAAAAGTATTCATCTGATAGTCAATCATCTGGATAACCAAGACGACGCCTCTCCAACAAACAATCCAAATTTACTCTAACAAATCAAGCCTCATTTTCACTAGACTCTTAAGTTTAATCTTCAAGGCTCTCAAACTTCAAACCATCTCAAATACAAAGTCAATAATTTAGAGTATAGTGATTAAAAGAATATTCTTGGAGATAGTACATTCAAGTGGAAAAATCAAGTGTTCAATTAAAAGGGAAAATATGCTAGAGTTATTAAAAGGAGTGTACTACTAACAGATTTCCACATTGAAATTAATGAAGTTTTCAATTCCACCCTCCAACTGTACTATTGATCATCTTCCAATTTCACTATTCATCATCTATTTAAAGGGGACATAGAATTTTGAAGACAATCATAATTGTGGGAGAAATAGTGTGGAACGACACAAAACAACGAGAAAAAGAAGAGAAACCACAATTTCAACACTCACTACACTTAGAATTTTTTATTGTATATTTTCTTAAGTGTAAAATTTTGAAATTCACTTTGAGTATCTATTTGTTTAGAAGCATTCTTTTAAACACATAATCTTTGAGTTTGTCTTTAAGTTTATATTCCTTGAGGAACTAAGTATAGTCTGTAGCATCAAGAAGTCAATGGTAGTTGATCTTTGAGTTGTAATCTGATTGATTAGGGGATTAAGTCCTTGTGAGAATGCGAAATCACTTTGACGAGTGGACTGAATTAACTTAGTTAACAGTGAACCATTATAAAAATCATTGTGTATTTCTATCATTGTTGTTCTTGATTTTGCGGTCGCAAAAAGTTGTCATATTAGAAACCCTTTTTTGTGTCACTTGAATTTTCAATTGACATCAGAGCTCTAGTTCTGATATTGACTATATTGTGTCAAACACTTAACTGTCTCAGATAAAGATCCATTTTTTGAAACACGGGTATGACATCTACCAGGAACAATGATAAAGATTATTATTTTGCTAAACCTCTAATCTTTGATGTAGAAACGTTTGACTACTAGAAAGATAGAATCAAAGGTTTCTTTTTTGGATGTGATGCAAATCTATGGGATATTGTAAATGATGGTTACACACATCCTATGGATTCAAATGGAGTAAAGCTTTAAAGAAACAAGATGGATGAGCAACAAAAGAAGGACAACAAGAATCATCACAGATCCAGAACAATCTTGTTTAATGTTATTTTTTATACTGAGTATGAGAAGATTACAAATAAAGACTCAACTAATTCTATATTTGATTCTTTGAGAATGACTCATGAAGGAAAGAGCGAGTGAAGGAAACAAAAGTTCTGGCCTTGATCCAGAAATATGAAGCTTTCAAAATGGAAGAAGATGAAACTATTAAAGATATGTTAACAAAGTTTCAAACTCTAATTGTTGGCATGAAAGTTTTAAATAAAGGTTACACCACCACATATCATATTAAGAAAATATTTAGAAATTTTCCAAAGAAAAGGAGGTCAATGGTGAAAGCATTCAAGGTGTCAAAGGATCTGAAAAACAAAACTCTGGAAGAGTTTGAAAGCTCTCTAAAGAGTCACGGGGTCGATCTAGAAGAGGATGAGCCCCAAAGGAAATAGATTTTCTTGGCTCTGAAGTCTAAAGGCAAGCCTGAAAAATGTTAAAGCTCTTCAAGCCAGAGAAGAAGAAGTAGAAGAGTCTGAAGAAGATTCTGATGAAGAGGACAAGTTATCTCTACTATCCAGAAAGGTCAACCGACTCTTAAAGAAAAGATAGAATAATTCTAGAGGCTATGGAAGAACAATTGGACGCTTTTAGTCAACCTCTAAGTAGAAGAAGTATAGAGCTAGCAAAGAGGTCAGCTTGTATGAGTGCAAAGAGTCTAACCATTACAAAAAGTGAGTGTAGCCTCTGAACCAGAATCAAATTCAGACACTAAAGAAGTATTTTCTCATCTAACTCATTATGAACTAGAGTTATTTCAAGCTAAAATTCTTGAAAAGAGACGGAGACTCTAAAAGTAATATAAGACTCTAAAAATTTCTAGCAAGAAACATAGATAGAAGCAAGATGACTTTCATGATCAATGAAGTAAGTAGAAATGGAAAAAGAGGTATTGGTTGTGTACCATCCTTAATCGTTTTCAAAGAAACAACACCTCTATGAGCAGAATTTATAGTAGAAACTCGAAACGTCACCCAAAAATCTTATAAAAATAGAAATAAAAATATTAACAAAAGTTTGGCATAACTACTTATTTCTAAAGCGCGTGTACTTGAATGCAACGAGTTGATGTGCTTGTTGAAAGATGATGAAAATAATTTATTGGAACAATTATTTTGATAAGAACAACCATCTAGTTGGTGCACCTATTGTCTTAGCCTTATTTGCTGGTGGACGTATATAAGTTGTTTTTGAAAAAGAAAAGTGATGAAACTACTTTTTCATATACTTCTACTGTAGTCATCAATTTTAAATATGGTATGCGATGCATATAAAGGGTCGACGGGCCAGGTCAACTAAGCTCATGTTTCAGGGAAAATTTCACTTTGTACATTTTAACTGTACCCCTTCTGATAATTTTTGTGAAAATACCCTCATATAAAAGCATAAGATTTTAAAAAATCATTTTTCACATCTCCTCTAAAAGTGTTCCGAAATCTCTCAAAACATATTGCATTCGGAACAGTTTGGGAAAGTCTTCCAAAAAGCACTCGGAACACATCAAGTAAGTGTTCAATTTTTCAAACCGAACACTTTTGGAAGTGTTCGGTTTAATTTTTGTCTTTTTGAACACTTTTAGAAAGTGTTCGGTTTGCAAATGCATTCGAACACTTTATAAAAGTGTTCGAATTCATTCGAACACTCTCCCTAAGTGTTCGGTTTGGGTTTTTTCTTCATATTTTGATGTTATTATTTTTTGAATGCCTCGACGATTAGGCCACGACGGACGACCTTGTGCTCGGAGAAATGATGGTGCATCTGGATCACATCCTCGGAGGTGCCTAGGGATTCCGGTGGACCATCCGATTTATCATTATTAGATTGAAAGACCTGTGCTCGACATTTGTGGTACGGAGAGGTAAGTAAATGAAAATTTAATGAAATGAATTAAGTTAATTTTGGCAAAGTTTATTAATATGTTACATTTTTTCAACATTTTTTTTTGAAGAGAAAAAACAATTAAAATGTCTTCAAAAACTCAAAGAATGGGTTCCCTGCAACTCCCTAGAGATGGAAAGGTTGGTGACAAATTCGGGTCTTGCACATTTGCAAAGATCTAGTATGACAAAGGTAGATCCGAATTTAATCACTGCTTTTGTAGAGAGGTGGCATTCCGAGACGTCGTCATTTCACATGTCATTTGGTGAGATGACGATTACTCTCGATGACGTATCTTGTATTCTCCACCTCCCTATTAGAGGTATTTTCTGGACTCCCCAGCATGTCACTGAAGATGATGTTGTTGAGCTTGCTGTGACATATTTAGGAGTGTCACGTAGAGAAGCCGCGACTCAAGTTCGTGGCAACAGAGGTGCCTACTATAAGTTGGAATGGTTGTATGATACCTTTGTTGCCCATAGAGGTGTTAATAATTGGGCATGTGCGACCAGAGCGTACTTGATGATGTTAGTAGGTTGCACTATTTTTGCCGACAAGACGTTTACGCTTGTCGAAGCAAAATATATATCTCTCTTTGCGGACTTGGAGGGTCTTTGGAAGATATAGTTGGGCGGTTGCATTGGTGACACGTATGCTTCACTTGAGATGCATGTATTTTGGCACCAAACAACTTCTTTGGTTATCCGACTCTTCGTAATAATTCATTTATTATTTATTATTTATTGTTTAGATAATTTTTATTTATTATTTATTGTTTAGATAATTTTTATTTATTATTTATTGTTTATTAATTTTTATTGACACAGTGCTGGATCCATGAGTATTTTCCTGGAATTGGAAGAGTAGTGGAAAACTGGCATCCAAGTGAGAACGTTGGAATGTCGAGAGCGATGAGATGGGCATACAAGCAAGGAGCGTTGAAGGTGGATGCATTGCGAGTTGTCCTCGATAGATTGACACCGGTTGACGTGGTGTGGCGTCCTTTTGAGGATCATAGGCAGTTTCGTGCGTTCGACCAGCTTGCTTATTTCAGAGGAGGACTCTGTTGGGGAGGTACTTATGTATTATATTTGGCTGACAGATGTTTACGTCAGTTTGGTCTTATTCAGTATATACCACGTTCACCCACCGATATTATTGAGGCGGATGTGGATGTTAACTGGATTTGTTACGACCAATGTGTTGTAGACGTAGTTGATCACACAACTGCTGTCACATTTCCCTCCGAGACTGTGGAAAATTATTTGGACTGGTATTATCGGGTGTCACACCCTCGATTGGTACCACCGTCGGTTGATGAACCAAGACAGGTGCCAGTTCCACAGTTTGCAACAGGGCCATCCGATCCTAAGTTGGCTCGTATCTCCGCATTAATTCATCATCATCTACAAAATTTGTCTTGAAGAGGATGATCCGCAGTTATGGATTTATTTTGTTGCATTTATGTAATGAAGAGTGATTTTATGATTTAGTAATTTTTAGTAACTTTTTAAATATTTGTGTAATTTTTAGTAACTTTTTAAATATTTGTGACTTATTTTTAGTAACTCTTTAAATATTTATGATTTTATGCGTTATTTCTCTTTAGTGTATGTTATCATTAATTTATCATTGAAGTCATTCGAATATTTGGATGAATAAAAAAAGCGTCTGTTGTAATGCTTTGTTACATTTCATAACAATTTAGTTCTACATTACACAAAATACATTACACAAAATAGGATTATTCTAAGCAAATATAAGAAGGTAAAACTGGCGAAAGATGTAGCCATAGTTGAATTCGTCCCGCAAATGATATCATCCATGTAGTTGCATCCGTGTGACGAAACTTCTTCCAATCTGTAGGCACCGGTGGTAAGGGGAATCCATCTTTCATGTTTACCTGAGTATAAAAAACAATTAATCCAACACTTTGTATAGAAAATAATAATTGAAAATACTATTATCGGATATATATAAATTATTACCTGCACCCAATGGTTACCGTTGACTAAACCTATACACCAAATAGTAGGATTATGTGGAGGTGATGATGTCAAAGGGAAAAATGTCAAGCAAGGATTGCCTAAATGAACAAGAATGACATTATAGCGGTTCGCTATCAAGTAACCCATATGCGGTAGTGTCAACCATTTCTCCTTTGGTTGTATACGTGGGTATCATCAACCCGCTTCTCACTGCGATAGTCTATCTCGAATAACGCTCATACAAACTCTTCTTGTCTCTTATTTCCATGTCCAACTCTCGACGAACCATTGCCCAACCATCCGACTATACCCATGCGATGCAATGACTCTAAATCCACAATTACCATCGATTCAACATCCACAATCTCGAATATATGATCTAAGAAATTAACATTATAAATATTAGTGCATTATACATACATAATATAATAATAAACATAAAATAATCAACACTATGAATATTAATGCATGATAATTTTATATGACCTGATATGACTTGGAAACTGAAGAGTGTAGTCTTGCTATGCAGGTTTTTTTGATTTAGAATCTCTCTTTGATTGGGATTTTTGAGACAGCTTTTGTGAAGTTTGAGATGTTTGTTCAACATACTCATGCTGTGAAGGATCCCTGTAAACATCATACCCAATTGGTTTCTTCCTTTCTTCTTGACTCCTCCTTGGTTTTATTTTGTCGGTGGTGGACATAAGGAAGTTGTTGCGGGATAAGCAATTTCACTAGACCTACTTCTTAATGCTCTTTTCCCGACAACATCTGATGATCTATACTTTCTTCATATTTCTTCCATTACATTATTCATGTCGGTCTCGATCCATCTTCTCCTTGCAATTCACCTTCCATACTTAACTTCCTCCGGATCATGAACACTCTCAATAGGTATAGGTACACCACTAAGCACATATCTACCTAACTCACAAGCACAAGGTAACCCATAATTTGTTCTATGAGTACACCTACATATTTCTCTAAGTTCCAACATAATCAACTCTCGTTAACTCTTGTGCAATGCGTCTCGGGCAGCTCTAGAAACAAAACTACGCAGCTTACCATAGAATGGACTAACATGTGCATGCTCACATTCATAAAAACTTTTTTGAAACGAAGCACAAATGTTGCCTATTTGTATCCTCAGGTTGTTGTTCATAGCTTCCCAACAATTGACCATGTCACCTAGACTATTTCCCAACATCTGCTTTAGCTTCCAATGAGCGGATTCAACCCTAAAAATGAATGCATAACAAATATATAACAGGATATTAAATGCATAATATATATAAATGCATAATATATATATAACAATATAATATATAAATGCATAATATATATTAATGCATAATATATATAAATAATATTCATGCATAATATAATAATAACAATAAAATAAAATAAAATACATACCGGTTAGTCGTGGTGTTGCCCAAATGAAGTACTCGATCAATCCATGCTCCAACGAATCTATGTCTATGTGGAATCAACCATGTGTCTTTCACATAATCAATAAAGTCAAGACAATTAAAGCAGGCTTGCTCAAGTTGTTCCAACTTTTGAGCATACTCAACCTTCACTAGCCCACACAACTTCCTCCCATAATGTGTCAATGGTCTCGCATTTCTTTCACCACATATTGCTTGCATCGCATCCCAACATTTTGTTAATATGAAAACGACATAGCAAATTTTGTGTAGTAGGGAACACAATTTCCACACTTTCATCAATGTTAGATCTCTATCCGTCAAAATCACTTTTGACGCAGATCTTTCTGCACAAACAATTCCTTCAACTTCTCAAGACCCAACAAAACTATCGCTCGGACTCCATATAAGCAAATGCAAGAAAAGTCAACTCCGTTGATGTCATACCAACAATTTCAAAGAGAGGTTGCCTATATTTGTTTGTCTTATATGTGCTATCCATAACTAAGACAATGGGAAAAATATTCAAGAACTTGACGGTCTGGATGCGTAAAAATATCTCTCACAATATCCGAACCATCTCTTTTCTACTCCAGACATATCCGCATCCTCAATTAGCTTTAGCAAATGTTGTATCTCGGATCTTGGACCCTTATCTCTTTTTATCACACTCTTTATAAATTTGAGTGATCCGAGTGATATTTTCGGATTTCTCTCTTGGAAGTCAAGATGTGTCTAGGAGGAACATGTCTCTTTGTTAAATCAAAAACATGTTGTTTTCATCCGAGGTCAACTTGCCAACAAACGCATGCCCTTCAAGCCTATCGGGTAATCCATGATTATGAACTCCACACTTTACATCTACCTTCCATCCAACCCATCCTTTGGAGTCGATCTTATTTTGAACGGACATCCACATCTCTTAGTTGCGCTCTCGAGTTCCACTTTTATCCTTGTATTTTCCGCCTCTATCACACCCAAAATTATCTTGTTCCTCCTTCCTCTCTTGCGGTTCTGTGAGCGCTTAATAATAACGGTGATTTTATTTCTTAATCCAACTTCTTTGATCCAACTAATAACATTTTCTCGTGTAGCGAATGTTTCATTGTAGTGAATACATCTGTCGTATCTATGGAGGAGTCGTTTTTTTGTTATACAATTTGGCATTCATTCCGAACACTTGCACAAAGTGTTCGGAATTTTTAAAATGGAACACTTTTAAAACTGTTCGGTTTGTGTTTTACATACCGAATACTTTTGAAAGTGTTAGGAATGCGTTAAGTGTTTTCTGAACTGTAAAATTTTGTCTTTTTCGTAAATGGTAAAAATCAAATAGTAAAATAATTAAATTATAATCAGGATAAAATTGTCATTTTTAAAAAAATGTGGGGTACAGGATTAACTGTGGGGTACAAAATAGAGTTTTCTGTTCCAGGACCTCAAAAATTATGGGGCCACAAAATTTTTGGTATTAGATTTTAAATTTGTTTAACATCAACATTTTATATATAAAACAAAACGAATATAACTATAAAGAAGTCATCATGGCTCAGTTGTTGAAGCTCACCTATATATTTTAAGTATTGAGTTTGATCCCTACTGGCCACATTAATTTTATGTTAATTTTTTTTTATAACTTTCTATTTTTTTTTCTCAAAAAATCCATTAATTAAGTATAATATATATTTTTACTTGATTTGTTTTTTTTTTTTTCATTTTCAATTTTAAAAATAAATATAATATATACTTTTACTTGATTTGAATTTTTTTCTTTTTCAATTTTAAAATATGTTTTTTGTTGCTTTTTTTTAAGTTTTTTTAAAAACAATCTTAGCTTCCTATTTAATTTGTTTTTTCTTAATTTAAAAAAAACAGAATGTATTATTTACAATTTAAATATATAACTTTTTAATATTATATTATTTATTAAGGGTCATTTTTATTATTAGCCCTGGACCTCTAATTAGTCGGGAAGAGTCTCGTTCATATACATATGTTATGATCTTTTAACAAGTGAATCAATTGTTTTGTTCAGTTAGTTGTGTATTTTAATTTTATAATTTGAACCATCAAAATAATCACCCAAAATATATAACTGGATTACACCAATACAAAATAGAACAAAAGTTAAGTTGCATTGATCATCTAGACTACTTTGTGAATTGACAAACTCGGTGGGATATCCTTCATTGTTGTATAGGGTGATGATAAATCAACATGCAATAACATACTAATGAGCGGAAATAAAATTTTCCAAACTTATAAAATCTATGAGGGTACAAGAGAACGCTGATAATTTAACGTGGAAAATCCTCAATGTGAAAGTAAAAAATCAAATGTCGTTCAAATCAATGAAATAACTCTACTATACTCATATTAGGGTACAAGAAAATCTCAATGTGATGCACAAATTAGTTCTGACACCAGAAAAACTATAAAGCAAACTAGCTTATAAATATGAAATAAGAAGCTGAAAAGTACTCAAAACTTAGCTTTAGTATAAAGCCAATATCTCTTAGCTTAAACTTTGTTTTGACAATCTGGCCAATTAAAATATAGACACGTGTGTTGCAAGTCTTTCCTCCAAAAATGAGTCTGATGGAACGGTTAACAAATCCAAATTTATTGTTTTACTAAGGCTGATTGCAAAAAAATCGGAATTGATTTCTCTCTTTTGAAGCTAACTTTCTAGTATTTTTTTTCTCTCACACAACCTTTAAATAACCATATTTATTTAGGATAAGTAAGACATGAATGAACTAGTATATTTAATTCTTTCTCCACATAAGAAAGAAACTCCAAGCTAACAATGGTGAGTTTTCTTAAAGATAGATTTGATCTCGCTTCTTACCGACTCTATTAACTTTTCGTTGTTTGATGAGTTTGATGCACGCCCCATCCTTTTGCATTCTTGAAATTGTAGGGCATTCACCCTTTTTTTCAATTTGAAAAGAAAAACTCAAAATAAAATTTTATAACATATGTGAATCAAGCCTTGAATTTTTCAAACACCTTTTTTTAAAAGCAAAATTGAAAAAATGCATAGTACCACTCAAAGACAAACCAAGGCACCGACATACCAAACAAATGCCTACACAAAGATATGCCTAAGCCAACACAAAATAAATCACAAGTTGCTGCAGCCTGCAGAAGTTTGATCTGCCAATACCAACAACAAAAAAAGAGACCAAACGCACCTTAGATGATCCAACATAACAAAACAACTATTTATTTTAATTATTTATGAAAAGCATATTCACACCCCCTGTATAACCCAATTATACATACTCTCCACCACAATCTAATATAGGTTAGAGAAACATATATCTCACCAACTTTTCAAAGTTAATCACAAAATGCTAAAATTTTAAATAACATCATATGCTAAAATCAAATTAGCCGGCTAATCAATCTATGGTCATTAACTAGTCAAAATAATAGTAATGTTATCACTCTCTTGTTTCTTTCACATGCTTTCAACCACAATAAAACATCTCCTGCAGGATTTGCCACTGTTTTTCATCTATAAATAGTTAGAAAGTGGAAACTTAGGACATATAGAAACCAAGTTGAGAATAAGATGAAGAAGGTTTCTCTTTATGCTTGTTTATTACTCAACTGGATTCTTCTGGCTATTGTTCCATATAGCACAGCTAGTCAGGCTGATAAACTTGATGAGTTGATTCGGTCCAGAAGCTCACAGAATCCTCCTAAGACTTTTTCTTGGGAAGCTGAAGATGCGTCGAAAACACAGACTTCTTCTGCTTATGCCGTACCTGCTCAAGAGGGGCAAAGACTAGCTGACAAGATTGTCACATTGCCTGGTCAACCTTATGGAGTTAATTTTGACCAATACTCAGGCTATGTCACAGTTGATCATGAAGCTGGAAGAGAACTATTCTATTATTTTGTGGAGTCTCCATATAACTCATCAACTAAACCTTTAGTATTGTGGCTCAATGGAGGTAAAAATTGCCTAAGAAACTTTTTTATGCTAATAACTTTTGTTCTTTTGTATCATGACAGCATAATATTTGAAACATGCAGGACCTGGTTGTTCCTCATTGGGGTATGGAGCCTTTGAAGAGCTAGGACCCTTCAGAATCAACTCTGATGGAAAAACTCTATACCGTAACCCATATGCTTGGAATGAAGGTGAGAGACAATCATCTATACAATTTTTCATCTTCTTGAAACATGATTATCTTACCAACTTTTATCATTATGAAATATGCAGTTGCGAATGTACTTTTCTTGGAATCTCCAGCAGGAGTAGGCTTTTCCTACTCAAACACTACTTCTGACTATCAAAATTCAGGAGATAAGAACACTGCAAAGGATGCTTATGTCTTCCTTATCAACTGGTTGGAGAGGTTTCCGCAATACAAAACAAGAGATTTTTACATAACTGGAGAGAGTTATGCTGGTCATTATGTTCCTCAACTTGCATCCACTATTCTTCACAACAATAAACTCTATAATCAAACCATTATCAACCTTAAAGGCATTTCTGTATGTTTTTCAAACTTCAAAAACTAGTCATGCAATATAACTCTCAATCTCATATATCAAACTTCATTATCATCTTTACTTCAAAATTTCCAGATAGGGAATGCTTGGATTGATAATGCAACAGGTACAAAGGGGTTATATGATTACTTTTGGACTCATGCTTTGAACTCAGATGAAACTCATGAATTGATTGACAAGTACTGTGACTTCACTTCTGAAAATGATTCAGCAATATGTGACAATGCAACCGCAAAGGCCTTAATAGAGAAAGGAAAAATAGATTTCTATAACATCTATGCTCCACAGTGTCATGATTCTTCTCTCAAAAAAGGTTCAACAGGTTATGTAAGTAATAACTTTGACCCTTGTTCTGATTACTATGGGATTGCCTATCTAAATACACCAGAGGTTCAAAAGGCTCTTCATGCAAAACCTACAAATTGGAGTCATTGTGGGTAATAATATATAATCCCTCTTAAGAAATTGTAAAAATATTACTACTGGTTTTGACACATTATAACTGTGTTTTCCTATGTTAATCAAGAATATGTTATTTTTTTATGACATTCAGTGATCTTATTACTAAATGGAGCGACAGTCCAATCACCATCCTACCAACCATCAAGTATCTGATTGATAGCGGCATTAAATTATGGATATACAGGCAAGCTCAATTTCATTTCATTATTCTGAAGTGTTTAACACTGATATGAAAATTTGAGAGATAGCAATTTAGTTTTTATCAAAATTCCAACTCCTAAATTTAGACGATATGTTCTGTTCCAGTGGTGATACAGATGCAAGAGTTCCCGTCACAACCTCAAGATACGCAATCAACGCCCTCAAGCTTCCTATCAACTCGGCTTGGCGTCCATGGTATTCTGGAAAAGAGGTACTAGAATTAGTCTATTTAGTGACTTTTCTTCTTGAGCAAGTAATATAGTATTTTTGAACTGTGACCAAATTATGATAATGACAGATTGGAGGATATGTTGTGGGATACAAAGGATTGACATTTGTTACAGTAAGAGGAGCAGGACATCTTGTTCCAAGCTGGCAACCAGAACGAGCTTTGATTTTGATCTCATCATTCATCTATGGAATTCTGCCTCCTATTTCACCATCAAATTAATGGCTTCCAAGCATGAGCCATGTTTACAGTTTACTTTCTTGAAATGCATTTGTGCCAAATCTACTAGTTAGATTGTTATAAAGAAAATGAATTAACAACTTTCAGTAAAATGTTTTTTTACGTTCTAACTGATTTTAATATAACTTTGGTATCTAATGTAGCCTACTTCATAAGTAACAAACAACTTCTCCATAGCTTTCTTTACCCACAAATCGTAATAAATAGAAGGCGAATCAATGCATGTCAATATCAAAAGGGATGCAAACTAATATTAAAAATAAATATAAGTCAAACCATTCTAATATCTCTGTGCAGCTAGAATTTGAGAATACATGAATGAGTGGTTATCACCTCTATATAAGGATTGTATCTATGGATTTTGAGATATCTTCGGATATTTGTGATATCCATGAATATTGTAACACCATAATTATACATCTAAAATAATAATTACGGTATTAACTTATGGTACATGATACATCAATGTACAAGTCTAAAGTTGAACCAGATAAAATTTATACAATACAACAAGTCTAACTAATACATCATATATCAAACTGGTCTTCAGTGTCAAATCCTCGGCTGCAAATTCAATTCTGACATCTGCTTATCAGAAATATAATATAACAATATGGGATGAGATATTAATCTCAATGGGTTCCAGAACTAAACCATTGAATCTCTCACCACCCTTCTACCCAATTCAAGGTATAATTGAATAATCCATCATGGTAACTCACACATTCCAAACCTGACTACTAAAATATACCTTTATTATAAGACCTATTGTGGCACTACAGAATCCTAACTTACTTGAACGGGGTCCAACTCAAATATTGTGTTGTCTAAGCTATGTTTGGGAGTTTGGAGGGGAGGGTCCAACTCAAACATAGCCTAAGTGAATCATCCTACATTATGCTTCATGACCCACTCATCCTTTATAAAATTTAAAGAGGTATCAACAACCATACAACCCCTGGTAACTCACCTGGGTCAAGACCCTCTAGGGTCCCTCCCATAACATAGAATCCAGACTAGACTATCTATCCTAATGCCACTCCAAGGATCTGAATCGTGCATTATCTCATACAATTGAGAATACAATGGATAGTGCAATCATCCCTGATGGCTCGTAGACCATGGACTATATAGGTTAGTACTCAACTATCAAGCATGGTGTACATATCATTGACTATCAACTATAACTGATGGGACTTAAGTCCCGAGCATATGCCCAAGCATATTGTCGGAAGTATGCGTTGTGATCGGGATAACAAACATTCATTCAAGATAGTGCATATAACTGATGGGACTTAAGTCCCGAGCATAAGTCAACATATTTCTACCAGGATCGTCGAGATAGTGCATATATCATCCAGTTAGGTTGTCAAGATAAAACATGCATACCTCATTTCAATTGCCAGAACAGTTACTTGCTTGGAATTCTAATCCTTGCTTGGAAAAAACTTCTTATGCGGGCTGTCAAAGAACATTCTGCCCACTAGATACAATCTCCTGAGGAAAGGTATTGTCCTGGACCCTAGCTGCCCCCTGTGCTGTTCCAAACCTGAAAGTGAACATCATCTTTATCTGGATTGTATGTTTGCAAAATCGGTCTGTTTCTCTCCTCCCCTGGGTTTTAGATTAAATGCTGAGCTTGATGTACATGATTGGCTGTTACATGTTTTTGATAGTAGTGATGTTCTAACCTCTCAACTCCAATGTACTGCATTATGGAAGATTTGGCAAGCACGGAATCATCACATTTTCAACAATAAGGTCCCGGACCCAGTCAAGGTAGCAAATGAGGTGGTGCTGGATTTGAATCGGGCTAATCCGGAGGTACTGGCTAAAAGCAAGACGTCATTGGGGATCACGAGGATTCTGCCGACCGCTGGGGATACTATGATACAGGTTGATGCCGGATGTTTTGAGGAAGGAACGATTGCCATGGGGTGTGTCATGTAATCTAGTGACCAAGCTATTTCATTAGCTGCGAGCAAAAGAGAAGTCTCCCAGGCGCAACCTAGCGTGGCAGAGGCAAGTGCTCTCAGGTGGGCAATGCTTTTGGCTAGCGACCTTCACATTGACAATGTGATGTTCTTGTCCGATGCCGTGAATGTGGTGGAATGTATTAATGGTATTTCTTTCACTTCAGTTTTAGAGCCTTTAGTTCTAGATTGTAAGTTCCTGTTAAACAATTTCAAATCAGCCTCTGTTTTGTTTTTTAAATAGAACCTGTAATGTGGAAGCCCATCATATGGTGGGCATAGGTAGAATCTTAGGCAACAGAACTTGGTTTGGCTATATTCCTCTTTTGGATGAGAGCCCATCTTGTACTGCTCCTCTTTTGGTTCCTTCTTCTTAATGCATGAGCCAGTTATCAAAAAAAATGTTATCATAAATAGGATTTCTATTCAAAATTACTAGTTATCTCTTTGTAACCTTTTCGCCATTTATATACTTAGAGGCATATAGCTTTGTAATCAGGCTGAGCACAATCAATAAACTAGAACTCTATTAGAGATCTCTTACCAATTAATTTGGTTCATACAAATTCGACATAACAAAACAAACATGAAACACTCTCACAACAACGGAGATCTAATAATATTGCCATCACATTAAGATCAATTGATACATAAAAAACATTTAATTGAAAGTTGAAACTAATTTTTTTATTACAATCTAACAAGTAGATTAGGAACAAAGTGCGTTTCAAAGTAAATTGAAATACGGAGCATGCTTAGAAGCCATTAATTCCATGGTGAAACAGGAGGCAGAATTCCGTAGATGAATGACGAGATCAAAGTCAAAGCTCGTTCAGGCTGCCAGCTTGGAACAAGATGTCCAGCTCCTCTTACTGTCACAAATGTCAATCCTTTGTATCCCACAACATATCCTCCAATCTGTCATTATCATAATTTGGTCATAATTCAAAAATACTTATATTACTTGCTCTACAAGAAAAGACACTAAATAGACTAATTTCAGTACCTCTTTTCCGGAGTACCATGGACGCCAAGGAGAGTTGATAGGAAGCTTAAGAGTGTTGATGGAATATCTTGAAGATGTAACTGGAACCCTTGCATCTGTATCACCACTGTGATAGATAATACAAAAATGCAACATCTCATTATTCACAAGAGTCTACATGGTAAATTATTGTTCATGTGTATTCAAATTTTCATGGCAGTGTTAACACTTTGTTATATGATATGAAATTGTGCTTGCCTGTATATCCATACTTTAATGCCACTCTCAATGAGATACTTGATGGTGGGAAGGACGGTAACTGGACTGTCTATCCAGTTACGAATAACACGCCTGCCAGTTGTCATAAAAAATAATATATTCTTGATTAACATAAAAAATACAGTTATGGAGGTGTCAAAACAAACAGTACTATTTTGCAATTTCTTAAAAGAGATTACGGATTACTTACGTGCAAAAGGTCCAATTAGTAGGTTTTGCATGAAGAGCCTTTTGAACCTCTGGTGTATTTAGATAGGCAATACCATAGTAATCAGAACAAGGGTCAAATTTATTACTTACATAACCAGTTGAGCCATTCTTGAGAGAAGAATCATGACACTGTGGAGCATAGATGTTATAGAAATCTATGTGTCCTATCTCATTTGAAGCTCTTATTGTTGCATTGGTACATATTGCTGATTCATTTTCAGAATTGAAGTCACAGTACTTGTCAATCAACTCATGAGTTTCATCTGAGTTCAAAGCATGAGTCCAAAAGTAATCAAATATCCCTTTTAAATCTGTAGCATCATTAATCCAAGGATTTCCTATCTGAAATTTTTTAAATACAAGATAAGAAAATTATACATATATGACTGAGTTATATTGCATTATCATCAGTGTGTTTGAAGTTTGAACAACATACAGAAATGCCTGTGAGGTTAATAATGAATTGGTTATAGAGTTTATTGTTGTGAAGAATAGTGGATGCAAGCTGAGGAGCGTAGTGACCAGCATAACTTTCTCCAGTTATGTAAAAAGCTCTTGTTTTGAATTCTGGAAATCTCTCCAACCAGTTGATTAGGAAGACATATGCATCCTTGGCAGTTGTCTTATCTCCTGAATTGTCATAGTCAGAAGTTGTGTTTGAGTAGGAAAAGCCTACTCCTGCTGGAGATTCCAAGAAAAGTATATTCGCAACTGCATATTTCACAATTATATAAGTTGGTAAGATATTCTTCTCTCAAGGAAAATCAATTATATTGATGATTGTGTTACCTTCATTCCAGGCATATGGGTTACGGTGTAGAGTTTTTCCGTCAGAGTTGATTCTGAAGGGTCCTAGCTCCTCAAAGGCTCCGTATCCCAGTGAGGAACAACCAGGTCCTACATGTTGCAAATATTATGTTGGGAAAACAACACATAAAAGAACAAAAGTTATCAGCATATAGCAGTTTGTGAGACTGTTTTTACCTCCACTGAGCCACAATATTAAAGGTTTGGTGGAAGAGTTAGAGGGAGACTCCACAAAATAATAGAAAAGTTCTCTTCCAGTGTCATGATCAACTGTGACATAGCCTGAGTATTGGTCAAAATTAACTCCATAGGGCTGACCAGGCAATGTGACAATCTTGTCAGCTAGCCTTTTCCCCTCTTGAGGAGGTACAACATAAGCAGAAGAAGACTGTGTTTGCAATGCATCTTCAGCTTCCCAAGTAAAAGTCTTAGGAGGATTCTGTGAGCTTCTTGACAGAATCAACTCATCAAGTTTATCAGCTTGATTTGCTTTGCTATATGGAACAATGGCCAAAAGACTCAAGTTGAGTAATAAACAAGCATAAAGAGAAACCTTCTTCATCTTGTTCTCAACTTGGTTTCTATATATCATAAGTTTCTGCTTTCTAACTATTTATAGATGAAAAACAGTGGCAAATCTTGTAGGAGTTGTTTTGTTTTGTTGGAGAGATGTGAAAGAAACAAAGAGTAATAACATTACTATTTCCAATTACTGTATAGATATTAGCCGGCTGATTTCATTTAGTATCTCCTTGAAAGTAATGGATTGTTCTTTTTTTCTTTTACTAGAACCATGTGAAGTTATTTAACAATTTAGCACTTTGAAAATTAATTAATGGGGTATTTGTTCCTCTAACTTATTGATATGGTTTATGCAGTTGTAATATATCTCCGTCTGAGAGCATCTGTAATATTATTAGTTAGGGCTGGGAATATGCTTACTCGAGGAAGGCTATGCATATATAGGTTTTACTTGTTCAAAGAATTTAAGGTTTAAGTTGGCCCATAACATGTATATTTTATTTTCAGTTATTATCACATTTATTTAAGGTCGGTTTTGGAAGTTGGTTTCTAAAGAGTTTTTTAGGGTTGTATCTATATTAAAATATATTTAATATTATGTTTTAAAAATTGAACAGGACAAGTCGAATCGGAATTGGAAGGGTCATCGGTCTAGTTTGATTATTGGATCGAATAAACGATTGAACCGTTGAGAATCGCCAAAATCGATAAAAATCGATGAACTGGCGGTTTTGAAAAATTGTCGGGTTAAATGCTTATTCTTTTTTTTCTCAAACAAAACGACGGCGTTTTGATAATTTAAAAAAAAAATTTTAAAATATTAGACTTTGATCAAAACTTTTCCTTTCCATATCTTTAAGGTGTGGTTCATTTTAGTCCCTTAATTTTTAAAAAGATTATTTTCGTTCCTCAACTATATTAAATGTACCAAATTTACTTTTTGTAGTCAGTATCCATTAATGCCGTTAAATATGTCTTTGTTTTCCTCCATGTCAACTCCACTTAAGGATTTCTTCTTCTATAAACCAAAATGTCATATTCTTCATGTCAATTAGGGGTGTTTGCAAAATTTTCCATCTTCTCTAAACTCATATTGGATCTGCAAAATTCTTCACGCTGCAACATTCATTGTGAAGAATAATGACTCATAAATATTCGTCTCCATCGCAAAAGATGTATGGGTACAGTGGAGAAGTGAGTAACAGTTTTAAATCTGGGTTTAATTATTCTTCTTCAAAAAATCAATGGATACATAACATTATAAGTATACATTAGATCATATCAGTTATCAATATACAATATAGTAGTTTGTAAAGTACATCTTTCTAATGTTAGGTAAGATGTCATCATCAGTATAATTTCCAAAGTTCATTTTATTTGTTGCCCACTTTTTCATTATGTATCCTCTGATCTTTTCTAGCATAGTCACTATATGCTTGGCTCTTGCTTCAATAATAACACTATTGAAGGCCTCTGATATGTTATTCAACATGCTATCACACTTAGAGATTGTCTTGAATTGAGATTTGCTCTAAAACCTAAGAGGTGTTTTCATCATGTGCTCGAAAGCTTCCTCGTTGACACCTTTCATTTTTATGATTTCCCTTTCTCAAGCTTGTAAATATGTTGACTTAGCAGTTTTCCATATAATCTCTTTCAACTCCTTTTCATGAATTTTTTTCCTAAATTTTTTGTACAAATGGCTTACGCAAAATTTCTATTTCACACCTGGTAAAAGCTCATATATAACTGGAAAGAGACCCTAACAAATAAATACAAGAGATTCATTATCACTAATTCAAAACATTATAATCATTCACAAAATCAGATGACAATTCAAATACGTTTTATTGATCTGGTATAAAAGTATATGTACAACATTGTGTTCTACCTCCAAGATCCCCAATCAATAGTTTCAAAAACCATGTTCAACTGCCCTTTGTTTCACCTTCAATAATTGCAAAGGCTATTGGCATCATTTGGTCGTTTGGATCTCTTCATATGGATGCCAATATTTGTCCTCCACATTGGTCCTTCAAATAAAATCAGTTTCAAAACCAGTTTTATTAAAAAAAATTAATTTTAAAATCAGTTTTATAAAAAAATCCAATTTTAAAACCAATTTTAAAACCAATTTAGAAAATAAAGTTTTATATCAAAAATATTTTTTTTATTTGAAAAATTCGAAATTTATTTTATGTTAAAAACAATAATTTAAAAAAAATTGATCATTTCTCAAAATTTATTGTCATTGACAATTTTAAAACATATGACAATTTTAAGTAAGCATGTGCACACCACACCATTGAATTGTTCATAATGTTATAATTAAATGATTAACAATCAAGTCAATACATTCTCAATATTGTGCGGAACCAAATAGTCATAAATACATAAAAATTAACTGCTACATCCAATGTATCCATCGTAATCAGGAGTCAACCTTACATGTGTCTTCTTGGTGTCATCAAGTCTGCAACATAAACATAATTCATGCTTAGAGTTTGCATAAGACATTCATAGATTTTTTAGGTCACATTACAATATTCATCAAAAGACTAATCATCTATTTCTAAATAATCCAATAAACCAATAACAACTCAGTTCATTCTCTTAATCGAATGAAATCCAATATGAGTAGTGAATTGTCAACAAGCACTTAGATCAAAAGACTAATCATCTATTTCTAAATAATCCGATGTTACAGGAAACTATAGCTCAAGAATGGAAGGAAAATTCATATATAAAACATTAGAATTCTTTTGTTAAGTCATCTTGAATGCAACGAGTTTGAAGAGGTTGAACAACTAGCACCATCTTCCGTATAAAGTAATTCTACAAAATATATAAATACATTTCATTATGCCTCAAGTATAATAAATAACAATACATTAGCGAATATACTTAGTTATCATACCTTGCTCAAATCTCTCAAGAATATCAAAATATTCATTTGTAATCAATGATGAAGATGTTCCTTTGAGCCAATCTTGAGTGCATACCAATGCTTCGACAGTTGTCGGTGTTAATGAGTTGCAATATGGATCAAGCACCCTTTCTCTTGTACTAAATGCAGATTCAGACGCCACTGTGCTTATTGGTATAGCAAGCACATCTCTTGCAATGTTTGCAAGGATGGGATAACGGCCAGAATTTACTTTCCACCACTCTAAGACATTTATCTCCATGTTACGCTCTAAACTCTCTCCAAGATAAGTAGTTAATTCGTTATCTGCATTGTCACCCTTACGAAAGATAAAACTCGGTAGTTCCATACGGATGGCTAAAGACCAAAAACTTGCGACTCATTTGAATTACCTTGAGGAGGCATAAATCCAACACAATATTCCTCATATATAGATTTCAAACAAGACTCTAAGGTTTCTTTCAAGGCATCAGCATCAACCTTATTTTAATATCGTCGCACCATCCAATCAACCAATTTAACCTTACGTCTAGGATCAAAAGCTAGAGCAATCAACAACATCATATTAAGCTTCTCGTGAGATCCCAATACTTATCATACTTCTTCATCTTTTGAAATTTGAGCGTAGATGTGCATCTTGACACACATATCCACAATGCTCTTTCCAATACCGAGGACTTCAAACATATAAATATTGCTTGTCAAGTAAGAAGACCCTGATATATGTACAGTAGCATCATAAAACAACTTCAAGAATGGAATGATTAAGTTGATATGTTTCCAATCGTCTTTCGTCGGGACACATTTTCCCTTTTTTGTCAACTCATTCACATACCTAGCACAACATAAAATGTTCAACATCAATTCAAGAAAAAACATGCATCCATAAACCAAAAATTCTACATCAACAAATGAATTGGGAATAAACCAAAACATTAACTACAACCACCAACAATAAACATGACATAGAATATGATTTCTTATCGGCTAGGCTATAGTAGTGAGTTTTCTACTGTAGGGTTTCCTACTCCTTTTACTTCACATTCCTCACTTTGTTTTGTATCAAAACAGCAGTGGGGCTACAACACAATATTCCTCATATATGATTTCATTTAGAACACTTCCTTCCACACACACATTTTGTGTGCTATTTCCAGCTTTCATGGTATGCTGTGTTAGTTTGATTTGCTATATAAACTTATCCTTACATCCAAGTTTATTACAATTAAATATCACATCACAACTAAGACCTATCTATTAGACAATCCATACATTTAAGTTTTTCAAAGATCAAATCAATTATATTTTTGGTAAACTGCTAACAGATGGATACCAAAAAGAAAGGTAACAAAGAAGCCTATAAGGAGTTATTGCAAACTTAACCATGAAGCCTATAAGATCAAATCAAGATCATTCTTTTAGTGTCCCATAGTTTTAAGACATCACGTGCCAATGTTGTGCGCGAACAAATCTAAAATCTTGGTGAAGCAAGACTCATAAATTCATGAAAAGACTCATGTTCGAGCTTCCGAAAAGGAATCTCCATGTTAATAAACATCTTAACCATTGCTCTTCGAATAGCTTCTTGGTCAAACTTGAAAACTAAAGGAGAGCCAACATGTTCTTCATAAGTTGTCATAAAAGATGATGTCTTTTGTCTCTTGTAAACAACACATCTCGATAAATGAGCATGCATTGAACTAGTTGCATTACTATACTTAAATTTTGTGCCACAGTATTTGCAGGAAGCTTTTTGTTCTTCTTCTGATGATACAATGAAATGATTGCAAGCCTCTGAACGATTCTTTCGCTTCTTAGTGTGAGGAGGCAGCATTTCATTAGAGACGCTAGGTGGAGGGGTTGAAACCGTATTCTCGGATGTTGCATAAGTTGTGCCAACATTAGTCATCTTGATTCTGTCCAAAATAGGAAAGCAAATTAGAAATTCATATAAACAGTAGCTAGGAGCATTATTTTACATTGAACTCACAGAAATATTGAAACAAGACACACATCAAGCATGATTTCATTGAAATAATTTATATACTCTCAACAATCACTTCTAAATCCTGACACATTTATACACACTTCATTCACCCGTTCAGTATTACGAAAGGAAGCATTGTATTGAGCAATGGTATACGAACTTGCAACATGTACTATTTGAAATAATATATTTGAGCCATTTGTTTTGATTCTTATTTTCCATTTGTTTTTCTAAGTGCAAGTGCTATTAGAAGTTTGCTAAGTGCTAGATATTAGAAGTTTGCTAAGTTCTAGAAGCTAGAAGTTTGCTAAGTGCAAGTGTTATTAGAAGTTTGCTAAGTGCTAGCAGCTAGAAGTTTGCTAAGTGCAAGTGCTATTAGAAGTTTGTTAAGTGCAAGTGCTATTAGAAGTTTGCTAAGTGCAAGTGCTATTAGAAGTTTGCTAAGTGCTAGCAGCTAGAAGTTTGCTAAGTGTAAGTGCTATTAGAAGTTTGTTAAGTGCAAGTGTTATTAGAAGTTTGCTAAGTGCTAGCAGCTAGAAGTTTGCTAATAGCTAGCACCATCTAGCTGCTAGCACAATCTAACTGCTAGAACTTAGCAAACAAGAATAGAAAGTTTCTATAAGTTAGCCAACAAAATATCTAAACACAATGTATATTCATCAGGCATTAGTAACATCTAGCAACATGAAAATTACAATATTTCTCAATCTTTCTAGCCAACCTGTTTTTTTAACTGTCATATAAGTTTGAAGACATACAAACTTCAAACACACAAACTGGTCTTAAAAGGTGTTGGAGTCTCTATTGAATGTCTCCTACAGAAAACCAACAACACAAGACTTGTTCACTATCATTCCCCAACAAGAATAACATGGTTCAATTTTACTATCCTTTTCATCTTCTAATTCTAAATACAATATTACAACTCAACACACACAATTCATTACATAATTTCATAATAGAATTAAAACACAATAGCTACAACATGTATTGCATCATTCAAGAAAAGGATAGTCAGTATAATATATACTATTTCATGAGATCCAAAAATACAAAAGCATTCCATAAACTATGCAACAACATTGATGGCAAGAGGTTTCTAGAGCGTACAAATACAAAAACCATCACCATGCCAAGAAATACAAGGGGCAGCATCCTCTGAATGTTTTAATGTGCCAACGCAAACGCTATTGAGCTAACTAATACTGCACTCCACACAGGCATGTACCTCATTAAAGATGGGAGGAGGAGACCACGAAAGACAATCTCCTCCTATATTGGGGCACATACTGAAACTACCACTGCATATAGGACCATTGCCACAGGGTCTCGTGCTATATTTAGTACAATTTACAGGAGGAAACTCCCGGTAGGTTTCTGCTTGTTCTAACAACGGGTTACAATGTTCAAAACCATTCCAATCCTAAATTTCTAAATTCCTCAAACTAACCCAAATTCTGAGACAATGCTTAGTTTTCTTCACAGAGACAAAAAATCAAACAGAAAGGATGCAAAATAAAAAACCCATAACCTCAATTCAATAAAAAATGTAGAAGAAGGATTGATGAACGAATATAAAAGAGAACAAGAGAAAGGAATCACCTTTATGGGCCGCGGTGACTCGATGGAAGGATCTTGGCCGGTGAAGAAAGCAGCTTCACGGTTGATACTGATGCAGATGAGAGCTTTTGGGCATTAGGGTTGTGTTGTGCTACTATGAGAGAGAGAGAGAGAGTTTTGAAAGAGTGGGAAATTTGGTAACCAATAACTGATCCAAATTAGAATATGGTTACCGGGTTTTTTTGTTTTTGATAATTGGGCCACCAATTCTAATATGTAACTTTGGGTGTGATTTTAAAATTTGAATTAATATGGATACTAATTTGGTTTGTGGTTTTTGGTTTTTTTGCACACCCCTAAGTCCAATTATAGGTCTACATAATTTGAAACTCTTTTTGCAAGCTGCATAACATATGTAGAGCCTTTGGAAGTGGGGCTTATTGTTAGTTGCATTATCTAGAACAAGTTGAACATTAATCTTGACAGTTGAACCATGATTTGTTTTAAGGATTTCATGGAAATAGTCATAAATTATTGTATATTTTTCTAAAAATGAGCCATCAATCAATTCTCCTGTTGCACACCTATCTCTAACGGCCTTAGTCTTGTTTACACCAACATTTCATTTCCTTTGGACTTTTCCCTTATGTCCTTGATTTTTCATATTTGAATTATCTTTCAAAGAGTTTTGAATTCTTTTACTTAACCACTTTGTATTCATGAGTTTTATATTATATATAATCTACTAAAGTTATGCTTATCCACCAATTTCCTCAATTGCCAAGAATCTTTATTTGGTAACTTGCCACTACATTCATTCCAATCAAAATATTCTTTAGTATCACTCTTATCCTTTCTTTGTCATTTTTAGAGAACCTAAAATCCCTGGTTGACTGGACACATATATAGTAATTGCCTCCTAAAAATCATTCTTTGTTTCAAAATAGGGTCCTAATTCCCATTTGTAGTCTGACATGTTATTGGACACTTTGAAAACAAGATACTTCTTCCTATGATAGTTAATTTGACAATTACTTTCACATCCACTCTCCAATTCCTCAATATCACACTCATCCTCAATTTTCACCTTCACCCTCATAATCCTCATAATCTTATTTTCCCTTTATGTGTTTCTTCTAGTACCTTCTGCCTCTTTGTCATAACCCAATAGATTTCCAATATCCTCATCCACTAAACCATAATTGTCTTTACTTGAGTCTTGAAAGGAAACATCTAATGAACTGTTATACTGGAAACTCACATAATCATTATCACTCATATCCTTATCCCTATTAACATCAAGACCATAATCATTAACCTCACCCTTACTCATATCCCCAACCTCATTAACATTAACATGATTATCTCCTACCTGGCCCTCATTCATCTCATCCATATTAATATCAACATGATTATATCCTGCCTAACTCTCACACTCATTCCTATTATCATTAACATTTGTTCCTCCAACCCCACCCTCAGTCATGCCAACTATTACCAGTTATATTCAAGTCACTTACACCATCTACTTTACCAATGAGAACTTCTTCAACTAATTTTTCGATGACATCTTCT
Organism: Vicia sativa; assembly: GCA_021764765.1. Classification (NCBI taxonomy): domain Eukaryota; kingdom Viridiplantae; phylum Streptophyta; class Magnoliopsida; order Fabales; family Fabaceae; genus Vicia; species Vicia sativa. The sequence goes on from CM038794.1 coordinate 187,873,988, forward strand.
TCATCAACATTAACCACAACTATATCTAAGTTTACAGTCTTATCCCTCTATATGACCATTATAATAATCAGGTTGAGAATGTAACTCCCTAGGTTGGCTTCGGGATTATCAAATGACCCCACAAACCAACACGAGTCTTTTCAGCATGCTTTGGCCTCAAGTGTTACATGTTGTGTAACCACCTCCCGCCTTCTTTGGCCTCGGGTGTTACAGATAAACTGAATATTATAGATACAAATAAACACTCTTATGTACCTTACATAAATCAACTATCTCTTGGGCACCTTTATCATCACTCACAACAAATAAACCAACTGTTTAATTTTTGTATATTACTGTTCCAGATTCCTTATATTCTGGTTCTTTAACTATCTCTAACACCTCAAAATAACACCACTTATCTACATTGCATTTCACCTCAGCAATTGACTCCCCCCATAATTAGACTCATTACCTCATTTGAAAAAACCTACATGGTGTATAACTACATGCAAATATTCATCCATATTTTACCTAAAAATTAAAACATTTCGAATCAGGAACATAAAACCCTAAATCCATGACAAAATCCAGATATACACAGCAAAAACTTGTTAAACCCTAAAACATGACTTACACATTGAAATGAAATCCCATTAAAACCCATAAAAGCCCTAAAATGAAAACTGAGAAAAAACATATGATAGAATTGGGTGAAGATTAAAAAGAACATTACCAGTGTATATCGTTTCACTTCAAAAAATCCCTAATCTTCGTGTTTTCTTCGTTCTTTCATTGTTCTTCAACAGTTCATTTCCTTCGTCATCCTTGTGTTCGTCGTTCTACCGAGTGAGGTTTAACAGAAATTTTAGAGAAGTTTGAGAGAACTGAGAAATCTGAGTGATTGAGTGAGATTTCTCTTTTTTATGCATTACATTTTCAAGTCATCATTAACTGATACACGTGTGTCCCATCTTTGCATTTCAATTGACTTTGACTAATGTTTTAGAGGGTAAGGATAAACGTGAACCTATTTGAATAACCAAGCGATCTAAAAGGTCTTTTTAAAAATTAATGGACTAAAATAAATCTTGACCTAAACATAAATGACGAATAAAGTTATCAACCCAAGAATTTACCTCATATTATTGTCTTTATATTATTAATTTTACTTACTTAATGAGCTAATTAATCAATCATATTCAACTCTATTTAAAAAATTTAATATATTTTTTTTAGAGAATGAAACACATCAAATATTAGTTAACTTTCATTTTACAATTATGTATTTAAATATTTTAAAAATTGATGAAGACTAATATGCTTACATTATTGAAAATATGTGTAAAAAGGTTCCAATATAAGTTATAATTAAAATATTAGGATTAACATTCATAAAGGTAAAATTATTATAAGTATTATTATTTATAATATAGAATGAAGACTCATTTTGATCTCTACAAAAATAAAAGAATCCAAATTAATCTCCGATAAAAAAAAAATCTGATTAAATCCTTTACAAAATTTAACCGAGTCATATTAGTTCCTCCATTAATATTTTTTGAAATCAGATTTTTTCACATTTAAACCATGATTAGATTGCCACGTTGAATTATATTTCATTTTTCAATTTTTAAATATAAAATTAATTTTTAATTTTTAATTTTAATTTTATTTTTAAACAATTTAGATTCAAAAATATCAAAAAAGCCACACAAAAAAAATGTTGCTACAAAGAATCAAACTCATGGAACTTTAAGTCACATATTATGCATATACCACTAGGTGAATGTATATTGATGACAAATAATTCTCTTAATTTATATTAATATTTAACAAGTATGAATTTAATGTATCTTTTGCACTAGGTCAAAATATCTTTTGCAAATTTTATATTTGGTATTTAAATACCGTGTATTGGTAGTCTGCCTGCCTTTATAATGTATTTTTAATGGCAAGACTTTATGTATGATCATGCATGCAAATGCAAGATGATTTTTTATGCATATACCACTAGGTCAATGTGTATTAATGACAAATAATTCTCTTGATTTATATCAACTAGATCATTCACCCGTGAGATGCACGGGTATGTCAAAATCAAAAATTATAATATTAATAATTATATTATTATATTAAGATATATTTTTTTTATTAATATTATAGTCTTAAATAATTTTATTTTTTATTTATCATAAAAATTAAATTATTCATAATTTTATTAATATAATAATATAAAATTTTAATATTTATTTTAAAAAAAATGATTAAAAAAATTATGTTCTTTATTTGACGTTTAAACTAACATTTATATTTTTTATAGGTAATTTCTATCAATGTTATTCTGTTACCTTAAAATTAATTTCAATTTGTTCTTTTTAATCATTATTTTTGTAAAAATAAAAATAGATGACACCGGTGATAAGTTTAAAATTGCAAAGTTAAAAAAAAGGGAAGCTTAGTCTACCACATTTATAACAAACCATTTTAATAATTATATATTATTATTATTATTATTATTATTATTATTATTATTATTATTATTATTATTATTATTATTATTATTATTATTATTATTATTATTATTATTATTTAATAACAATTAAAAATAATAGATTAGTAAAGTAATCTAGAAAGATTTTCATAAATTAAAAAATAATAGAAAAAATATATTCAAAAGTCGTTGTAATAAAATATAATTATATTTTTAGACAATTAAATCATTAATATCTATTATTTTAATTTTTGGAGTGCTACTCCAACATCATCTATCCAACCAATGGACCTCAACTATGGCCTGTTATTGATGAAAAGATGACAGTCAACCCACCAATTATGAGAAGGGCAATTGGACGCCTTAAAAAGATGAGAAACAAGTCAAGAGATGAGCCAAGAAACCCACATGTGCTGCCAAGGACCTTAACAACCGTTACATGTAAAAAAAATGTGGAAGTGTTGGTCATAATAACAAGAAAAGCTGCAAAGGTAAAAGAGCTGCAGATAGGACCGTTGGAGGTAACAAGAAGGCTAGGACTCAGAATGGTGAAACCTCAAAGAATAAGGCTAAGGGAAAGACAAAGGCAAAGGGAAAGGCTAAGGTAAAGGGCAAGACTAAGGCAAAGGGAAAGGCTAAGGCAAAGGTTAAGACAGCTGTTAAGACTAGGGCAAAGGCTGGGACTGTTTCTGAAGTTAGTACATCTTCTCAGGCGCCACCAGTTACGCAACCACATCAAGAGTAGTGCTTGTAGTGTGTAATGTTTTGTAAATCTGTCATGAACAACTTTTAATTCTTGCACTTGTCTTTTGGATATCTGTCATGAACAGATTTATGTCATGCTTTGGATGTATATCATTTTGGAATTTTGGCTTACTTGTAATAATCAAGTTGGTATTTTGTGTATGTAAAACAAGATACTTAATCCAATCTACTTATATTGTGTTAACTTGATGTTAGTTCTGTTAATTTGATGGTATTTTTGTTAATTACATGTACTCATTTATGGTACAAACTGCATTACAATACACATTTGAACATACTGCATTACATTACAATACACATAAGATATACTCATTTATGCTACAAACTGCATTACATAAGATGTACTCAATTACGAACATATTTGTGTAACCATATTTGATAATGATAAAACAAGCTGCATTACAATATAGGCTAAATAAACTATTCTTTATTTCAATTCAAACTGAAATTGTATATTCAAATAGGCAAAATAAATCATTCTTCATTTCAATTCAAACTAAAATTGTACATTCATTACATCCATTACATAAATCCAAAACTAATCCTTAACTTGTTCAAAAACAACCACTAATTTACATCATTCCAAATACTATTTTACTACATTTGATAAAACTAATCCTATTGCCAACACAAATGTAATGGAAACAGAGAATTTCATCATCATGTTCATTGAACTTAATTTTGTCTTCACTTCGGATAACTTAATGTTGGTTTCATCTACTTTTTCTGTTTTTTCGTCCAACTTTTTTTGTAATGCAGTGATAATCTCTTTGGCTCTTGAAGATATTTCATCACCATACCAGACAAAATGGCTACATTTTCTATAACCTTGAACCTGTAAATATCACAGAACAATGTTCTTACCTTGTATATTCCACAACCAAAAAAATGGAAAACTTTGAGCAACACATTGATCTTACCTTGTACATCCCACAGCCAAAAAAACGACGACTTGGGTTTGATTTTGTCCACGAAGTCACCAAAGGCGCCTCAATCCCACACATGCACTGGCTTTAGAAGTTGCAAGATCGACTACTACTAGCTCTTGTGCATTGGAACATCTTGATTATGAACGAATATTAACGAAGTGAAACACGAAGTCCAGACGAAGACAAGAAGAAGAAAATGGAAAACGAATGGCAGACGAAGAGAAGATGAAGACACTGAATGAACGTGTTTAGAGCGACTGAAGAACATGATTCATGATTTATAACCTAATTTCACTTTATGTTTTTCAATTAAATAATATAATTATTTTCTGATATTATATAAAATAAAAGTACAAATTAAAAAAAAACATTACATTAATTGATTATTATTTAGGTGGTAGGTGACTAGATGCAAAACTATGTGCCACGTCATTTAAAATCAAGACAAATGGCAAGTGACCACTTGACTTTCACTAAAAATAAAATTGGAGGACTTAATAATTTAATTTTTTTTAAAGAGAAACTAAAAAGTTATTTATTCCATTATAGGGGAACAAAAATGCATTTGAATTTTTTTATAAATTTTTTGCGAGGAGTATGAGATAACAATAATGGTGTGGAAAGAAATTGGTTTGAATTAAGGATTAAAATAACAATAATAATCCAAATAAAAAGAGTAGAAGTTGAGTTTGAGAAGGCAAAGCAAGATAGAGAGAGTGAAGGCGTGTTGCGTATAATAAATGAACAAAGTATTCTGTCAGTGTCTGACGACGCCGTTTACATCCTCCCTCTCTTCTCTCGCTTTCTCTCGTAACCACTCACCACGCTCCTTTCTTCGCTTCTCTCTTGGCGCTACTTCAATTAGGTTTGTTCCCTTTCTCTCATAATAACTTCACACACAATATCATTTTTCTATTTCTATATTTCTTAACATACTGCATGAGTACCCTTTTGGTCTCTATCTTCGTTTCACTCGAGTACTTCAACTTTAGGGTTTAGTTTTTATTGAATCAAATGATATATTAAAATTCTTTATCTGAAATAACAGAGCAATGACATCCCATATTGTTGGTTACCCCCGCATGGGACCAAAGAGGGAACTTAAGTTTGCCCTTGAATCATTTTGGGATGGGAAGAGTAGCGCCCACGAACTCAAGCAGGTTGCTGCTAGCCTTAGGGAAGCCATTTGGAAGCAGATGGCCAATGCTGGAATTCAGCATATTCCAAGCAACACTTTCTCATACTATGATCAAGTATTGGACACTACTGCCATGCTCGGTGCAGTTCCCGAGAGATATAATTGGAAAGGCGGTGAGATTGGGTTCGATGTTTACTTCTCCATGGCTAGAGGAAATGCGTCTGTGCCTGCTATGGAAATGACCAAGTGGTTTGATACCAATTAGTAAGTAACCCCCCTCAAAAAGTTTTTCTTAATTTTTAAATTATATATGGAGATTTTATGTTTGGTGCCGGTTAGGTTAGTGTATGAATGGAGATTTTGATGCATGACTAATTTGAAATAACGTAAAGAAATGTATATATATATATTCTTTATTGTATTTCGTTTAAATATCTAGATACAAGATGAATTGGCAATTTGGTTTGATATTTATCATAGTCATAACAAAATCGTCATCTATTATGATGCAGCCATTTTATTGTTCCTGAATTGGGTCCAGATGTTAAATTCTCCTATGCATCACACAAAGCAGTTGATGAATACAAGGAGGCCAAAGCGGTAAGTTTAAAACTTACTTTAGCATAAGTATGTCGAAATTAATTTAATTTTTTAGAAATAATTGCTGAATGATCTTGGAAGAGTCTTCACTACCCAGCCTATGATATGCCAAAGAATGTTTATTACAAGAGACTTTTGTTTTGAATTATTTATTTTATAATGATGTTTATACAATGCATATTTGTTCTATGCAGCTAGGAGTGAATACCGTGCCTGTACTTGTGGGACCAGTATCCTATTTGTTGCTGTCAAAACCTGCTAAGGGTGTTGAGAAGTCATTTTCCCTTCTTTCCCTGATTGACAAGATCCTTCCTGTATATAAGTAAGGGTTTTATGCAGTGATGTAGTTTTTGAATTATGGATTTAAGTCGTTTAAAATTTTAATCATACTGTAACTTTTCTTAGGGAAGTGGTGACTGAACTGAAGGCGGCTGGTGCTACTTGGATTCAATTTGATGAACCTACCCTTGTCAAGGATCTTGATGCTCACCAGTTACAAGCATTTGGTTATGCTTATGCAGAGCTAGAATCTACTTTATCTGGTTTGGATGTTCTGATTGAGACATACTTTGCTGATGTCCCTGCTGAAGCGTACAAAACACTCACCTCTTTGAAGGCTGTTACTGCATATGGGTTTGACCTTGTTCGCGGAACAAAGACCCTTGATTTGATCAAGCAAGGATTTCCATCTGGAAAACTTCTTTTCGCTGGCGTTGTTGATGGAAGAAATATTTGGGCTAATAATCTTGAATCTTCGCTGAACACCTTGCAGACGCTTGGGGACATTGTTGGAAAGGGTATTTACTATTTACTAGTTAATGTCTTTTTTTTTTTGTCTGTTGACATATATATTCATCGTGCAACAACGTAAATGTGAGTTATACTTTTCTTCTGCAGACAAAGTTGTGGTTTCCACATCCTGTTCTCTTCTTCACACAGCAGTTGATCTGGTGAATGAGACAAAGCTGGACCAAGAGATTAAGTCTTGGCTTGCATTTGCAGCACAGAAAATAGTTGAAGTAAATGCCTTGGCCAAGGCATTGTCTGGACAAAAGGATGAGGTAAATCATACTCTCAAAGGATGTTTTGATTCATACTTTAAAATTTTCAGCTTCTTAATGCGTGTTGTTTTGCAGGCTTACTTTTCTTCTAATGCTTTTGCTTTGGCTTCAAGGAAGTCCTCCCCAAGGGTGACAAATGAGGCTGTCCAAAAGGCTGTTAGTGCTCTTCTGGATTTCAATCATGCTATTTCCGTATTTGATTAATTTTAAGCTAGTAGGATTATTCTTAAATTGTTGGTTTCTTTTCTCAGGCTGCTACTTTAAAGAGCTCTGATCACCGTAGAACCACTAATGTCAGTTCCAGATTGGCCGCGCAACAGAAGAAATTGAATCTTCCTATTCTTCCAACCACTACAATTGGATCTTTCCCTCAGACTGCAGATCTTAGAAGGGTTCGCCGTGAGTTCAAGGCCAAAAAGTAAGCATAATTCCTCTTTTTCTTCAGTTATCTACCACATTCCATGATTATCACATTTTTTTAACACTTAACCTGCTATATGTCACTATATGAATAGGATCTCCGAGGAGGATTATATCAATTTCATTAAAGAGGAAATTAACAATGTTGTTAAGATCCAGGAAGAGCTCGACATTGATGTCTTGGTGCATGGAGAGCCTGAGGTATGAAGCTGATTTATTTATTTATTTATTTATTTAGTGGTTTAAAGGAGGCTTTTTGTGTGAAAATACGGTTCAAAACTGCATATATTTATAAGTTGATTTCTTTTTTGCCAATCAGAGGAATGACATGGTTGAGTACTTTGGAGAACAATTATCTGGCTTTGCTTTCACTGCCAATGGGTGGGTTCAATCGTACGGATCTCGCTGTGTCAAACCACCAATTATCTATGGTGATGTGAGCCGTCCCAAGCCAATGACTGTTTTCTGGTCTTCGACAGCTCAAAGTTTGACAAAACGACCTATGAAAGGAATGCTTACTGGCCCTGTTACTATTCTGAACTGGTCCTTTGTTAGAGATGACCAACCTAGGTATGCAGAAGCACCTTATAAATGATGGCCATTTTGCAGTATATCAGTTTCATTTAACATTGTCTATTTGTTATTAGATTTGAGACTTGCTACCAGATTGCTTTGGCTATAAAGGACGAGGTTGAGGATCTTGAGAAAGCTGGCATTACCGTCATCCAAATCGATGAGGCTGCATTAAGAGAAGGTTTGCCTCTAAGGAAGTCTGAAGAGGGTTTCTATCTAAACTGGGCAGTCCACTCATTTAGGATTACAAACTGTGGTGTGCAGGACACTACCCAGGTTTGACTTCACTTCACTGGCTCTAATTTCATTAATGATTATTTTGCAGTTTATTTACCGAGCTTGTATTAACTCTACTATAACCTGCTGTTTGGCAGATTCACACTCACATGTGTTACTCGAACTTCAACGACATCATTCACTCTATCATAGATATGGATGCAGATGTGATCACCATCGAGAATTCCCGATCAGATGAGAAGTTACTATCTGTCTTCCGTGAGGGAGTTAAATATGGTGCTGGCATTGGTCCTGGTGTTTATGATATTCACTCACCACGAATTCCACCCACACAAGAAATTGCTGACAGAATCAACAAGATGCTTGCAGTCCTTGAAAGCAACATCCTCTGGGTCAACCCTGATTGTGGCCTTAAAACGCGAAAGTATACCGAGGTTAAGCCCGCTCTCACCAACCTGGTTGATGCTGTCAAGCTCATCCGCAACCAACTAACTAGTACCAAGTGAGTTGACAATGAGACAACAGAGTCATCTATCTATGCGAGAGGACATGCTCCAGTTGGAAAATTGAATGCTCTATGTTTAGAATAATATTTTGATAATAGATTTTGTTCCTTGTTCTCGAACACATGCTCTTTTATGCTCTTTCAATTGTAGGTTTGCATTTACAGGATGTGAATAAGTTAAACTATTTTATGAGTTTTTCTTGTATATTTTGTTGGAAAACTTGTACCAATTGTTGTTGGTTTGCATTTTACAATGTTTTTCTTAGAAAGAGAAAAATATAATGAGTTGTTTTATATAGTCGAACCTTCTAATTATCATAGATGTTATTTGAGTTTAAGTCTAAAACTCAAGTTGATTATTTTTTGGCTAAAAAATCTCTAGTAGATATGTTAATACTAAATTCTCCCTCTATCTAAGTGTCCATTTTTGGGTCCATTTATATAAGAAACATTTACTAACTCAAATGGGAAGTTTCATCTGTACATTTTTTCTTATTGTGAGAGAATTAGGAGTGGAGTTAGAAGTAATTACTTTAGGGGTATTCATAATTTAACAAATTTAAATTTATAGGAGTATTAAACGAAAATTAAATATTTGTCTATGATCTTCAAGATGTTTCTTTGGTCTTGAAGAACATGTCTATGATAAAAAAAAACTCCAGGATCTTGACACATGTTATATGAGTGATATACTTATATCTTCTAAACAACTAATTCAACAAGTGTGCAATCATAGTTAAACTGTATTGTAAATGTTTATCATGATTTGTAGTTCTCTTTACTTTTGCATGGCATGAGTATATACTTTTTTCAAATGCATGAAAATCCAAACGAGTAAAAAAGAAAGACATATTTTGCATATTATGCAGAGAAAGAGTACCCTCCCATTTTGAGCTTAAGATCAATTTTACTTTTTGAAGTATCTGCTTTTATTTTTCCATTTTTGTGAAGGCAAAAACACAGTTTGAATTGTAGACACCATTTTCTGCTGCAAGATCATAATATAGTACTATCTGTCTCTTAAAATCTTGCTGCAGAGAACTCTGCAGAACATTAAGGTATGATAATACTTGTTTTCCAAATGCTGTAAACTACCACAGGAAAAAATACACAAAACAACAAAACAGACTTCAACCATGTGGCTTGCATAAAAGTACAACTGTCCACTTTTTCACGACCCTTCACGCCCAAAGCATTTTCTCTGCATGCAACCCTATATATCATGTAAATTTAACCAATATGTTATATATATAGATTGATTTTACTTTTCATCTATATAAACTTTCTCTAGATTGATTTTTTATATAAACTTTCAAGATCTTTTAGTTTAAAGAACATCTTGATACCGCTAATGATAAAAAAATATAATCAGGATCTTGACATGTGTTATACGAGTGGTATCTAGGATCTTGACACATCTTTTATTAGTGGTATATTCTACTCAACTAATTTCAAAAGTGTGCAAATTTCATAGTTATATTGTATTGCAAATCTTTATTATGGTTTGTATTTATTTCTCTTCTCTTTACTTTTGCATTATATATATTTTTCCTTGTGGAATGCATGAGTATACTTGGCTAGTTTATTAAATCTATGTGAAATTTCATCAAAAAAATAAGCAACTCAAGATGAATGAATAACAAATTGAAAAACAAGTCTAGTATAACAAAACTTCAAACCAACATTAGAAAGTACAAGAGTAAAAAAGAAAGATATATTTTGCAGGGAGTACTCACCCATTTTGAGCATAAGGTCAAATATACTTTTTGGAGTATCTCCAATTTTGTTTCTATTTTTGTGAAGGAAAAAACACAGCTTGAATCGTAGACACATTGTCTGTTACAATCTTGTTGCAGAGAACTCTGCAGAAAATGTATAGCATGATATGGTATAATAGTAATTGTACCTAACACACTTTTTCTAAATGCTGTAAATTACCATAACACAAAATACAGAAAGCAACAAAATAATCTTCAAAGATAGACCCTTCACGTCCAAGGCATTTTCTTGCATGCAACATATATTATATATATAGTTTACATTGATATTACTTTTCACTTTCATTCTAACTTCAATATTGTAGCAATAGTAAGAAGGAGCAAGAGTGAAAAATGTACAAGACACATCTACAAGAGCTATGCCACCAGAAAGGGTGGAGTTTGCCTAAATACTCTGCCATGTATGATGGTCCTCCACACAAGCCAAGCTATAAGGCTTCTGTTCTTGTCAACGATCTAACTTTTACTTCTTCTGATTCTTCCCATACCTCCAAAGAAGCACAAAACCAAGCTGCTATGACTGCTTTTCTCAACTTATCTTCTCCTTCATCTGGTGCTCTACTTCTTTCTCTTTCTGCGTTTGCTTTGCTTCCTTATAAATATATTTGTTTTTTAACTCTTTGAAAATCTTGTTACTGTTCTTTTGTATTTAAACATTATCTAACAAAAATAATGAACTCATTCTTTCAGAGACGGCTTGTTTGACGAGCAAACATCAGCTGCAAAGCTATGCTCGAAAGAACAATCTCGAGCAACCGGTTTTCACATTTAAAACTGAGGGACTACCTCATGTCATTCAATATAAGGCTACTGTTGTTATCGGTGGGATATCATTCGACAGCCCAGCATTTTTCAACACAAGAAAAGAGGCTGAACATGCTGCTGCCAAAGTTGCTTTAAAGGAACTGCCAATTTCCGCTGACTTGTTTCTGGAGGCAAGTGTCCTTTTTTTCTTATGTGATTTCAAACAAGACCAAATAGTATATCAGCTGCATTAATATATTCTAACTGAATCTTGATATATTGTATTCTTTTTATCAGGATGAATCTTGTCCAGCCAAGAATTTACTGCTTGAATTAACACAGACAGAAGGTTTTCCAAAACCAACTTATAGAACTGCGGAGTCTCGTTCTACTCACATGCCAACTTTTTTCTCAACTGTGGAAGTAGAGGGAGTTGAGTTTCATGGAAAGGCATGTAGATCCAAGAAACAGTCAGAACATGATGCTGCCAAGATTGCTTATATTGCCTTAAAAGAGTGTAAGTTTGTTCACTTAACTTTGCTTTCATTCATATGATGTTCTGACCTGTACGTACCATGTAGATGCAAAATATAGCCGATTATTATTTATGAATATGGTCATGCTTTGATTATATTATTTTCCAACATAGGTGGACTTCATATGTATGCATCTTTTTCTTCAACCAAAGCAAACATGGCACTAGTACAATCAGACATTGCTAAATGCAAACAGATCCTCAACTCGGAAGGTTTGTTTATTGATCTTACTTATCAATAACTTTTTCGGAATCATCATGAAACTATTTCACTTTTCTAATCATGTAATATACGAACCATTCAACAGGTTAATGTTTATTCTAACAGATCAACTTTTGGATCGGGAGATTTTACACTGTTAAGAAGTTTGCTAGGCCCACTAGAGAGAAGAAATCAGTTATCTGGAAAGACTTTATTTTAGATTATATTGTTATGTTGTTTTTGTAAGAGGCCCACGGCCCTTTTCTAGTTCTCTAAAACTCTAGCTATAAATGTTGGTAAGTTGTTTGACAAGAAAAATTGTTTTATCATTTTTATCTCTTATGCAACATAGATCTAGAAGTTGGCTTTATTTAGTTTATTATTGGTGCTTTCAATTGCTTGCTTGAGATAGTTTAAAATATTTAATATTTAAAATATTTAATATTTAAAATATTAATAATTGATATATTTAATATTTACTAAATTTATTAAACAATTTGTTTATTAAATAATTTGTTTATTAAATATTTTATTAAATAGTTTATTAAATAAAAAAATAAATTAATTTATTAAATACTGAAACAATAGTAAAATATATATTATTGTTGCAATGTAATAATTAAATATAAAGTTTGGTACAGTTAGGTATGGTAAAAAATCCCGTACTCGTGGATATCCGCAGATAAAATCCGTTATAGATATGGATATGATGACTTAATGAGTATCCACGGGTAAAATAAATGGAAATTTGATTATCCGTTTCTTACGGATATGAATATGAATTTGGTGGTACCCGTACCCGCGGATATCCGTATCCGTTAATAATTAGACAAATCCTTAAATATTAATTTGTTTGATCAAAATTATTATTGTTATTCTTAAATATGATATTATTATTATTATTTAGATAAAAAAAGAAATAAAATGAATAAAAATTATTTTTATTATTATTTATTATGTGTTAAATTTAAAAATAATATTTTTGACTTTAAAATAGATTAAGAAATAATTATTTCAATATATATATATTTAAAATATATTTAAATAATAATATTTATGAATACCTGTTAATACCTGCGGGTATCTCAAAATTCACGGATATCCATTTAATGGATACCCGCACGGATATATGACGATACATATATTATTTTTACTAAACAAGACAGATAGCAGGAGACTAGTACCCATACCCGTCATCTCTAAGTACGGTGAATAAGAAGTATGTTATTATTACATAGTAAAATATAAAAAAAAGTATGCCAATTGAGCAGGCGTTTGACACATAAGTATTTTTGTAAAAAAAAATAGAGATAAAAAAAGTATTTAAGTCAAAAATCAATTACATTCTCGTTCGTAGATGGATAACCATTGTGTTGTTCTTCTCCTATTTTGGTCTTTTGTTTACAAGTCCTTGGTATAGTATATGTTTGTTTTCTTTAACCAACACATGTAACCTGCAACATACAAGATTGCAGCCGAAGACAAATAGTACATCATGGATATATGATCTGTACCAGCAATGGTGTCTGCGTCTTTTGCTTTCACCAAAATGGCGAAAGTAACGAAGATATTCTATAAAGAACAACAAATTCGACCTTAATCAAAATGGAAGATATCTCTAGATATTATATATTTTTTTATTAAATATTTTTGTTTTAACAAGGAATTACTATTATAATTTATATATATAATATATAATGGGCAAGTGAAATTAGGGATGCCAACGACGCGGGTCGGGAGCGGATTTAAGCACACCCAAACTTGCATCCGTCATTCAGATTCAGTCCCGCACTCTTCTCAAATCTGTTCGGATCTAAAATTTATTCACCCGCACCTGCTTCCGGTTAAATCGGGTTTCCCTCCTGATTTTTAGGCTCGGGCGGACGGGACCCGGCGGGTGCGGGTTTATTTGCCATGCCTAAATTATCTAGACACAATTCATTTCAAATCTATTTCATTTGACCTAAAATATAAATCAGTTCTCACGCAAATAGCAAGGTATATTATCTAATTTCCACTTTTTATTATACACATCTTAAGTATTGAATTGACTTGACTGTTCGAGTGCAAATCATGTAGGTTCGCCTCCATGCTGCCCTGAATGAGATCAGCACCATAGTTAAAGATCATCAATTCTCTAACCACAATTTTATTTTGACTCCTCAACAAAATAGTGATGCCGTGTGTGAGAATCAACTCTCGATTCCTACGATTTCCATATATTCATGTTCGCTTTACAACTCCATCATCCGAACAAAGAAGTTTCAAATTTGGATTCTTATGATTTCAGGTATAATCAACGATTTACTAATTCGTAACTTCATCATGTCACGAAATTGGGAACGCTCAGAAGCGAACACAAAAATCTGTCGCAGTGATTTAGTCAATCTCCATTTCTACGTCAACTCTTCAAAATTTCAGAACTTTGATTTTCTCGAGAACTCTGCAAAAAAATGAAGGGTCTCTGATCAAAATCCAGGTCTACCTTAGAAGATAATTTCCATGAAGATTGTGCTGGAGGTTCTTGATCCATCATCCGATCAATGTCACCTGTACTTTCTACCGCTAATAGGGTAATTGCCATAACAATGTTACAAATATGACGAGTTGATAATTAATGATGCTCTGATATGACGAGTTCATAGTTAACGTTGAGCGTCGATAAAATATTTGAGCATCTCCTACAGGTACCACATGTTTTCCATTTGATGTACAAAGATCTCCTCAGGCTGGTTCAAAGAACAGAGGTTTTCCTTCTATGAAAATTCATGTGTTGACTTTCTATGAAAATGCAGGAAAAGAAAGAAGAAGAAAAATAGAAATAAAACATAATTTTCTCCTTTTGTGAATAATTATATGAACCAATTAACATCCATAAAGCTCGGCGTTATTATTGGTTCTTGTTTTTCTCTTAATAAGGAATTTCAATGTTATTATTTGTAGTTGCACATTCCTAGGAGGACTTGGTTGCATGCCCTTATCATATGCAGGGGGAGAAACCCTGATACAATTATTTTATTGTTTGTCTTATTGCTTTTGATAATTTTTTTTATTGAGTTTCTCTTATAAATTACACACCGTGATTCAAGTTTGAAATTGATTCATAAAATTTTTAGCATACATAAACATTTGGTTATGTTTGCACTTGCTCAAAATATTCTTAGTCAAATGCATGAGTCAATGGAATAAAAGCCTTATATGTTTAATTCAAATCAGGTGCAAAGGAAAAACTTTAAAATCATGAAAAACTTGTGTTTTGATGCATTGATTCGAATCAATCATTTATAGACAACATTTGATTTGAATCAAATCAAACATAGGTGACCAAAAGATTGCAAAAACCATTTGATTCGAATCAGTTTTTACACATGATTCGAATCAGACAATTTCATGTCACTTTTGTCTAAATTGATTTGAATCATACTTTGCACATGATTCGAATCATGCAACTTTTTCTAGTTTTTCTAAAGTTTCTGGAGCAATTGATTCGAATCAATTATTGCACTTGATTCGAATTACGGGGCATATGAATCAATTCATACATTACACTTGATTCGAATCAACTGCAAATGGGTCACAACTTATGAATATATTTCATTTCATTCACTTGCTCATTTGACTCATTCTGAATCTCTTTTAATTTAACAGAACCTCATAACACAGTCTTTGGTATGCACAAGTCTTATGTCTAAAGTAACAACCGTTAGACTATGATTTAAAACTTGGATGCATTATGATTAAGTGCGACAGTACTAGTGCGATTAGCTCCACTAAGAATCTGGTAATTCATTTACGGATTAAACACATTTAGATCATACACCATTTCTTAGAGATCATGTTGAAAAAAGAGATGTTGTTTTTGAATATGTTAATAATAAAAGTCAGCTTGCTGACATTTTTAGAAAACCATTGTCATCAGAACCTTTCCATGAGATCTGAAGGGATTTGGTAATCTTAAACTCCTTGTGCTTTAAATAGAATAAGTATGACACTTAATTTCATTTACTATATATTTTATTTTCACTAACACTATCGTGTAGCAAATGTTACTTTGCCGATTACATTGGTATATCTCTAAAATCTATCATTGTGTTTGTTCTATGTATTCATTTGTGTGGTTTCTATCTCAATATTACACTTATTTGTTGATTTAATATGTGTTTGATTGATCTTATTTACATTTAAGTCTTTTAAATGCTTAGGTTTAATTATGTGCATTTCAACATTTGTAAAATTGATTATGCATTATTTATCATTCTAATACATTCCTTTTATATTGTCTTTTGATCACTATTATTAGTTTTTGTTGAAAATGATTGTTGCATGTCTATGTTGCATTTTGTTACATGTAGCATGTTTATCTTCATATTTGTATCTGATCTTAGTTGTTGTATATTCTTCTTAACTTGTTTAAGTTCTTTTGTTCATATGGAATTACTTTTGAGGCTGTTTATTTTTAGTACAGACTTATGAAAATTCTTATCTTTTTTTTTTTTATGTTGTCAAAGGGAGAGAAGTTGTAACAAGTCTATGATTGATTTTATGCATTTTATGTTGTGGTTTGTGTGTAATGTTTCAGGGGGAGCACAAGCATTTTTGCTTTTGACTCATGTTAGCTCAGTTACAAGTGAAAGTTTACCAAGCATAAAAAGGGGAGATTATATTTGAACATCCCTATGAAGAGTTATTTACATGTCCTTATCATATGCAGGGGGCAACCCAAATACGATTATTTTCTTGCTTGTCTTGTCACTTTTATTTATTGTCTTTTATTGAGTCTCCCTCATAAATTGCAAACTATGAATCAAGTTTGGAATCGATTCATAAATATTTTAGCATGAATAAACCTTTGATTATGTTTGAACTTTCTCAAAATATTCTTAGTCAAGTGCTCGAGTTTGTGGATTAAAAGCATGTGTGTTTGGTTAAAATAAGGTAGAAAGGAAAAACTTTAAAATCATGAAAAAAACTTATGTTTTGATGTACTGATTCGGATCAATCATTTACACACAATATTTGATTCAAATAAAATCAAATAGAGGTGAATACAATATTTTAAAAACCATTTGATTCGAATAAGGTTTTACACATGATTCAAATATGGCAATTTCCTGTCACTTCTGTCCAAATTGATTCGAATCATACTTTGCACATGATTCAAATTATGCAACTTTTTCATGTTTTTCAAAAGTTTCTGGAGCAATTAATTCGACTAAATTATTGCACATGATTATAATCACATGGCCTATGATTCAAACCACACATTGCAATTGATTCGAATAAACTACAAATGGGTCAAAAATTCTGAATCTCTTTTATTCCATTCACTTTCTCATTTGACTCGTTACATGTATTGACCTTGATTCGAACCTAACCAACTTTTTTCAGTCTTTTGTATGCTTCCTCTCAAGCACATATATAAGCATTTTGTAAATATTTTCGTGTAAGTCTTTCATATCCATTTGCGAAGATTTTTATATTCATTGTGAGAGATTTTCATAATTTTTTGTGAATTTCTGTGAAAACTAACCACCTCTTTTGAAACTCTTGAATTATAAATCGTCCATCTTCAACCTCATTCCAACTTTCCTATCTTGATCATGAGTGAATGTTAATTGATCGGGGGAGTATATTGAAATTAACCGTTCTTGGAGATTTGTTCAAATATTTGTAGGTTCTTGCAAGATTAGGGTTGTTTTCATTGGTGCTGAGAAACTCTAGTGAAAAGAAGAAGGTATTCTCGCCAGAATTTCCTTAGTAGTGACTGTGTGAACGACTACGAATAAGTTGGAGTTCTTTTTACATGTTTAGACAGTTCACCTCTCAAGGAATCAGTAGGATCAAGAGGTTGATTGCAACACACGGAGGCTGGGAGCAGAATTGGTAATATTGGAAGCATTAGTCGAGTGAAGATTGTGCAGGAGAGTTTAGCATTTGGCCAATATACAAGTCAATATCCATATCAAAGATTTTATTTTTTATTTTTCTTCAACATTATCATGGACTAGTGATTGTATATACTTTCAAGGTATTTGTAAACATAAAGGAATAACTATTAAAATGGACTTAGACTCACTCGAGGACAAAAGAGTCGAATATTACAAATCCTAATGTCATCTTTCTATCTCTTACTCATTAATTTGAATTTCGTAGAACATGCATGCTTAGAGTTATATTTTGGTAACAATAATTTAATTGACAAACTTAGGTTTTCTTGGAAGTGGAAACTTATTAAGAGCTTTAGTGGTGATTAAAATCGGAGAAACATCCCGCTTTTAGAATTCTCCTTGTTGATTGAGTCACATATGTTGTGTTTCTTCGTCAAAACATTACGATATTTTTAAAGTGATTTGAGTTTCTACTGAAAAATTGTCAATAGAGGATAATTTCACATTTTCGCTCTACAAACTTCTGCGCACAAACTCTGAAAAACTTACAGTTATTCTAATATGAAGAATCGATGTATTTTATTTTAAAAGTATATTCACCATCCTCTAGGCAGTTTTATATTGCCATATTCACACCCAACATTACTGGTTCTTGTTCTTCTCTTAATAAGGAATTTCAATGAATTGGCTTACTCTTCAGAATCATAGAGCTTCTCCGTCGGTTAGGGGTAGGGGTAGTTTTTAGTATATTCTTTTAATATTAGAGGAATATGGAGTAGTGTCAAGAAAATGAAGGTTATAGATCCCATGCATCTCTATTTACTAGAGTTTATGTCCAACCAATAGATTAAGCTCTTAGCGGTTTCTGATTCCCTTCTTCATTCCCTTAAGGGTAACTCTTTATGTGACTGAAGTTTTATTCCTTAAGAGAGGCGTGGTGGTGGCCTTCTTTCTATTTGGTTTAGTGTTTAAGTTAAAACTCATTTTCCTTTTATGGCTCTGGTTTCCTTGGCATTTTCCATAAATGGGGTGCTAATAAGTTGGTCTATTTTGTGGTTAATGTGTACTCTAAATCGTTATTGGCTGATAAATGAAGGATGTGATATCATCTCTGTTTTTGCAAATCCATCTTTTGTGGTAACAACTGGTGCGTCTTAAGTGATTTTAGTGCAACCTTGTCCCATAATGACCAAAGAGGTAGTGATAATGCTTTGGTCTTATCATGAAATGATAAATGTGTTGCTTTCTCCTCTTTCAATGTTCATATGGATTTGTTGGATCTTCCCCTTTTGGATAGGAAGTTTACCTAGTTTAAACCTCTTGGTGGGGAAGTTTTTCGGATCAATTACATTTTTATCTTTGATGGGTGGTCATTTTCTTGGGGTCCAACTTCTCAATGGGTCCTCCCTAGATATGTATATGATCATTGTCCTATTAATCTGAAGTATGATCATTAGTGTTGGGGATCTAAACCTTTATGTTTCAATGATATTTGAATGTCTCATCCCGACTTCCACGATTTGTACTCTAATTCCTGGTTATCCTATACCCGTGTCGGTTGGAAGGCTTTTACACTATTGGGTAAGCTTATATCTCTTAAGGCTTCTCATAAAACCTGAAATACGGAAGTCTCTAGCGATCTTGAAGCTCAGATTGACTCTCTTAGGGGTGTAGTAAATAGAATGGTTATTTTAGTCGATAATTAACCCCTTCCTGGTTATGAAGTGGTTTCTAGATCTAAGCCCTTGATGACCTTTATTCTTAACTTTGGGTTAATGATTCTCTATTATGTCAGAGATATGGCTACATGGTTAAAGGAGAGATGTGAATTATTCCTTCTTTCATGCCTCTGTTAAGTGTAAAAATAGAAGGAAATTCATATTAGCGCTTAAGAAAGGTGAGGGTTAGAATCAAGGGGTGGTAGAGATTAGGAATGATATCTTCTCTTACTTGTTTGAGAGATTTAGAGAACTATATATTATTTGTCTTAGACTGGATTTAAAGTGTGGCATGCTGGATTTAATTTCTCCTTTTTAAAACGATTCTATAACCTTATGAGATATGATGTGGGTATTATGTGTGACGAGTTTCATCAATTTACATCTCTACCTCACAACTTCTCCTCGTGTTATTTGACATGTGTTCCCAAAGTCAAGAATCATGATTCCTTAGGTGATTTTAGACCTATCTCCTGGTTGGTTCCCTCTATAAGTTGATCGCCAAAATTCATTGTTAATTCTCTATTTTTAGGATTGACTTTATTTTTGGTAAAACTAATATAGCAACAATAGGTTAAATAGGAGTTATAACTTGTAAGGATAAAACAAGTAGAGATTAGGAATGAGTTCTTTTCTTACTTCTCTGAGAGATTTAAAGAACTATATATTATTTGTCTTAGACTAGATTGAAAGTGTGGCATGCTGGATTTAGTTTCTCCTTTTTAAAACGATTCTATAACCTTATGAGATATGATGTGGGTATTATGTGTGACGAGTTTCATCAATTTGCATCTATACCTCACAACTTTTCCTCGTTTTATTTGACATGTGTTTCCAAAGTCAAGAATCATGATCCTTAGGCGATTTTAGACCCATATCCCTGGTTGGTTCCCTCTATAAGTTGATCGCCAAAATTCAGTGTTAATTCTCTATTTTTAGGATTGACTTTATGTTTGGTAAAACTAATATAGCAGCATAAGTTAAATAGGATTTATAACTTGTAAGGAGAAAGTAGGTTGAAGTTCTATTTGATGAAGAAACATGTTGTGTTGAAGTGTTTTAACATCTGGAACAACATGTTGAAGAAGATGTCACGACATCACATTTGAGCTGACAAATTGGATTATGTTATGTTTTTAACAGAATGCAGAATATTACTTACCAATATTATGCAATCATACGTGGCACAAGAAGGATCTGGAAAGAATCAAGTCAGAATATGTTCAAATGAAGACTTACTAAATATGGAGATATTTTAGGAAGTTTTGATTGAAAACCTATTTTGTAGGAGAATCTTTTGCAGATTTGTAACAACTTATTTTCTATTATTAGAAGCCCAGGAACATTTAGGAATATGTTATAAATAGAAGCATTGTAACCTAGTTTAGCAGCCAGCCATCGTGTAAAATTAGAAGGGCTGTGTTGATAGAGTGAACCTCCCGGTTTGTGGGAAGGGCACCAAGTTTACCTCGAAGCCTGTAGGCAAGAAGAGTGTTGTTCTCACTCAGAATCTGTGAAGTAATGAGTTGAGTATTGTTCTTGGAGGAAGCTCTGAAGCAGCTCCAAGTATATGTTCTTATCCTAGAGTCACGACTGAGTATTTGCATAGGAGTGTGTTTCCTCATCATGGAAGTATGTCTTCTACTTTTCAGGTGTTGAAGAGTTGTAGGTGAAGGGTCATCGATGCAGTGGCTGAGATGTTGACTAATACACATCATTGTGATGATTGGAAGTGGGATGGGAATATTCCATATCTAAGGAGGACCTAGATAGAAGGGTCATTGGATAATGATTAAGTGAGGGGTTGTAAACGGGGGAGTTTAGCTCTAAATTAATACCGCTGATAGTGGACTTCATTCCTGGCTTGGTAGCCCCTAGACATAGGTGTGAGTGCACTGAATTGGGTGAACAATTCTTGTGTGCACTTTACTTTTTAGTAACTATTTTAACTATCTATATCTTATTCATGCTGTTAATAACAGACTAGATGTCTCGATATGTTATTTGACATCTGAGTCTACTATACCAGAATTTCATCCAGGCTTAGAAGTTGAGAACAATTATGGATGAGTTATTAAGTCCTAATCAGTTAGCCTTCCTCAAAGGTAAAATGTTGGTTTATAATGTTGAAGTTGTTAATGAGGTGATTGACTCGAAGAAGAAATCTAAGAAGGAGTGTCTCATTTTTAAAGTTGATTTTGAGAAAGCATATGATTCAGTAATCCGGAGCTTTTTAGACTATATGCTTATCAAATTCACTTTCAAAGATAAATAGAGATATTAGATTAAAATCTTATTTTTCTCTGATAATACTGTGGTCCTAGTTAATGGTTACCCAAATCATGAAATGAATATCCAAAGAGGGTAGAAACAAATAGATCCCCTTTGTGACACCCCAAATAATTCAATATTTAAAGTAATTAGAATTTTAATTATTAATTTAATTAGAGTTTAATTATTAATATTTTGAATTATTGGAATTAATTAATTAAATAAATGAAAGGAGGAGTTGGGAGTGTGAGGAGTAATGGGGGTGTGACGAGTAAAACACTCTACCTATCCTAATTATTATTGTATTTTATTTATTGGAATAATAAAAGGAATAATAAAAGGGAAAATAAGGAAAAAGAGGAATAGAAGGTTTTTCATCATTCGTAACATTGGAGAAGAGAAGAGAAAGAGGAAAAGATGTAAACTTGCCGGAATTCGAAGAACCCACAAGGTAAGGGGTGATTTCGATTGATTAACATGCCTTATCGGTTTTGATTGCAATAGAATTGATCGTAGTATGTTAAGAATTCTCAATTTAGTAATTCTAGGTTTTCATAGAATTATCCTAATTTGTGTCGGATTGTGTAGAATTGAGTAATTTGTATGTTATAGGGTCATTAGGAATGATCAAAGTATGTTATATTGCATGTTATTGCTGTTGGATTGTGCAATTATATGGTGTTTGAATGTTGGATTCGTGTGGGATTGATAGGAAGTGAGTGGGTATGCATAATGCTGTCAAAACTGCATAATTTTGGTTCTGCAGGCCGCGGGAACCGGTTCCTATGTGGGAGGAACCGGGTTCCCATGTGGGAGGAACCGGGTTCCCAGTTCATTTTTTTCAAAGAAAACGATTTTTGGAACGGGTTCTGTCTGGTGATCCGGTTCCCATACATTTTTCAGGCGTGTTTTGAACTTTGTGGGAACCGGTTCTCCCTAGGATGATCCGGGTTCCATTACTTTTGAAAAATTCCAAACTTTAAAATTCATAACTTTCAAACCGTAAGTCCGTTTTGCGCTTTGGACGTTGTTTCTTAAATTTAATGCTCTATTTTATGAAATGAAGAGAATTCAGAACTTGAAATTATTTTGAAAATGTGTCGAATTCGATTTAAGTGGTTTGTTATTCAATGCATACTTGGTGTATATGCATTAGTGTACCGTGGCAATTGATTGTATCGATTTTGTGAATGGAATGCATGTATCTTGTTTGGTGTGTGCATGATCGTTGAGGACATCATGTTTTGGTTTTTATTCGGTTTATGATAATTGGTGTATTCATGATTGTATTGATATCATGTGTTTTTGTTGGTGTTGTATATACCTGGTAGTTGTTGATCTTAGTTGTTGTTGTTGTGGTATATACTGGTGATAGTCTTACCAATTGAAGGGTAAGCGTTTGACATATTTATTCTTTGTGATGATTTATTTCATGATAGGTGATGATATCATGTTGTGGTTGATGATGGTTTATGATGTCTGATGTGGTCATAACCTGTGTTGAATGTTGCATGCTAGTGTTGTGCATGCATATGCATTATGGTGAAGTTAATTCCCATTGTGTGGAATTTGACTTGTATTGCCAATAACCGTACCCGGGTGATGATGGGTGGTGAGGCTGGATTCGTGTCCGGGTGATTATGGACGAATCGATGATTACTGTATCCGGGTGATGATGGACCAGTGTGTGTGACTTGGTCACGTTTTGGTACCACATGCATTGAGTCTGTATTTGTATTTGCATGGGATTGTAACATGTTAGGATGGTTTCTAGTGTTACAATTCTATTGTTGTTGTTGTTGTGCATAATGAAATGTGTGGTTGTAATTGTGTGTTGAAATCTGAATTATGCTAGAATGGGTGGATTAATATACTTGTGATATTATGTTGTCTGAGAAACTTATAATGCATATTAATTATGAAAAAATCTCACCCTTACTTTAATGATTTCAGATTAAAGTTAGCAGCTCTGGAGTTGGTGAGGATGGCTCTAGAGCTATGTTATTTTGAGTCCGCGTGTCAGTGTCATGCTCTGATAGGTTGTAACACTGGGGAACGTTTAGCTGAGAAATTATTTAGTATTCAATTGTTATTTGAGTTATTTTGGGAATAATTATGAATTGGTTTTATTTCGTTTTGGTTTTGTGGTATTTTTCCGCTGTGTAAGACATGATATCAATTCGATTGATTATTTTAATAAGTCCTTCAGTGAAGCATGGCTACTGTTTATTGAGGTTTTATTTTATTCGGAATTGTGACATCCCTTGTTTTCCATGTTAACTCTGATTTAATTAATATATTCGCGGGTTATTTAGAAGGGGTGTTACAATAGTGGTATCAGAGCATAGTCGGTCGTTGTGACCAGTGTCTTAATGTCATTATCCTTTATGCGACCGGTGTACACATCGGTACTTGTTGCTTCGATTGATTATTGCGAGTAGTGTGAAAATAAGTGGGGAGAGATTCTTCCGGATATGTTCGATTGTAAGTCATTGGTACAGTCGCTTGAGAAGACATGCAAGTGTGGTTAGAGTTGTCGGAATCGTTTGGACCGTGAGTGATAGTTGGAAGTGCAAAAAGGTGAGTATGATTCTGAGAATAAGAAGTGTTGGTAATGATGATTTATACTCCAGTATGATTACAGATGTCTATTGACAAATTTAGGACTTGATCACCCTTAATCTCTTGTTGATAGTAGACGGAATCGTATTGGATGGTATACAATTGTCTTGCTATGTAAATGGAGCATATAGGGATGAATATGAATGAAGTTTGGTAGAAGCTTGTGAACCATATGATTTGAAGAAGACTCTAATAAGGATAATGAATTAAGATGGATGATCAGAGTTGCATAGTTGTTAGTGATGGTGTGGTAGTGTTTATGTTGTATTCTTCGACGAAAGCGAAAGGAAAGGCTAAGAGTAATGAATTGCCAGTGGTGAATGAATTTCAAGTGTTCCTAAGATGTCGATGGTGCCACCGAGAGGAAGTGGATTTTATTATAGATTTGATTCCTGGAACTAGTCCGGTGTCGATGGCGCCTTATCGCATGTCGGCATCCGAGTTATCGGAATTGAAGAAGCAGTTGGAAGAGTTACTTGAGAAGAAGTTCATTCGTCCTAGTGTTTTGCCGTGGGGTGCTCCGGTGTTGTGTGTTAAGAAGAAGGAAGTGTCAATGAGATTATGTGTTGATTACAGGCAGTTAAACAAAGTTACAATCAAGAATCGGTATCCTTTGCCGAGGATTGATGATTTGATGGATCAACTAGTTGGAGCTTGTGTATTCAGTAAGATTGACCTGAGGTCTGGATATCATCAGATTCGTGTGAAAACGGAAGATATTCAGAAAACTGCATTTAGAACGAGGTATGGACATTATGAGTATTCTATTATGCCGTTTGGAGTTACTAATGCACATGGTGTTCTCATGGAGTATATGAACAGGATATTTCATCTGCATCTTGATAAGTTGTGGTGGTCTTTATTGATGACATTTTGATCTATTCGAAAAGTGATGAAGAGCATGCAGAGCATCTCAGAGTTGTATTAGAACTGTTGAAAGAGAAGAAGCTTTATGCGAAGTTGTACAAATGTGAATTCTAGTTAAGTGAAGTGAGTTTTCTTGGCCATGTAATTTCCAAGAATGGGATTGATGTTGATCCTACGAAGGTAGAAGCGGTATCTCAGTGGGAAGCGCCGAAGAATGCTTCTGAGATCCGTAGTTTTCTTGGTCTTGCAGGTTATTACAGGAAGTTCATTGAAGGATTTTCCAAATTAGTGTTGCCATTGACTAAGTATACAAGAAAGGGTCAAGTGTTCGTTTGGGATTCTGAATGTGAGAAAGGATTCCAAGAGCTGAAGAAGAGGTTGACTAGTGCTCCGATCTTGATTTTGCCGAATCCGACGAAGTCTTTTGTTGTGTATTGTGATGCGTCACTGATGGGTTTAGGTGGTGTGTTGATGCAAGATAAGCAGGTTGTGACATATGCTTCAAGATAATTGAAGGTTCATGAAAGGAATTATCCGACTCATGATTTAGAATTGGCAGCAGTAGTATTTGTTTTGAAATTATGGAGGCATTACTTATATGGTTCTCGATTTGAGGTATTCAGTGATCACAAGAGTCTGAAATATCTGTTTGATCAGAAAGAGCTCAACATGAGGCAGAGAAGGTGGTTAGAACTTTTGAAGGATTACGATTTCGATTTGAATTACCATCCTGGTAAGGCAAATGTTGTTGCGGATGACTTGAGTAGAAAGTCCTTACATATGTCGATGTTGATGATTCGCGAATTGGATCTAGTTGAGCAATTCAGAGATTTGAGTTTGGTATGTGAGAGTACTCCGGATAGTGTGAAATTGGGTATGTTGAAGCTGCCTAGTGGTATTCTGGAAGAAATTCGAAATGGACATAAATCTGATGTTGGTTTAGTTGATAAATTGACATTAATCAACCAGGGTCAAGGAGGTGAGTTCCGAATTGACGAGAATGGCGTTATGAGATTTGGTGATAGGGTGTGTGTTCCGGATGTTGCCGAGATTTGAAAGAGTATTTTGGAAGAAGGACATCGTAGTGGGTTGAGTATTCACCCTGGTGCTACTAAAATGTATCATGATTTGAAGAAGTTGTTTTGGTGGCCTGGAATGAAAAAGGAAATTGCTGAGTTTGTGTATGCTTGTTTGGTTTGTCAGAAGTCGAAAATTGAACATCAGAAACCGTCAGGATTGATGGAACCGTTGTTTGTTCCGGAATGGAAATGAGTGGGCATTTCTATGGATTTTGTATCTGGTTTGCCAAGGACAGCGAAGAATTGTGATTCTATTTGGGTTATTGTTGATCGGTTGACAAAATCTGCTCACTTTATTCCGATAAGAATGGATTATCCGATGGAGAGGTTGGCAGAGCTGTATGTCGAGAAGATTGTGAGTTTGCACGGTGTTTCTTCTAGTATTGTGTCGGATAGAGATCCGAGGGTTAAGTCAAAGTTTTGGACAGGGTTGCAAGAAGCTTTGGGTACTAAGTTGCGATTTAGTTATGCTTATCACCCGCAGACAGATGGTCAGACAGAGAGAACGATTTAGTCGTTAGAGGATTTGTTAAGAGCTTGTGTGTTGGAGAAAGGTGGAGCGTGGGATAGTTATCTACCATTGATTTAGTTTACCTACAACAATAGTTTTCATTCGAGTATTGGTATGGCTCCGTTTGAGGCATTGTATGGTAGGAGGTGTCGGACACCGTTGTGTTGGTATGAATTTGGAGAGAGTGCTGTGATTGGACCGGAAATTGTCCAACGAACTTCAGAAAAGATTAAAATGATTTAGGAGAAGATGAGAGCTTCTCAGAGTCGTCAGAAGAGTTATCACGATAAGAGGAGGAAAGATCTTGGGTTTAGTGAAGGAGAACATGTGTTTATGCGAGTTACTCTGATAGGTTGTAACACTGGGGAACGTTTAGCTGAGAAATTATTTAGTATTCAATTGTTATTTGAGTTATTTTGGGAATAATTATGAATTGGTTTTATTCCGTTTTGGTTTTGTGGTATTTTTCCGCTGTGTAAGACATGATATCAATTCGATTGATTATTTTAATAAGTCCTTCAGTGAAGCATGGCTACTGTTTATTGAGGTTTTATTTTATTCGGAATTGTGACATCCCTTATTTTCCATGTTAACTCTGATTTAATTAATATATTCGCGGGTTATTTAGAAGGGGTGTTACACCCTTGCTAGCCCTTTTTCCTCCTCGTGGCAGGAGGGTTCAATGGTTTGATTCATCGAGCTATAGTTCTTAATGTCCTATATTGTTTTAAAGTTGGTTCCTCTTCGGAGGCCTCTCATATCTAGTATGCTAATGATACCCTTATCTTATCTAAGCCATCAATTTATACTCTTTGGACTATTAAATCTATCCTATATGGTTTTAAACTTGCATCAGGTCTTGGGGTTAACTTTCATAAGAGCAACTTGATTGGTATCAACGTTGAAACCTTGTTTCTTTAGTTGGTTAAAGGTCATTTTTTTGCAGTGCATGATTGAGTTTCCTCCATTCCAATTTTTCGGGTTACCAGTTGTAGCCAACCTTGGGTTGGAGTCCACTTGGGAACCTTTTCTTGAATACTATTAGGAAGAGACTTAACTCGTGGTCCCACATATATGTTAGCTTAGGAGATATGATGATTCTCCTTATCTCTATCCTTAATGCCTTAGCTAGTTTATTTCTTTATTTTCTTAAGATGCTTGTGAAAGTATGAAAGAAGCTGGTTAGGATTCAAAGGATATTCCTTTAGGTATGGGGTGAAAGGTATATCTAAAATTTCCTAGGTTATATGGTCCAAAGTGTCTAAACCTAAGAGTCCATGGGTCTGGCAGTTAAATAGCTTAGTTTGGTAAACCTAGATCTTCTTTACAAGTGGAGATGAAGGCTCTTGTAGGGCTCCTCTAGTATATGGTCAAATATTTTGTATTCCTGTTATGGTGCTTATTCTTTGTCTTTCCAGTATGAAGGTAGGTCATCGGGGAACCACTCTTGTTCCTCTTGATGGAAATGACTGACCCTGCTTGGATCTAAGAAGGATAATACTCTGAATTGGTTCGAGGATGCCTTATCTAAGAAGGTTGGAAATGGTTGTTTAAAATTATTTTGGAAAGATCACTGGCTTGGTAGTACTATCCTTATCAACAAAGTAATACACTTTTCCTCATTTTTGCAATTTAGGATGGGTATTGTATTTGAGGTGTGTAAGTCGGATAAGGGGTAAATAATTTGTGATCCTGAATGGAGAATATTTTTTTTCTTTCACGAAGAACCTCTTGTTGCTAAATTCTTCTTCTCTCTTAAAGAAGTATGTCTTTCTATGAAGCATGATATGTGGAGGTGGAGACATGATGGTAATGGATCATTGACTGTGTCATCCATTTATCAAGCCCGTGTTGAGATTAATTCTTCACCTATTGAGAGTGTTGAGTTTGTACTCCCGAATATTTCTTTTACTTGGGATAGTTGGGCTCCTCATAAGATTTAGTTTTTCTTTTGGCAACTTCTACAAGATAGATTTACTTCTAAAGAAAACCTCTTTAAGCTTAATGTGTTGGAACAAGTTTGGTTCTACAACTATCCTTGAGTTTTGATGATAACAAGGTATACACACTATAAAGAATAAATTTGTACTCTAATTATTTTGTTAAGTGCGCAGATTCTGAAACAAACTTTGGACTCTGGACAAGTGAACTATGGACATCTAACATGCTTTGAAGAAAGATACAAATATGTTTTTACAATGAAATTCAAGCATCTGGATTACCAAGTCAACACTTGTGAAAGATATTCATCCAGAATGACTCTGATCAAGACTCTGATAATTCAAACATCTGGATTCTCAGGCCTTTGTACTTAAGACTCTGAAGTCTCATTCTACTATGCACTAAAATAGGGACCTGAACTCTAGTCAAGCTTCATAATCTCGTATGAGAAGCCACTGATTCAAGAGGACAACTTTTGAAAGAAGAAATTATGGAAATAGTACAAAACCAACCATTTTTTCCTCTATGTTGGAAATTAGAAAAGTATTGTACTATTCACCATTTTCTTCACAACTATAACAATTATAAAGTGAAGAAATTCCATTTTCACCCTTCAATGGTATCAATTTCACCATCTTTATAAAGAGGACGAGAAAATTTGGAAATTCAAGGACTTGAGAAAAACAAACCATGAAATAACACACAAAGAAGAAAACCATTTTTATCAAAGCTTTATTTCTTTCATTATTTGTTAGAAATTATCATTTGTATTAAACTCGTGTATCAACTTTTTGAGAAGCAACTTGTAAACACAATAATCTTGTATTGACCTTTTGGTTATATTCCTTGAGGGACTAGGGTATAGTCATAATCCTTGAAAAGTCATTGATGGACAATCTGTCAGTTGTAATCAAAGTTTTTGATTTGTGGATTAAGATCTTATTGGAGAAGGCAAAATCACTCTAGCGGGTGAACTGGAGGTAACTTAGTTAACAACGAACCGGATAAAAAATCTTGTGTCTTTATTTTTGTTATAAGCTTTGTTGTTTGTGTTCTTGGGTGGAAAATAGTTTTAATCTTGAAACACAATTCAAACTCCCCTTTCTTGTGTTTCTTTTAATCTTAAAAATGTTATTACTTATCTTGGCAGGTCTTTGTGTGCTTTATGAAGTGAACATGTAGAATCAACTTCTCATTTGTTTCTAACTTGCAGTATGACAACTAGTGTATGTAATAGGATTTTTAGGTGGTTAAGTTTGCAACTGACTATACTTAAGGATCTTTGGTCCTGTCTTTGAGATTTTTTTCCCATTTCATGCTAGGGCTAAGATTTGGGGTATGTTTATTGTGATTTGACATTCTATGATGTGGATTATTTGCTTGGCTCGTAATGGTAAGCTCTTCACTAATGTATTATCTGACCTAATATGAAAGATTTGAAGGACAAATGTATTTTTTTTGGCTTTGAGGTGATTCTATCATAAGTCCCAGTTAAACTATTTATCCTTCGATAATTGCATCCAAATTTCATCATGTGTGTGATCCAATAGCGGATCGAGATTTTTGGCTTGGATCCCTAGTTTAGTGTGGTTGTTGTTGCTTTACGAGGCATGGATCCTGCTTTCGGTGGATCGCTGGTCTGAGATCTAGCTTGTTTATGTTGGGAAGTTGTTGTACCGAGTAGTTGGTGTGGTTCCTCTCTGCTATTTTTATTTGGCGGTTTAGTTAGGGTTTTCTATATTGACTTTTTCTCTATTTTATTGTTGTAGGTTGTTTTTGTTTGGAGAGTTGTATCCTTATCTCGACACTTCTTGTGTCTCAACTCTCTTTATGCTCTCTATAAATTTTAATTTTTTTATTATATTATTTTACTATTAAAAAAGTTTAAGCTTCAATTGATAAATTATAGCTATCAACATATCAGAAAAATTGAGTAGTAATAAATTATGGATTGTAATAGATTTGTAAAAAAAATAATTAAAAATTAAGAATATTTGATTAGAAAAGAGCTTGTGTGGTGTGAAATTTTTTCTAATGGTGAAGTGAGGTTGAATGTAAAAAATAAAGAGACAATAAGGAAGGTGACACATCACCAATGTGACTATATTTTACTTACTTGGAGATAAATGATGGGTAAAAAAGACAATTTAGGAGGTAAGTATTAATATATAATAGGAGGTAAATATTAATGTAAAAATATATAAATAGATTAGAAAGAAAAATATAATAGAGTTGGCTAACAATTGTCCTTCTAATTGTCATAGATGTTATTTGAGTTTAAGTCTAAAATTCACAAATTGATTATCTTTTGGCTAAAAGAATCTCTATTAGATATGTTAAAACTAAATTCTCCCTCTATCTTTGATGTGAGAAACAAAAGTATGTTAAAACTAAATTTTCTCTCTATCTTTGATGTGAGAAATAAAATAGTCCATTTTTTCCGTGAGTTTTCTTATTTCTCTTTTTGTGTCATATGTCAATTTTCTCAAATGTTCTTAGAGATCGAAAATATATTTTCGATTCTTACTTTATATTATAAAAATTACGTTGAATAAATTGAATGTAAATCGAAAGTATATTTTTGATTTTAAACTATGTGTAATTTTTAAATAAAACATGTATGTGAGATTGCATTTGAAATAATTGTTTAATATTTTATTACGTAGTTTGGAAGTAGAAATATATTTTCGATTTTTACTCAAATAGGTGCGTACCGAAAATATACTTCCAATTCTAAAAGACATTTTAAGAAATACATAAGTTTAATTCCACCCCATAAAATAATCCACATTTTTCAGCCCATTTATAAATTAACCTACGTTTATTTCATGTATACATTTATTTATTGTGAGAGAGAATATTAGGAGTTGAGTTAGAAGTAATTAGTTTAGGGTTATTGATAGAAAAAAAATTAAATTTGTAAGAATATTAAATGAAACTAACTATATGTCCCTAATGAAAAAAATCGAGTTATGACACGTGTTATCTGCTACACAACTAATTCCAAAAGTGTGCAAATGTATTGTAAATGTTTACCATGATTTGTAGTTCTCTTTACATTTTGTAAGAGGAGAAAAATTTACACGAACATAAATTTTAATTTTCTTTTGTTTTTCATCCATTAAAAAAATGTGGTTTTAAGATCAATTTTGATTTAAAATCACTTTGTGAATTCTTTTTCTTTTCCTTTTCATTAAAATAAATGATATATATATATATATATATATATATATATATATATATATATATATATATATATATATATATATATATATATATATATATATATATATATATATATATATATATATATATATATATTTTAATTTTTATTTAAATCGTCTTAGTACGATATTATTTTGTTTTCCCGTCTTATTGCAGTGTTTGTTCGGTTTAGATTGAAAGAATAGTTGACTCGGTGCATATTCAACCAATGATTTTGACGTCGTCAATGTTGCTGACTCGAAGACATGGATATGTCGAACATTTCAATTTCATCATATTTGTAGGCTTTGTCACATTTGTAGGCATTTTACCGTTATATGCTATTAACGTGGGTGCTGTGAATTTGTTTACTAAATTCATTTTTTCTATTTTATAGTGATTTTATTATTCGATGTATTCTATCAATTTAAATGAATGAATATCGGTTTAGTAAAAGAAAAACCTTATTATTACAAACAATCAATTAAAAATAGAAAAAATATTTAATTTGTTTAAAATTTAATTTATTTTTAAATTGATAATATAAGAAGGTTTGATTATGAATGAGAGAGAATGCTATATTTTTATTTTTAATCAGTTAAAAAAATATGATTGGTTGTTTGTAAAATCTAAGTGTTATGTATGTGTACCTAAGTTTTTGAGGGTACATTCATCCCTTGTGGAATGCATGAGTTTATTTTCATTTTCATCGAGTACCCTTCACGCTCATGGCATTTTTCTCTGCATGCAACCGTATCATATCATGTAAGTTTAACCAATATGTAATATATATAGATTGATTTTACTTTCCATTTTCATTATATATCTTCTCATTGTAGCAATAGTAGGAAGGAGTGAGAGTGAAAATGTATAAGAAACAAAACCAAGCTGCTATGAAAGGTTTTCACAACTTCTCTTCTCCTTCATTTGGTACTCTACTTCTTTCTCTTTCTGAGTTTGTTTTGTTTCCTTAAAAATATGTTTTTCTTTTAAAAAAAATCTTTGGCAGTGGAAATGATATGTTAGTCTTGTAGTTGAAACTTTTGGTATTTTGAACTGTATTTTCTTTATGAGCAAAACTTCTTTGAAAAATCACTTTTTATTTTTAAAAGTTAGAGCTTCACATAGAAACATAGGTGATTGGGAGTGATCAGTTTATTCATTTGTTATGAGAAAGGATTTTGGAATTCACAAACTATTTGATAAGCAGAGATGATTATAATGTATCCTGGTGGTATTGAAAGATAAGGAAAACAATATGATAGGAATGTTTTTACAATTTTACTCTAATGT
Organism: Vicia sativa; assembly: GCA_021764765.1. Classification (NCBI taxonomy): domain Eukaryota; kingdom Viridiplantae; phylum Streptophyta; class Magnoliopsida; order Fabales; family Fabaceae; genus Vicia; species Vicia sativa. The sequence continues at coordinate 187,907,342 of CM038794.1, forward strand.
TTATATTTATACAATTTTACTCTAATGTTTGTGATTCATGACTTCTATGTGGTCCAAAAGAGGAAGTTGGAGCTGCCAAATCTCAAGAGATGACACATTTGATAAGCAAACATCAGTTGCAAAACTATGCTCGAAAGAACAATCTCGATCAACCTGTTTTTACAATTAAAACTGAAGGGCTACCTCATGACATGCGCTATAAAGCTAGTGTTGTTATTGGCGGGAAATCATTCGACAGCCCAGCATTTTTCAACACTATAAAAGAGGCAGAACACACTGCTGCAAATATTGCTTTGAACGAATTGCCAATTTCTGCTGACTTGTTTAACAAGGCAAGTATATCCTTGTCATTCCTTATGTGAATTCCAATTGAAATTTTAGCTTATCTACTTGCAGAAGTGCTTAACTGAATTTTGATTTTGTATTCTATTTATTCAGGATGAATCTTGTCCAGCCAAGAGTTTATTGCTTGAACTAACACAGAGAGAAGCTTTTCCGAAACCAACATATAAAACTACAGAGTCTCGTTCATCTAATATGCCAACTTTTTTCTCGACTGTGGAAGTAAAGGGTGTTGAATTTCATGGAAAGGCATCAAGATCCAAAAAACAGGCAGAACATGATGCTGCAAAGATTGCTTACATTGCCTTAAAAGAGTGTAAGTTCATTCATTTCACTTTTCTTTCATTCATACCAATCACAAACTAATTTGGCCTCTATTATTAACTTCGATAATCTTATTGTCCTACACAGGTGGACTTGATATGTATGCTGCTTTTTTTTCCTCTACCAAAGAAAACCCGACAATACAATCAACTCGTAAATCAGACATTGCTAAATCCAAGCAGATCCTCAACTCTGAAGGTTTACTTCTTATTCATATCTTACTTAGCAATTAATATTTTGGAATCATCCTGAAGTATTTTACTTATTTAAAAGTGTAATATACTAACCATTGAACATGTTAATGACTCTGTGTTTATTCTAACAGATAAGTTTATGGATCAGAAGATGTTACACAATGGCATGCATAATGGATCTTTTCCACTACCTCCTACCAAAAAAATAAAGATAAACAACATGTTCCCCTCATCTTCACACAACAAACCTCCTCCTATGTCGATTTCTGAGATGAACAAGGGAAAGACCTCAAACCCAAGTAGTTACTTACTCGGTAACAGGTACAAGGTGTACACAAGTTATCCAAATATTAAATTTCCTGAGGGGATTACAATTGTGCCTATTGGTGAAGATAAATGGGTTGCAGCGAGCTTGGAATTTCCAAATGAAGAAGATGTTTGATTCTGGTTAAAAAGTTTCATGTATCTCTTTGGTTTCAAGTATTCGAGAACATGATGTTAATTGTAGGTTGCTATTTGGGTTCAAGTTAAAATCTAGAAGACTTATTTATATGTTTGTATATGTTTGAATTAATTTCAAGTTAAACTCTTGATGACTTATTTAAATGTTGTTTATGTTTGAAATTCAATGTTAAACTCTTGATAAGTTATGTTGTTTGAATTTTGATATTTTTGGATATCCTCAAGTAGAGTTTAATTTTGTTTACACACATCAAAATAGGACTGCTAGTTAAAAATCAAAACTTTATCTACCAGTAAAAATCATTTGGTTTTTTAAAATGTGTAATCATTGGTGCTATCAAGAACAAAAGCTATTGTGAATTGTGAAATGCTATATAGTATGAAAAAAATGAAAACAAGATGTACAATAAGGGTTGAGTGCCTTTAAGGCGAGAAGGGCATGTTGCCTTTCCACCAAATCTTAACACTTGTATCAGTAAGTCGAAATACAAAGCAACACACCACCATGATTGTGCCGGCGATCTGCTTCCCTCCGCTCCTTTGCTCTGCACGCCAGTTCTTCCGCCGTACTGCCAACCGTAATGGACCTCACCGGCGGACATCTAGGGGTGGAGACAGGTATAGATCTGATGTTGTTGATGCAGTGTAATCATCATTAATGGCGGCGAGCAAGCTCTGGCGACACATAGGTCTGGGTGTTGGATAAGAAAGGATTTTTTAATTGTATACGTGTCATTGTTTGGCACATTTGTTTAGTTGTATACCCCGCTTATAAACATAACATATAAAGAAATGCTACTCTTACACCCACCTACACCGTATAAATATACATTTTTATTTTTTCATAATGTTTGATAATTATCTTTTCTTTTCTATTAATACGAACATAGGCATGTGGATGATGTATTTTGGCTAGTGTAGGATAAGGTGTCAGTTTTCTAGTGTCAAAATAGCAACTCTCTAACATATATTTAGGTCATATATTTTCTGAAATAACAACTCTTAACACATTTAATAACAAATTCTATTTACATTTAGATAACTGAAGTGCGAAAATCAATGATAACATATTCTTTCATATATTCTTTGAAATAAGACTCTTAACACATTTCATTTACATTCAGACAACTGAAGCGTAAAAATAAATAGTAACACATTCTCTTACATTCAAGATTAAACAATTAGAGTATTAGAGTATACAATTAAATTGTGGATAGTTTAATAGCAAAAATCATAATAGGTGATAAGTTGATATTTTAAAGGAGACACTAATATCATATTAAAAAAATGTGATTGAGTTTAATTCAAATTATACAAAATATGATAGACTAAAAATGTGATTGGTATAGTATGTTAGTATTGATGGATTGATTTTGGTTCTTTATGTTAAAATAAATCTATATTAAATTAATAATGAAAAGTTTAAACATTGATCACTAGATTTACCGCAAGTTAAATTAAAAATCTAATAATATATATTTTTAAATGTTAAAGGATCGATATGTATTTTTTAAGTTAAGTGGTCAAAAAGTCTAATATAACACAAAGGATAAAAAATATATTAACCCATATTTAAATTAGGTGGTAATATGTGTCACAAAATATATCACTACTCTATTTTAATATATTATAATAGATACATTTTATACAAAATCATGTTGTTATCTTGTAAATGATTTGGGATGTAGGTGAAAATCAAGGGGATTTTTTTAATCTATTCCATATTTTTTGTCGATCACTTAAAATTTTAAAAATATTTTTTAAAATAAAAAATATATTTTTAATACATATCAATTTATTTGTTTTTAAAATTTTTTCAAAAATACATTTCTGATATAAACTGAAGTAAAATTTTGATTTTTTAAAATTAAGTGATAATCTATTTGAAATTCTCTTCTTCAATTCTTTGAACTAAAAGACGTTGTTCTGCTTGAGATTTTATCTTATCAAAGAGTTTGCTTGTTTTCTCAGTTATAAACTAATTGTCTTATTTACAAAACAAAACTAAAATAGTAGTTTACTTAATACAATATTAAATAACTTATTTTTAATTATGTTATTCTTTTGTATTACATAAATTTTATTCAATATATTCCTTTATTATATTTTATGCTTTTGTAAAATATGTGAACAGATATATGATTGAAATTAGTATGTTTGCAGACAAAAAAAATTATTAGTTCAAATGAAAATAATTAACAAATAAAACAATAAAAAAATTAAAAAAATTCTAAAAAATAATTTAGCTTTCTAATAAACATATTTTATAAACATGTGGCAGCCTTTAAATTACCCCACTGTGTTTGAAGGGTACTGAAGTCGTTTTCTCTCATAAACAAGAAGACAAGAATACATAAAACTCCAAAACAGGCTTCAAGAGAGACATTACACATGACCCTCGTCTCCTTCATGCTTAATACACTTTCACTGCATGCAACCAAACCATATATCATGTGATTAATATTCACATGTTTTATATATTTTCAATCTCAATGTCATTTCCACCATATATATGTATAACATCAAATTATAAAAAATACTTTTATCATATAAGTATCTGTTTCCTCATTAGTTAATTGAATGAATGTTGAAGGAGTTTAAGTGAAAATGTACAAGGCGAAGTTGCAGGAGATGTGTCAACGGAGACGGTGGAGTTTGCCAAAGTACTCCGCCACGAGTGACGGTCCACCACACATGCCAAACTTTAAGGCATTTGTCTTTGTAAATGGCGCTACATTTTCTTCTTATCATACTTTCCGTTCATCCAAACAAGCTTACAACCAAGCTGCTATGAATGCTTTCCTCAACTTTTCTTCTCCTCCTTCAGGTACTCTCCTTCCTTTTCTTTTTAGCTGTGCTTTGCTTCCATAAAATGTTTTCTTTTTAATCTTTCTTGGGAGATGATAATGATGATGGTTTTGTATTTTGAAAATGAGTTTTCTGTTTGAGTTCTTGAATCTTTTACATGGAACTTCTTAAAATAGAAGGATATAGAGAGTTAGAAGAAGCACTTTTTATTTCAGAGGCTACACATAATTTTACTCTAATGTTTATGTTTCATGACATGCATAGGCTCTTCAATACCAACAAACAAATATGGTTCAAAGGAGGAAGTTGAAGCTTCCAAACCCAAACCTCATGAGAGTCCAGTTCCACCACAATCTCCAGATAGAATATATGGTATGAATTTATTTCCTCTTGTCTTACATTTTCTTAATTTCTTGCTTGAATAAACATTAAATTCTAGTTCCACATGTATATGAAGCAACTAGTTATTAACTTGAATAACATTGTGTATTCTGGCAGAGTCATTTGAGAAACGCTGTTAACTTTAATTCAGTTATGTGTTTGCAAATCTTTGATACTTTTCATACTACTGTTCTATTACAACATTATCTAACAATAATCAACTCATTCTTCTAGATAAGGATCATCTGAGCAAACTTCAACCGCAAAACTATGCTCGAAAGAGCAATCTTGATCAACCTGTTTTTACAATTAAAACTGAAGGGCCGCCTCATGACACTCGCTATAAGGCTACTGTTGTTATCCATGGGAAATCATTTGAAAGCCCTACATTTTTCAACACTATAAAAGAAGCAGAACAAGCTGCTACAAATATTGTCCAAATGTTTCAACAGGTAACTGTCCTTGTAACTTCATATGTGATTCTAAATTCACATTTTATTTGCATAAAGAAATAGTTATGATTAAATTTGGATTTGTATCCTACTTATTCAGGGTGATACTTCTTCATCCAAGAGTAAACTTCTGGAATTAACACAGAAAGAAGGTTTTTCTAAACCAACATATAAATTTACACGGATTGGTCCTCCTCATATACCAACTTTTTTCTCAACTGTCACAGTAGAGGGCTTGGAGTTTCATGGAAAAGCATCTAGCTCTAAAAAACAGGCAGAACATGATGCTGCAAAAGTTGCTTACGCTGCCTTAAAAGAGAGTAAGCTCACTCACTCTATTTTCCTTTCATGCATAAGAATCTCTTTAAAGCAGAACTTCAACATAACACTATAAATTTGGTCTCTATGATATGTGTCGGTGGCAGACTTCAAACACATTTTTAATCTGAAGTGTCTATGATTATGATACGACAATATTGATGTCTTGCATAGGTGGACTTCATATGTATGCTGCTTTTGCTTCCTCAATCAAAGAAAATGAAGTAGTAAAATCCACTGATGAATCAGACACTGTTAATGTTAAGTCCAAACAAAAAGTAAACCTTGAAGGTATGTTTCCTCATCTTCAGCCAAAAATATATCTTATATCAATAACTTATTTTTTTGGAATTATCATGGAACTAGTTTACTGTTTTCAAAGGTGTAATATACTAACCATTGAACATGTTAATCTTCTTACAGATGACTGTTTGGATAAAGAAATCTTACCTACTAATATCAAAGTTATTCACAATGACACACCCAATGAATCTTCTTCATTGCACCCGAAGAAAAAAATGAAGATAAGCAACATGAGTGATACGAATTTGGCCCGTTCTAAAAGGTCAATTAAGAAGCCCAGGTACCTGAAGGACTATGATACGAGCTCAAAACGTATCGACCCATGAAACTTCTATAATGCTCCACTAATTTAACTGTTGCTGAGCTGTGATAGAGAAGACGGACCCTTATCTTATCTGTTTTTTATGTTTTGAATAAGCTAACATGTATTAATATAGGAGTAATTTGAGAATGACATATTGTTTTGTAAGCTCCTTAACCAAATATGTGTTACCAAATCAAATTCATTTTAACCTACTCTTCCTAACCCAATTCCACTGGAGATTAATTTCTTTTCCATTAAAGTTTATATATACTATCCCAATCCTCAATGTCTAACCAAATCATTTTTATCTTCTGACATGAACAATAATCTTAGGTTATATTTGAGAGTTTAGAAAGAAAATGAGGGGAAGATTTAAAAAAATATGAAGGTTTGACCGAAAAGAATAGAAAGATTTAGTTGAGGGTTTCTGGGGATTTCTTAATCCATCCCATATTTTTCTTACGCACCATACAAAATTTTAAAAATACTTCTAAAAACCAAAAATATATTTTCGGTACGCACACATACACAATTTGTTCATTTTCTGAGATTCACCTTTACAATAAATTTTTTTCGAAAATACACTTCCGGTTTTTATAAAACTACTTAGACAATGTAAGTGCCTATACATGTGTGTTTTGTTATATCATATTAAACTACAAATTGAAAGTGCATTTTCAGTTTATATCAGAAGTGTATTTTTGAGAAAAATTAGAGTAAAATGAGAATTTTCGGATGGAGGTGTGAACCATAAATATATTCTCGATTTTTCGAAAGCATTTTTGAAATTACATAGAATATTTTTCAACCCTATAGAATGGGTTAAGAAGTCCCCTTGACTTTCTTCTTAAAACCAAAAACCTCTAATTTAAAAGAACTCAATTTATATTAGAGGAGGATTTTAAAAAACTTAAAATAATTATTTAAATATAATTTTTTTTATAATATTTTAAAAAATAAAAATACATTAATAATAAACATTATTTTATTATTTTAAACAACTTTTTTTTTCAAAAACAGCTAACTAAATTTCTAAATTAAGAAAATATTTTTAGAATCCTTCATCTCACTTCTCTTCAAACTCTCAAACATAACTTTAAAAATTTATTCATTAAGTAAAATCTAGGGGTGACTGTTCACAGTGATTTCTGGTGAAACAACCGCTAGTCCTCCAAACTATCGAATAAGCTTTATGATTGTTATTCAATTCCTCTGGTAACTTGCAGGATCGACTAGATTGATCATATGGGGTATTGGTCGTTTGGATAGAATTAATAACAAAATAAGTGTTCATGTTTAAGACTTGTATTCAAAGTGTTTTATATATATATCCAAAGTATTTAGATCACAATGCTAAATAACTGAATGACATGATCAAGTAAAATAACATAAAACTGATTTGGACAAGTAAACGCATAAAGGTTCGATTTGCAAAGAAATGTATAAATACAGGAAAACGTAAATGGTTTTTTAAAGGTAAAAGACTTTTAATGTAAAAACATGAATATAAAAGCATGAAATGTAAAAGACAAGAATGTAAAAGATTTTCTAGAAAATAAGAACGTTAATGTAAAGAGTTTCTGAAATGTAAAAGACTTTGAAATAAAAGAAACATTTAAATACAAGGAAAAGTTAAATGACTTTGAATGTAAAGAATTTAAAAGACATTGATGCAAAGATAAAGGATAAACTGGAAAGATAAAGATGTTTACTGAATAATAAAAGTTTCGGTGCAATCATACGTACATCATTCGAGCATTCGTTTCCCTAGCCATGTGGTAGTTTGAATGTTTACTGAATTTTTGTACAATAGATATGACACACGAAATCCTAACACTAAGACTTCTATTTATACTACTTCGACCATAACGGTCGACTTATGAGATCTTGCCACGTTCGAACATGCGAACACTACGCTTCTCTTGCTTCCGCGTCTTGAACCATCTCAGCATATTTCCTAACTTCCAATTATCCCGCTCGTGTTTGAATTTCAAATGCTTTGGCCACCGTTTCGAACTCACTTCTCGGATACAATCCTACTACCACTTGAGCTTCCTTTATATGTATCATCATAATTGTCGTTCAAGCTCCAAGTTTCGACGTCCATTCAAGAGCCAATTCTTTCATTCGATCGTGACATTCACTTTGTTCCCACGAACACGACATCATTTCGTTTCGAGCTCAATGACTCCATTTGAATCATATATATCAAAATCTTCACCAACAAATGCCCTTTAAAATATGTATTTCGAATCTCTTTCTGAGAAATACTTATTTTAAACCTATTCACAAGATTTTGATGTGACTTTGAGTAATCATGATACTGTGTATGGTTTCCACTACATCAATCGTGACGTCTCTTGGGTTTCCGAACCGCTTCAAAATAGTTGCCACAACATGGTGCGGTTATTAAAGACAATGATTATCTTTAATCACGCTTGTTACCAATGTTCACTTTACGCCACCTCATTCCATATCCAACCCACGACCTCCACGTATTTGGGCTTTAGTTGATGAGTGCTTCAACTTCCTTACTATAAAACTAAACAGCTTTAGTTTTTTACTCTTTTTCCACACTCTGAACTCTTTTCTTCTTCTCTTCTTGTTAAAAAAAACCCTAAAAGCTCTCAACAATTTCCAACAATGTCTTCAACAACATCTCAAATGAAGAAGATTTCCAAGAAGAAAAGCAAGAACGCTGGAACGATCATGGAAAGCAAAGTCGGTATTCACGAAGGTCAATCTGTGCTTATACCCCAAGGAATCTCCAAAGAGCAAGAACTCCTATACTCTTCCCAGGTATTAATCCCAACCAATGCTGCTGGAAAGAGGTTTGCCCTAATGGGCCCTCTTACAGTTTTTGAAATCCTGTTTGACATGAACAATAATCTTAGGTTATATTTGAGAGTTTAGAAAGAAAATGAGGGGAAGATTTAAAAAAATATGAAGGTTTGGCCGAAAAGAATAGAAAGATTTAGTTGAGGTTTTTTGGGGATTTCTTAATCCATCCCATATTTTTCTTACGCACCATACAAAATTTTAAAAATACTTCTAAAAACCAAAAATATATTTTCGGTACGCACACATACACAATTTGTTCATTTTCTGAGATTCACCTTTACAATAAATTTTTTTCGAAAATACACTTCCGGTTTTTATAAAACTACTTAGACAATGAAAGTGTCTATACATGTGTGTTTTGTTATATCATATTAAACTACAAAAACAAAAGTGTATTTTCAGTTTATATCGGAAGTGTATTTTTGAAAAAATTTAGAGTAAAATGAGAATTTTCGGATGGAGGTGTGAACCAGAAATATATTCTCGATTTTTCGAAAGCATTTTCGAAATTACATAGAATATTTTTCAACCCTATAGAATGGGTTAAGAAGTCCCCTTGACTTTCTTCTTAAAACCAAAAACCTCTAATTTGAAAGAACTCAAAATTTATATTAGAGGAGGATTTTAAAAAACTTAAATTAATTATTTAAATATAATTTTTGTTATAATATTTTAAAAAATAAAAATACATTAATAATAAACATTATTTTATTATTTTAAACAACTTTTTTTTTTCAAAAACAGCTAACTAAATTTCTAAATTAAAAAAATATTTTTAGAATCCTTCATCTCACTTCTCTTCAAACTCTCAAGCATAACTTTAAAAATCTATTTATTAAGTAAAATCTAGGGGTGACAAAATGAATGGATTGGATGGATATGAATTTTTTTAATTTTAAATAAGGATAATGATATAAGTAAAAAGAAAGCCGGTAAAAAAGAGGGGGAACCCGTTAGCCCAGATATTAAGCAAATCTAAAGAATAGTAAGCCTAACATATTCTAAACAAAATCGGAACGAATTCCCGTGAGAATGGAACCAAAAAAGTGATGTTACTTATACCGAGGGCGAAATTCGCCAAAAAATTGGCACAAGTATTACCTTCTCTATAAATGTGAGAGAAAACAAAAAGGTTAGTACTATGATTAAAGCTTGCCTTCCATCTGTTCACATATATAATGGGAACCAAACAATGATTGGATGAGGCTTTGACCACCAAACTAGAGTCAGTTTCAATCCAAATCCTATTCCAACCCTTCTGAATGCTAATTTCTATAGCCCGAATAACCGCTCCAAATTCCGCTTGAGCCGAAGAAACGCAATTTAAGTTTTCAGCAAAAGCAAGTAAGAAATCACCCCTGTAATTTCTAAATATCCATCCACAACCAGCAGTTGAGTTTTGATGTATGAAAGCTCCATCACAATTGCATTGGAAGCCGGGGTAACTTTAGAAGAAAGATTTCCCGACATTTGAACTTGAGATTCAATCCAATTAATAGCATTAGCAGGGGGTTGCCTTTCCATGGTGTTTCGCTAAATTTCTTGCATTCCATATCATTACATGAGTGTTGATTACAGCAGCAGAATGGACGGGGGATGCTTGCGGGGATTTGTTGTTATAACAATGCTCCAGCCAATCTTCTATAGAGAGAGGAGAAATGGATAACTTGAATTTCTTTTGTAGCCACTTCCAACAAATCATGGAGAGTTTACAATTGAGAAAAAGATGATCGAATAATTTTGATGTCAATACAACAAAGAGGGCAGCGGGATGCAAGGCTTACGCCGCAACCCTGAATGAAAGTTTCAGTGGGCAGCTTCTTATGAATCATCTTCCAAATAGTTACGGAATGACTAGGGGGGATATTGATGTGCCAAATAGCTTTATTCCATCAGACTGATTGGGCTGATTGAGCTTTAAACTGATAGGCATCCTTAAGAGTTAAGAAAATAGAAAATAAAAATAAAGCGAATATATATATATACACATATATATATATATATATATATATATATATATATATATATATATATATATATATATATGTATATATATATATATATATATATATATATATATATATATATATATATATATATATATATATATATATATATATATATATATATATATATATATATATATATATATATATATATATATATATATTATTTAAAGTTCCACTTTTAAATCACTACTTATTTTTGGACAAAAATGCCCTCATATAAATAATATAAGGTTTAAAAAAATTCCAATTTTCACATTTTGTTACAAAAGTGTTATGAATTCTCTCTCACTAGCTTGCATTCCGAAACAGTTCCATAAAGTCTTTCGGTTTTGACAAATACACACCGAAACAGTTTACGTAAGCATTCCGGAAAAAGTATGAACCAAAACACTTGTCAAACTGTTTCGGTGTGTATTTGTCTAAACCGGAAGACTTTATGGAACTGTTTCGGAATGCAAGCTAGTGAGAGAGAATTCATAACACTTTTGTAACAAATTGTGAAAAATGGAATTTTTTTAAATCTTATACTATTTATATGAGGGCATTTTTGTCCAAAAAATACTTTAGTAGCGGTACAGGTTTAAAAGTGGGGGTACAAAGTACAATTTTCTGAATTATTTCAATACAAGAACAAAGATTGAAGAATTGCAATTCTCTCATTGGATTTCATTCAAGATTTAACTTGTTTCTACAAATACAATGGCAAGGAAAATTGGATGTTATGGAGTTGTTAAGGTCAAATGGATGTCATTAGAAATGTTATGTAGTTTGCTAGATATTACCCTTGTTAAATCTTATTTCCTGATGCATATATATTTATTTTTTTAGTTTTCTTTTGGGATGAGCATTCAAGGGATATCACTCTCAATATATATTATGATGTTTTATAATTGTTTACTTAATCCTCTAGTTCATAGTTCTAATTTTTATGGTCTTATAATAGTTTACGTAATCCTCTAGTTCATAGTTCTATTTTTTATGGCTTTGTAGCTATTCTCATCTTTTATGGTTGTGGACTTAATACTTTTTTTCAGTGGTGACAACTATATAAATGGTACTGAACATCCACTATTGAAGAATAAATTTTTGTATGGGTACGTGTTGGAACTAAACTCTACAAATGTTCCTGAAATTTGTCTTGTTCTCGAACCTAATATGAATATGAAATTTGGTTTGTCATCAATTTATGAACCATGATTGGAACATCACCCCTGCAGAAAGATGTAATACTTTCTAAATATCGGTCCAGTAACGTTATCATAATTCCAATGGATGGTATTGGATTCACTCCTCCATGTTGGATTATCACCATTTCATTCTCAAAGTCACATCAACACATCTTCAAATTACATCATTACGATGACGTCCAAGCCGCATTATTATATCTTCCAAGTGACTATTTTTTATACTATCCTAAGGCTAAAGAACGTCCTTGATGTTATATGTTGACATGTACGGGTTGCACATGTGTTAAGAAATGATTGTTACAAATAACTCGCTTATATATGTATTAAGGTTATTTTCATTTCAAAATTTAAATGGGTATTTTTTTACTAGCATTACTACAAAAAACACATCTAACATCAAACGCAAAATAAGGTAAATAAGGTCATCATTAAAAGTCTTATCACCTCAGATATTAAAACACCGAGGGGACAAGTTAACTACACGTGTGTTCGATTTCCATCATCGTCATTTTTATTCTTTTCGAAACTAAATGGCACGCCCCATATTAGCAATCGGTGTTTTATAGAATCGAGGTAACATATAAATATTCTTACCTCGTTTTATTATAGAAACGGAAGGGTTCAGATTTATTTTTTTCCTACTATCATACACTGAATTACCATATTACAAAATACGGAACCATATTTTGCAAATTCCTGAAAGATATACATTGTACATTTTACCAATTCCTCAATTTGAAACTGAAATATTCATTGATTGCACCAAAATGCAAACCCCAAATTGAACACACTTATAATTTTACTTCAAAAATAAAACAAATTATATGTATATGTATATGTGTATATATATATATATATATATATATATATATATATATATATATATATATATATATATATATATATATATATATATATATATATATATATATATATATATATATATATATATATATATATATATATATATATATATATATATATATATATATATATATATATATATATATATATATTATTTAAAGTTCGTTTGTACCCCACTTTAAATCTGTACCCCTACTACAGTATTTTTTGGACAAAAATGCCCTCATATAAATAATATAAGATTTAAAAAAATTCCAATTTTCACATTTTGTTACAAAAGTGTTATGAATTCTCTCACTAGCTTGCATTCAAGCAGTTCCATAAAGTCTTTCGGTTTTGACAAATACACACCGAAACAGTTTACGTAAGCATTCCGGAAAAAGTATGAACCAAAACACTTGTCAAACTGTTTCGGTGTGTATTTGTCTAAAGGAAGACTTTATGGAACTGTGAATATAACTTTGTAACAAAAAAAATGGAATTTTTAAATCTTATACTATTATATGAGGGCATTTGTCCAAACTTGATATTAAAAGTTAAAAAATTTTGAATTATTTCAATACAAGAACAACGATTGAAGAATTGCAATTCTCTCATTGGATTTCATTCAAGATTTAACTTGTTTCTACAAATACCATGGCAAGGAAAATTAGATGTTATGGAGTTGTTAAGGTCAAATGGATGTCATCAGAAATTTTATGTAGTTGGCTAGATATTACCCTTGTTAAATCTTATTTCCTGATGCATATATATTTATTTTTTTAGTTTTCTTTTGGGATGAGCATTCAAGGGATATCACTCTCAATATATATTATGATGTTTTATAATTGTTTACTTAATCCTCTAGTTCATAGTTCTAATTTTTATGGTCTTATAATAGTTTACGTAATCCTCTAGTTCATAGTTCTATTTTTTATGGCTTTGTAGCTATTCTCATCTTTTATGGTTGTGGACTTAATACTTTTTTTCAGTGGTGACAACTATATAAATGGTACTGAACATCCACTATTGAAGAATAAATTTTTGTATGGGTACGTGTTGGAACTAAACTCTACAAATGTTCCTGAAATTTGTCTTGTTCTCGAACCTAATATGAATATGAAATTTGGTTTGTCATCAATTTATGAACCATGATTGGAACATCACCCCTGCAGAAAGATGTAATACTTTCTAAATATCGGTCCAGTAACGTTATCATAATTCCAATGGATGGTATTGGATTCACTCCTCCATGTTGGATTATCACCATTTCATTCTCAAAGTCACATCAACACATCTTCAAATTACATCATTACGATGACGTCCAAGCCGCATTATTATATCTTCCAAGTGACTATTTTTTATACTATCCTAAGGCTAAAGACCGTCCTTGATGTTATATGTTGACATGTACGGGTTGCACATGTGTTAAGAAATGATTGTTACAAATAACTCGCTTATATATGTATTAAGGTTATTTTCATTTCAAAATTTAAATGGGTATTTTTTTACTAGCATTACTACAAAAAACACATCTAACATCAAACGCAAAATAAGGTAAATAAGGTCATCATTAAAAGTCTTATCACCTCAGATATTAAAACACCGAGGGGACAAGTTAACTACACGTGTGTTCGATTTCCATCATCGTCATTTTTATTCTTTTCGAAACTAAATGGCACGCCCCATATTAGCAATCGGTGTTTTATAGAATCGAGGTAACATATAAATATTCTTACCTCGTTTTATTATAGAAACGGAAGGGTTCAGATTTATTTTTTTCCTACTATCATCTGCACCTGAATTACAAAACCATATTACAAAATACGGAACCATATTTTACAAATTCCTGAAAGATATACATTGTACATTTTACCAATTCCTCAATTTAAAACTGAAATATTCATTGATTGCACCAAAATGCAAACCCAAATTGAACACACTTATAATTTTACTTCAAAATAAAACAAATTATATGTATATATATATATATATATATATATATATATATATATATATATATATATATATATATATATATATATATATATATATATTAAAAGTTCGATTTTACCCCTTTTAAATCATACCCTACTACGGTATTTTTGGACAAAATGCCCTCATATAAATAATATAAGATTTAAAAATTCCAATTTTCACATTTTGTTACAAAAGTGTTATGAATTCTCTCTCACTAGCTTGCATTCAAACAGTTCCATAAAGTCTTTCGGTTTGACAAATACACACAGTTTACGTAAGCATTAGGAAAAGTATGAACCAAAACACTTGTCAAACTGTTTGGTGTGTATTTGTCTAAAGGAAGACTTTATGAAATGAAGAGAAATAACTTTTAAATCTATTATATGAGGGCATTTTGTCCTGAGGTTTTCAAAGTAATTTCGAATTATTTCAATACAAGAACAACGATTGAAGAATTGCAATTCTCTCATTGGATTTCATTCAAGATTTAACTTGTTTCTACAAATACCATGGCAAGGAAAATTGGATGTTATGGAGTTGTTAAGGTCAAATGGATGTCATTAGAAATGTTATGTAGTTTGCTAGATATTACCCTTGTTAAATCTTATTTCCTGATGCATATATATTTATTTTTTTAGTTTTCTTTTGGGATGAGCATTCAAGGGATATCACTCTCAATATATATTATGATGTTTTATAATTGTTTACTTAATCCTCTAGTTCATAGTTCTAATTTTTATGGTCTTATAATAGTTTACGTAATCCTCTAGTTCATAGTTCTATTTTTTATGGCTTTGTAGCTATTCTCATCTTTTATGGTTGTGGACTTAATACTTTTTTTCAGTGGTGACAACTATATAAATGGTACTGAACATCCACTATTGAAGAATAAATTTTTGTATGGGTACGTGTTGGAACTAAACTCTACAAATGTTCCTGAAATTTGTCTTGTTCTCAAACCTAATATGAATATGAAATTTGGTTTGTCATCAATTTATGAACCATGATTGGAACATCACCCCTGCAGAAAGATGTAATACTTTCTAAATATCGGTCCAGTAACGTTATCATAATGCCAATGGATGGTATTGGATTCACTCCTCTATGTTGGATTATCACCATTTCATTCTCAAAGTCACATCAACACATCTTCAAATTACATCATTACGATGACGTCCAAGCCGCATTATTATATCTTCCAAGTGACTATTTTTTATACTATCCTAAGGCTAAAGACCGTCCTTGATGTTATATGTTGACATGTACGGGTTGCACATGTGTTAAGAAATGATTGTTACAAATAACTCGCTTATATATGTATTAAGGTTATTTTCATTTCAAAATTTAAATGGGTATTTTTTTACTAGCATTACTACAAAAAACACATCTAACATCAAACGCAAAATAAGGTAAATAAGGTCATCATTAAAAGTCTTATCACCTCAGATATTAAAACACCGAGGGGACAAGTTAACTACACGTGTGTTCGATTTCCATCATCGTCATTTTTATTCTTTTCGAAACTAAATGGCACGCCCCATATTAGCAATCGGTGTTTTATAGAATCGAGGTAACATATAAATATTCTTACCTCGTTTTATTATAGAAACGGAAGGGTTCAGATTTATTTTTTTCCTACTATCATCTGCACCTGAATTACAAAACCATATTACAAAATACGGAACCATATTTTGCAAATTCCTGAAAGATATACATTGTACATTTTACCAATTCCTCAATTTGAAACTGAAATATTCATTGATTGCACCAAAATGCAAACCCCAAATTGAACACACTTATAATTTTACTTCAAAAATAAAACAAATTATTAAGAAACAAGAGCAATAAACCATTTACTTAATGGATTTCCAATATTCCCTATTCATGATCACAACGAATAGCATGCACATCATCTAAATCATTTCTTCATATGATTTACGTGCACGTGATTCTAAACAAAGAATGTCATAGTTAAAATCTTTATTTTCATTAGTACTAAGGCAAACGTGAAACCATTTGCAATTATCCAATGCACCATTATCTTTTGAAATACTTCCATTAGACCAATCTATGAAAGTTTTGTTATGCTCCATTAACAACCATTTTCATTCATTTGTTGGTATTTTTCCTTTAGAAGAGCTTTGTGTATGGAAAAGTAAGGATCAACTTCACTAAGGTTATTCAATATATACAAATGTGCTTGAAGAATTACTTTTAGACTAAATGTCTTAACATTTAAACCTTGAATACCTTTTCCATTATATAAATGCTATAATACGAAGAAAAAATTCATAGGATGTCATATTCAATAGTTGTGGTTGTGATTGAAATATTCAAAATTACACGAAATGAGTATGACATGGTGAAGGGACGAAAAAGAGACCTATGACACATAGAGTTGAAGATGAAGATGATCAATTTACTAATGATAATATAGAAGACATTATTCTTGGTATAGGACTAGATACTTTCAAGAAATCTAATATGGTAGATACTTTGCAGAGAGACATGCAATATTTGTTGTATCCTATATGTAAAAGTTTTACAAGATTGTAAGTTGTGTTAATACTATTTAATCTTAATACAAGAAGTGGGTGGACGTATAAAAGTTTTAATGAATTGCTTAAGTTGTTGAAAGAAATACCTCCCGAAGGTAACACGTGGTCGAACCGTAGATATGAGGCCAAGAAGATTTGTGCCCAATAGGTTTGAAACATGTCAAAATACATGCATGTCATAATGATTGCCTCTAATATAGAAAATATTTTAAAAACTTGAAGGAGTTCCTAAGGTGTCGGGAGCCGTGCTATAAGCAAAAGGATAATAATATCGATGACGATAATGGTGTAACAAGCTTGGGTGATCATGCCAAGGTGATATGATACCTACCAACAATTTCAAGGTTCAAGAGATTGTTTGTTAATGTTAGTGACACAAAAACACTAGATGACATGCAGATGAAATAGAGTGTGATGGGAAAATTCACCATGTAGATGATTTAGTGTCGTATAAGATTTCACGACATTATGATGTCTAACGCAATGTCGAACGCCATGTTAAGATATCATAACAACATAAGTAATAATTAACAGTGTAGAGTAAATTCGAGGAAGTAAATAACACAGATCAATTGTTAATTCAATTAAGTGTAACATCAACTACATTTGGGGGCATACAAACCAAAAAGGAAATTTTCTACAATAGTATTAGTTTGAAGTTCTAAACAACCTATGATTTTACAAACTTTGAACCTAGTCACCACACATCTAATTTCTATCCAAGAAACTCCTTGATATGGGATCCCTCTTATTTTCCTCCAATCACACAATAATGATGATAACTATAACACTCCAAAATCTAGATTTCAATATTTTATCAATTATTTATGGTTTATCGTTGATTTTATGTGATGTGTGATGATATATTGTGGGATAGTAAGTGGAATAGAGGTGATTATTGGAATTATTGAGATTTAATCATTTTAGTTTATATTGTTGAGAAATTAAGGTGAAAAGGAGAATAATGGCATAAGATTAAGTGTGTGTGTGCGCGTATGTGTAAGTGAGGGTATAATGGAAAGATCATAGAAATGGTCGAAGATTAACTAATAAAATAAGGGAAATAGAAGTCATTATGTACGATCGCGAAAAGTTGGAAGGAACAATGAAGAATATGCTAAGACACAAAGAAAAAAGAATAGGAGATTCATCATGTAGGGTTCAAAGAGATCAAAGTTGTTAGGAATTCGATGTAAGGGGTGTAATCGGTTTTTTTATGTGTTTTGGATTGAATTTGGTAT
Source organism: Vicia sativa (assembly GCA_021764765.1). Lineage (NCBI taxonomy): Eukaryota > Viridiplantae > Streptophyta > Magnoliopsida > Fabales > Fabaceae > Vicia > Vicia sativa. The sequence goes on from CM038794.1 coordinate 187,925,889, forward strand.
TGAAATAAGAATGCGAAAAGGTATGGACAACAACATAATCACAATTAGAAGTTCATACTAGCTTATGATAATTATACAACCTCATTAGCTAGTAAAGTGTCTTGTTAGTCTGCTTTTCCTTTTTCCACATTGAATCCATTAGACCCTCTTTGAAATTAAAAATTAAATAAGTCTGCATTGTTTTAATATTTATTGTCATATTATATTTTGACTTCTTATTATTGTTTCTTTTTTTTATTGGGCCAGCAAAATTTAATAACCGATTGATATAAACAAACCGTTTACATAATTTTAAACCCTAGCTTTATATTCAATGTCCGTCCCTTCAATCATTCATTTTGACTTGGAGAACATGAAAAGTGATGTTTTGGTTTGTTAGATAGAGAAGATAATAATGGCGTTTCGCCCGTTAAATGGAGAAGATGGAGAATTAGACTTTCGTTTGTTTTCTAGGGTGAAAAAAGTTTACAAGAGTTAGAAAAAGGAATCAAAGTTAATATTCTAATGTTAAAATATAATATTATTTAGAGTATTCATCTCAGATGGAAGCATATATCGAGATATAAAATGAGTTCTATTTTAATTAAATAAAATAATAAGCAATATTTTATGTCTTTTGATTACAATCGAGAGAATAGATAATTTATATTTTAATTTATAAAATTAAATAAAATATGGGAGTCATTTTAGTTCTAAATAAAACATAAAATCACATAAGTTGGAAATCAATGCTTAAACAGTACGTTACCTTTTCTATCAGTTTAGCTAAAATTTGTGGGATAAGATTTAATTAAAAAAATTTTAAATGGCGCCTTGCAGAGAATTATATCTTGATTTTTAAATGGATGAGTTAAAAGTTTTGTTATAAAATATATTATTTGGAGTAGTATTTGTCAAGTTAAGATATTTATTTGGACTAGTCAAATCAAACTCAAGGAGGGTGTTGAATATAAAAAAAATTATTTTGAATTTGTTAGTTTTTTGGCGTTGGGAATTTTAAGCCCAAATTTTTGGTTTAGTAGGTCCAATTTCTAGAAACATAATCTAGAAGAAAAAGATAAGTTATGATTTTTGTAGAATAATAGGAAAAATTCTAGAAAGTGATTTATTGCCGTTGGATTAACTTTGTGTTGGCAAAATCCATGTCGTTGATTTAAGAATGTCTCTATTATAAATAGAGGCGTGTACTTGAGCTTAAATCAAACCTAAAATTATAAACACTCAATAATACAATCCTTCTTTTCTCGAAAAATTTCCATCTAATAAAAAATTCCTTCAAACATCTTTAAGTTATTTATGCTTTTTTATTAGATTTCATTTCTATCTAATTTCACTTTTTTAACCAAAATATTTTTCTGCAACCTCAAGCAAAATCAAAAGAAAAAAATAAAATAAAATAATATTTTTCATTAAAACAAAATCCTCTACACTTTTGTCCTTCGTTCACTACTATTATTTGTTGTTATGTTTCTAGGATTTTTAAATTGGCAAATAGATTCAGTTTATCATTTTCCTTCACACACAGTTATTTTTTCACTATTCTACCGCCTATCCATTGATAAGAATAAATCCTTTACATAATTCCAAATCCTAGCTTTATATTCAACCATTTTTCAACAGCCGTAAATATCTTCCATTATTAATACCAACTCAACTTGAATCAATGAGGGCAAACACTGCCATAAGTTTGATTTAAAACCAGGTATGTATTTGCACTACAACTTTAGATCTGATTCCCTCATCAATCTACTTATATGATATATGAATCTCTACTAAATCATGCTCTAAATTATGCAGCTTCCTTATAACGAAAGAAGATGAAGTTTGATCATTTAGCGACATCTATGCTATGTGATTTAATTGGTCTTTTGTCAGAGATATTCTTTTCCGTTTCATCGACCGTAATTTTCTTGATTAAATGTTAGTGATTTTTTCTGTCACTTGGATTTTAAAGTTTCAGTTAAGGAGTATTTATGAAGACAAATGTTTGTCATTGGAAAATTTTATTTTTCTTCTCTATTTGTTTTTTTAATCGTGTTCGATAAATTATGATAGCTAGTTATAATATATCTTTGCTAGGTATTTGCTGGATTTTTACACTAATGCTTGATTTGGTCCTATTTAAGTAGCTGGAGTATTGCACTTACGTTAGATTTGATCATATTAGAGTAGTTGGATTTTAGGTTCAGTTTGTGTAATTTTTGCATGCCCTAGTAAAATCTAATTTATAGTTTCATATATCTATATTTTTTTTATTTTTTTTTGGGATTTTCATTCAAGGGGTTTCCTTCCGAGAGCTAGAGCTACATATATTCTTATGTTTTATTAATGTTCAAATACTTGAATCAACAGGCATATGCATTCGAACAGAACCTCCAATTAGTGCTCAAGAATCAATGCAACTTTTATTGACTGGTGTGAATTTCGACATTATATTTATTGCTTTTGTTTTGCCCATAATAAGTAGACCTCAGGTATCAATAATTTCTTTCTTCTTTTCTAGATCTGAGATGAATGGTTATTATATCTACCACTAAAATATTTTTTGTTGTGTTTTATTTAGTTTTTGATGGATATGCTTGCATTAGAGATATTAGAGATGGACAAAGCAAAATAGTGGGCATGTTAATGGCAACACTCAAAAACTTTGACTCGAGAAATTTTTGAACACATCATTGAAATCCTTCGCTTCATATGTATGAATCTAATGTTCATTATTATTATGATGTGCTATGATTATAATTTGAAGGAGAGAAATTGATTTCTTGAATTTAAATATTAAATAAATTATGAAATGTATGGGATGCAAAATTTAAGTAATTTATCTGCAATATTTTGGTAAATAATAACCACGGGGGACAATCTGAGGAAGGAAGCAAACCCACATCATCAATGAAAGAAAGGGCTACTGTTAGTGAAATGATTGGACCATTACCAAAAACTATGATTGAACCGTCATGGCTGCATGAAGACATAATACTTTCTAATCCTAATTCAAGTCATATTATCACAATACTAATGGATGATACTAGATTCACCGCATTATCGTAACTTTAAATTACATTATCATGATGCCATCCTGCAAGTGTATATTTTATACTGTATTAAGGCTAAATATCTATTTTTCTAGTTATATGTTCACATGTATTAAAGAATGATTTATAAAAATAACTAGTTTAAGTTAAATATATAAGGAATGGTTGTTACAAATAACTAGCTTAAATCTGTATGAAGGTTATTCACATTACATAATTTAAATGGCTGCATTGTTTTGCGTCTTAAGCGTTTTTTAAGCAGCCGACAAGATGTTGTTCACAAATAATACAAAACTCTTTTATCTGTCATTACAATTAAAATCAAATTCTTTCACTTTTCAAAACTTGTTAAGAATAATTTTATATGGTGAAGGATTTTATGCACCTAAATCTTTGGTTCCTCAACGTTCCCTAAGTTCTCGAGTATTATATAGTCCAGGGGAGGTTTTTAAAAATTAAATAATTACCATCAAAGAATTTATTATTTAATTACTATGGAATGGAAAAACAAATATTTTTCTAAAAATTACATAAAAATATATTATTTCAACTTTAATTTTCAGTTTAGAATATCAATAATAAAAAAATCAAACTTATCAGTTTTAATACAGTGAATATTTTTATTTCATCAAACAACAAATTAAAGAAATCATAAGTATTGTAATAAAATAGTGGCTAGTCAATAATAAAGAAAAAATCGTGAGATTTTTTAGTTAATAATATTTTCAAATAATATAATACTTAGTCAATATCTTCAAAAACATACCTTATATATTTTATTAAATGAAATAAAAAATATATCAAGAGCTCAAGTATTTATTTTAAAATTAGTATTAAATATCTTTTTTAAATAATTTTCTTAATTTTATACAATAAAATATTTTAGAGTAAAAGGTATTTTAATCTAAAAGTATAATTATGTTCAATGCAGTTAACTTAAAAAGTGAAAAAAATATTAAATGAATTACAATATAATTTAATAAAAATATATTTGTAATATCTCATTCTATTATTTTCCAACATAGAGAAATGAGGACATAAGTTCTATTTGGTTAGATTCTAACTAGAGGGCATTTTAGATATTATAGTTTAGTTGAAGGGCTTTTTTGTCAAAACCATTCCTCACTAATTCTAAAACAAAAATCAGAAATAGAGAGAAAGAAAAAGAAAGAAGAGAACATGGAAAAGGAAGAAGAAGAGAAGGAAGGTTCCAACCCAAACACATTCATTCTTACATGCAACCTCAATTTCATCACCTCCATTGCCCTCCGATTTCGTTGCTGCAACTTGTTCTCCATCCCTATCAAGGTGAGTCTCTAGTTAGAGACCTTGGGAAAAATGGGTTTTTGAAAATCTATGGGATTTTGAGAGAAATTGTTGATGCAAGTATGTCATTGATGATGATTAATACTCTAAAACTCTCTTTTTCGTGATTATCTGTTGTGGGTAATAGATTAGAAGTGGAAAATGGAGTTTGGAACCCATAAGACAAAACTATCATGTTTTGATTTTTTTTCCTGCATTTCACAGACCGCGCTCAGCACACGGGGTCGCGCTCAGCGCGCACCCCTGAACGTTGAAAAAGTAAATTATAGAACCCCGCTCAGCACGAAGATCCCGCTCAGCGTGCCCTCTTGGGCAGAGATAAATTATTATTCCCAAGTGTTGAATGGTTCAAGTTTGGGGGTTGTTTGCCTCATTCGATTTTTAATCGATGTTATGTATAGGTGTGAGGCTAATATATGCCTAATCATACTCTAAATAATTCGGATGTACTTCGGATTCCCATGTGTGGGAGAATTGTTCACGAGGATATGAACATTATCGTTTAAATTACATGAGTGTATAAATGATATGATTTTGGTGTGATGGTCCTTGCCTAAAAGTATGTGTGCATGATGATATGTGAACTCTTTTCCCGTCGTTCTGGTCGAGCGTTCGGATGATTGACTTTGTTGGCTTAAATTGATTGTGTAATATGCTTGAATCGGAGTAGAACCGTACTATTAGGCGGTAATTCCTGTTTTCACTTGATGTGATGCACCATTGATAGCCTGTGGGGCGCTTTCGTGTTATATACCTTGGTTGCTCTTTTTGGCTATTATGTCGGTATTTTTCACACCTAAGCTACTATTGTGGTGAAGCAAGTGAGGATCTTTGTGGCGTTTCCCAGTTGGTTACTCACTGGCGTGATTAGTATTGGTAAGTTGATACGCCATATAGGCAAGTCACAGAATCACTTTCCATCTAGTGACGTCAATTAGGCAATGTCACTAGGCTTTCACACGATGGGCTTGTGCGTCAAGAAGACGTGTTGCACTTGGTTCCTCACCAGCGTATAGAAGTTAAATGCCATTGCATTGGAGCAAGATAGGGGCCTTTATGGCGTTTCCCACTTGGCTACTCACCGTTTGATGCATGTACCTTGTAGTACCTAGCGAACCCCTAAGATAGGGAGGCTCACTGAGATTTAGTAATATCACCCCATTCAAATTTCTATTTTCAAGTTCTTCGAGGTAGGATCGTGGAAATGGTAAGATGGCTTAGCTTGCGACGGTATTTCTTGGCGATGTTCCTTCTTTTGTACCTTTCTGTTTATGTATCTCAGATGTTGTATTAGTGACTTTGGATTTGTATTATTTTGGCCATGACTATTTCAGCAAAAATTTGTAATCATGCTAATAATCATCTATATTTCGCTGCTTATCTGTGACTTCGTTTACCATTATAATGTTGCATATATATTATCCTAGGCTATGATATGTATGGGGTGTTACAATTGGTATCAGAGCAGGTCAATTCTCGGCTTTGCTATGAAACATCATAAGTCAGCATAATTCTGCCTCATATGTGTAATTGTCGGCATGATTCCTTATGTTCTACTTGTGGCATTGAGCCTAATCAACTTAATTCTATGTGTAGGACAAACAGGAAGATGGCTAATGGATGAAGAGGTCTTGGAAGGCCCAGAACTAGGCCTTTGGAGCCTGAGCCTGAGATTGGAAATGCTAATGTTCCCTGGTTGCAGATTATGCAACAAATGAAATAGAAGAAACAAATGATGATGCAAATGATGCAAAGCATGCAAGTGCAACAACAACAACCATCTACTCCTGCTCCTATCCCACAAGCCCCAGTGGGTCCACATTTTCGTGCCTTTTTCTGAATGAAGCCTTTAGAGTTCACAGGTGAGCATTTAAGGCCTCACAACTCTCCTCCAGTGGGAAAGCAATCCTTTGTAGGTCGCACAACTCATCCTCCCTGGTGCAACAAGTGCAGAAGCAAACACCATGGTGACTGTAGAATTGGTGTTCCGAAATGTTTTAGGTGCGGACAGGAAGGCCACATCATGCCTAATTGTCCAATACAAGTTGTCCCGGAGAATATTATGGGTCGTGTTTACACCATCGACGCTAGGAAGGCGCAAGGAAACAATAATCTGGTTGCCGGTACATGTTCTGTTAATAATCAACCTTTTTGTGTGTTAGTAGATTGTGGAGCAACACATTCCTTTATTTGTGATTCTTGTGTGCGTCAGCTCAGATTCGAAGCCACTAATCTTTCTAATCCTATAAAGATTATTCTGTCACATTCAATGACTGAAATTTCTCGATTGATCTTATCTGTCTACCTCTGAAAAAGATCGATGTGATATTGGGTAAGGATTAATTGTCAGCTAATTCAGTGTACATTGTTTGTAAAAGAAGGCTATCTCCATTCCTATTGAGAAGATTATTCTTGTGGATGAGATTAGATATCTAATTGAAGGTACAATTATCTTGGTCAATTGCCTCTTTACTCAAGAGAAGTCCTTTCTTTTGATTCTTACTACGGATACCGAAAGTAAGAAGAGTGTGTCGGATATTCCAGTTGTGTGTGAATTCCGTGACGTATTCCTGGAGGATGTCACTTCTCTTCCTCCAGAGAGGGAAGTAAAATTTTCTATTGATCTTGTTCCTAGAACAGGTCCAGTTTCTATTGTCCCGTATCGAATGTCTCCTACGGAGTTGAGAGAGTTAAAGAGTTAGTTAGAAGAGTTGTTGGCAAAGCATTTTGTCCGATCTAGTGTTTCTCTATGGGGTGCTCATGTCTTATTCATCAAGATGAAGAATGATAGTATGCGATTGTGTATTGACTATCACCAGTTGAGCAAGGTGACCATAAAGAACAAGTATCCTCTACCATGGATTGATGATCTCCTAGATCAATTGAAAGGAGCTTGCATGTTCTCGAAGATTGATCTCAGGTCGGGGTATCAACAAATTCAGCTCAAGAATTCGGATGTGTCAAAGACTGCGTTTATGACGCGATATAGCCATTATGAATTCTTGGTTATGCAGTTTGGAGTGATCAATGCTCCTGCTGTCTTTATGGATTATATGAACCGTGTGTTCGAACCATATCTGGACCGATTCATGGTAATATTCATAGATGATATTTTAATCTATTCTCGGGCGGTGAAAGAGCATGTGGAACACTTGAGGATGGTATTGTTTGTTCTTCGTGAGAAACAAGTATTTGCAAAGCTTAGTAAGTGTGAATTCTAGATGTCAGAGGTGAAATTCCTTGGACATGTTACTTCCGGTGGCAGTGTGGCCGTGGATTCATCTAAAGTGGAAGCAGTGATTAATTGGGAATATCCCAAGAATGTAATTGAGGTCCGAAGTTTCCTTGGTTTGGTGGGTTACTATTGCAGATTCATACTATGACCACTACGCCATAAAAGACCTACAAAAGCGCTTTTTTGGGTTTTAAAAGCGCTTTCGTAGGTGGCACTGCTATAGGTTTTAGCAGTGCTTTTTATTTAGGAAAAAGCGCTTTCGTAGGCCTACCTATGAAAGCATTTTTTACTAAAAACGCTTTCATAGGTAGGCCTAAGGCAACATTTTTTTTCTTCTGGAAAAGCACTTTGTTAGGCCTACTTTAGAATGCCTTTAATGCATTCTGTAGGCACCCTAAGAAATCGCTTTTCCAGTAAAAGCGCTGCCTTAGGCCACCTATGAAAAAACTTTTGGGTAAAAAACGCTGCGTTAGGCCTACCTATGAAAGCGCTTTTAAAAGTTCTTTCTTAGGTATACCTTAGGCAACACTTTTACTCAAAAAACGCTTTCGTAGGTGGCCTAAGGCAGCGCTTTTTACCTAAAAGCGCTTTCATAGGTTTTTTACTGAAAAATAAATAATTTAAATAATTTGTAAACCTGCATTTTTTGCAGCATTATTTCATAAAAGTGTAATTCATAAACCGGTAATTTACAATCTTATATACAAATACCATTATATACCATTGTTATACAAATACAAATACCATTATATACCATTGTTATCCAAATACCAAATTTAAATATTATATACAAATACCATTATATACCATTGTTATCCAAAATATATATACACCATTGTAATTCAATTAACATATTTTTAACATAACCAAAATCAACCCTAACAAAATCAGCTATATAATAATAAGTAAATCAGTCCTAATGTACATATATATTCAAGGTCCCGGTCCTGCAAGATATGAACATAATAACACGGTCAATATTGTATACACACAACAATGTATTCATAATCATTTTCACACAATAATGTATTCATACCTTATAGGATTCTTTTCTCAATAAAATATTAATTGACACAATCTCTCTTTGAGTTATTCCAACTGAAGTTTCGTGTAATATGCACACTTGTGTTCATCAAAGTACTGCATAACAAAATAAAAAATATGCATGATTTAGTTAAAAGTAATAAATTATATGAAATATCCGATAAATAATAAAATAAATCCTAAGTTATAAATCCATACCGTGACTGGAATCTCTATTTCATTCATTTGAATGATTTCTTTGATAAACTTCAAAACAAAATATCCGCAATCTATGCCGTTTTGTTGTTGAGGACACCACATAGAAAAACACATAAGAATATATAGATGCCTTGTTTTATCAAGCGGCATAAATATTATAAGCAAAATTGTGGAAATTAATATACCTGCACTTTGATCCAATTAATGTTGTTTGATTTAGACCGTGGTACCCGAGCTTCCCATTGACATCGGAATACTTGTATTGGTCTGACAAAATAAAAATATATATTTAGAACAATGTCATAGAAATAATTAAATATATAAATACACACGAATATTTAGAATAATGTCACTTACGTATCAATCATTAACTTCATATCCGGATAATTTGTCCAATCACCGTCAACCGAATTCAGATAATAGACCACTTCTTTTATAGGATCGATAGCAAGCAACCACCAGTGACATCTATAAATTAAGGCAACAATTTAGATGAAAATTTTCATGCAAAAACTCCAAATAAAAAAATGAACTTAGAATGAAAATCTAACCCTGAATTATACGCCAAAAGATACAAGCTTTTTGTACTGTCAATTGCCATGAATCTATCGACTAAGTGCTCTCTTACTGACTCCGGCTTCCTAGCAATTGTCGCTCCACTGACACAGGAGAAAGACACGAAATAGAATCTATTTGACAATTGATTCCCGCGAATCAATTTGTCATATAACAACCTTAAATAAACACATAATAAATATTAGACTATTTTCATTGAAATGTGTAAATAAATTGTTCAACTAATTAAATAATATATTGATCGAGTTACCAGATGTATGAGTGCATAACACTGACGCCTAATTCTCTATGAAGAAAAATTTGTTCCATGCCCTCTTGTCCAATTGTTTCGGTGCAAGGAAAACCAAAGATACCTGCATCCATATCCATTTGACGAATACCACCATTCATCAAATCAGATGTACCCACTAGTGTTTCAAGACACTGCCTAAATCTACGCATAAATTTTCTGACAGGAACCCTTTTCTTGGGTGGTACCCTACCAACTTCCTGGCTCACTTGTTGTGACCCTTGTATAGGTACCTAAAAATCATATAGACTTAGGTAAACTATAAAGTTGTGCAATTTTTTATTCGAATCATATACTTAACACTTTAAACGTACCTCTTTTTGTGATGCAACAGACTCACCGTGCTGCAAAATCCCTTTATCCTTAGATGCGGGTTTTGTAGGAGTCTAAAATTACCATGTAAAAAAAATGAGGTCAGAACTGTCAGTTGAATACTTAAAGATTCATAATGGTTTTCAACATACCTGATCATCTATGAAAATAAGGTCTGATGGCCATGCAACAAAAGATTTTACTGCATCTCGCAACAATGTGGTCTCAGCAACAATGTAAGGTACCGATAGCAACGCATCCAGATCTAAAGCAACATCAATCGATACTTTCATGTGTCCATCCGGGAGCGGTCTATGGTGAAGTGAATCTCCCAAAGTGTTGCGCACTTTTCCCTTCCTAACTAGCCGATAAGTCGGTGACGATAGGTATAGCTGATAATATGAAATGCTCTAAACCAATAATAACTGTTAGAAGTGACTAAAACAATTATGTAATAATAAACAGATCTATATTGTTCAGTTCACTTCCTTTATAAATTACAATAAACTTTCTCCAATGGATTATCATCTTAATTACCTCGGGAAATTTATGTTGATAGTTGATACTAGCCTTGTCACTAGTTTCTTTCAACTGTGAACTGCTCTTTTTCGCCGTATCTCTCTCTTTCTCCTTCTGCAATTCACGGACTTGTGCTTGTAATTCCTGCAATGTTTGCATCACTTCTGCATTGCTAGGATTTTTTCCCCTTGGATTCTTATACAAAGAGGTTGGAGTCACACCATGACCTTTACCTCTCACCCGACCCGGATACTCAGCATGATTTAGTGATCGACTGAGTACGCTCCTGATATCCTGGTCATCACCTGTGAATACCGATTGCGATAGGGTCTCCTATAATCATTTACATATCGAACATTATTAGTGGAGATAAAAATTAATTATATATTAATAAACATTTAATATAATTTAATTAAAGACACAATATTATACTTACACACTCATCATAAACATATTGCAAATCGGGATTAACAACTCGATCTTTGCCAACACGAGCTTCCTTCCACAACACATGTGCTGGTAGTGATGTTTCGTCACTTTTCGTCTCTTCTAACTATGCATTATTTCAAATAATAAGATCATCAATTATAACACATTGAGAGAATTAATAAGATCGTAGAATTTATATTTACGTACAATTTTTTCCTGCAAGCGTGCATATCCCAAACACCCTTTTTTATATGGACATGCGGGTTTTGACGCTCTCTCGCGATTTACGACACTCACTTTCTTGAAATTCTCGTCTCTTCTTTGGCCTACAAAAGCAAACCATTCTTCAGGTGTAATGAAGCTCTCATATTTCTTTGGACGTTCTGGATCCTCTTCAAGAAAATTTCCTTCCTCATCTTAAAGATACTTATTTGTTAAAAAAGTTCTCCACCCTCTGTGTCTTTTTCCGGCCAAACCTATTATATACTTTTTGCGGGCATCTTCAATGTTAAAGGACCTCTACAAAAAAAAAAAACGCATAGAGTGTGTTAGTATATGTAATTTAAACACATTATCGTCAATATAAAGTGAATAACAACAACCATATATGATACCTTTATCTCAGTCCAAATTTTTTCTTTAGCCTCGTCCAACTCTCCTCTTTTCCATTTAGGAGTGGTGATCAGAATGTGCATACGAACAAGTGTACCGATGTAGCTTGTCATCTTTGCAGAATTAGACCCAATTAGTTGGTCCTCATTATTCTAATCTACATTATATGTAACTCCTTTATGTCTATCATGGATGATTCCCCTCATAATAGTTATGCCTCATGTAATATCTTTTTCTAAAGTATCTTCTGGAACATTTGCATCTTGTGAGTTTTCTTGATTACTAGCCATTTGACCTGTAATAAATAAAAATAAAATAAAATGAAATGACAAATATAAAAATCCATAATCATATATTCTATAAAGAAAAAAAATGAAATGGCATATATTTAAATTTTATTGAATGATATAGGCTATAATTATATATGCTATTATCTTTTTCACTAACGTCTCTTTCTTTTCTTGGTAGGAATATGTTCTACTCGTCTCTTAACAACGCGGACGGTTGGATTGATCCAAATACCCTCATTATGATTATTTCTAATACATGATTCATTCTCATTTTGATCAGTTTCGGTAAAAGATTCAATGTCAACACCAATATCGCCTTGATCTCCAATGTTTTCATCAATTACTTTGTTAGATAAAAGCACTATAGACCATTTCGTACTTGTCGGATCCGTGACATAGAACACTTGTTTAGCTTGAGAGGCTAGAATGAAAGGCTCATCTTTGTACCCCACCCTGTTAAGATCCATTTGCAAAAATCCTGACTTATCCATTCGTATGCCATTATTATTTTTTAACCCACTTGCAACCAAATATAGGAATCTGAAATTTCTCGTAATCAAACACCCAAATGCGCTCGATAACCCCAAAATACGATAGATTTGCAAATTTCGGGTTTAAATCCTTCAGACTTGATATGTGCATTGCTTCAGCTACCAAGGTGACACCACTATTTTGCATAGTACTTTTATCATCCCGTTCTTTGGTATGTAATGTGTATCCATTAATTGCGTATGCGCTATAAGAATACACAACCAAACTTGGACCATATGCTAAACATCTCAACCTTTCTGTTACTGAAGCGGGATCTGAATGATACTTTGAATAAATATGTTCCTTAAACCATGGTATAAAACTTCGATTGTGCTCTCGTACAATCTAATTCTCATTTCTATTTGGATTTAAACCTCGAAGAACACCCTTGTGCATTTCAACATACGGCTCAACCTTAATCTCTTTGTGCAAAACATACAAATGCACTTGATCCCGTTCGACCCTTGATACTGTCACAAATTTATTTCCAATTAGCTTTTACCTTCTTTTTTCAACAATATGAGATTTGGGAATCCAATTGATTGAACATTTGATGATATACAAAACTCAACCGCTTCTTCAACAATGTATCGTTCGGCAATACAACCCTTCGTTTTTCACATACCCTTCTAATATTTTCATATAACATTAGGATACATCCATCTCATATAAGCTGGTCCGCACAATTGTGTCTCTTTCACAAGATGAACGAAAAAGTGAACCATTATGTCAAAAAATATGGGAGGAAAATTCAATTTAAGCTCACATAAAGTAACAACTATTTATTTTTGCAATGTTGGTAAGATCTCAGGATCGATCACCTTATGCAAATTGACTTGAAGAAAAACACAATTTAGTTATGCGCTTCTTACTTTTTTCGGCAGAATAGAACGTATACCTATCGGTAGAAAATGTTCCATTATAACATGGCAATCATGCATCTTTAAACTCTTTAATTTGAGGTCTTTCATAGACACAAGTCTTCTAATATCTGATGAGTAGCCTTCTGGAACTTTAACTTCACTCAGAAACTTACACAATATTTTTCTCCTTTCTAGATAGAGTGTAAACAGCAAGTGGTAGATATGTCTGTCTTCCTTTCTTCACGGGTCCCAATTCAGTTCGTATTCCCATCTCTACCATGTCCTCTCTTGCTTTAAGGCCATCCTTAGACTTCCCTTTTATATTGAGGAACGTACCAATAACACTGTCAAATACATTTTTTCAATATGCATAACATCAAGAAAATGTCTTACGTACAAAGATTTCCAATATGGCAATTAAAAAAAAATCGACCTCTTCCTCCACCCACCTGTGACAACTTTATGTGCAAAAGGCCTGTTAATCCAAGCGGAGCTCTACGTTGTTCTGTATCTCCGTTGAACGCTTTTCTCCATCCACGATATTGATGTTTAGAATTTAAGAATCTACGATGACCGAGAAAGACATTCTTCTGACAAAGTTTCAATCGCATCATATCGGTTCCATCTTCACAGACAGGACACGCTTTTTCACCTTTAATTCTATACCGAGATAGATTTCCGTATACTGGAAAATCGTTAATTATTCCAAACAACATCACCCTCAAGTTGAAACTTTCTTTCCTATACCCATCATAAACCTCCACACCGTACTCCCATAAAATCTTCAAATCTTCGATTAAAGGTTCCAAGTATACGTCTATGTCATTTCGTTGTTTAGGCCGAAATTAACATAGATAACATCATGTACTTACACTTCATACATAGCCAAGGAGGTAGGTTATAAATCATAAGAATCACGGGCCATGTCCTATGCGAGACACTTTGAATACCGTGTGGATTCATTCCATCAGTAGACAATGCCAAGCAAAGGTTTCTTGCTTCTTTTCAAAATTCAGGATAATCATTATCAATTTTCATCCACTGTGGAGAATCTGTCGGATGTCGAAATTTTCCATCAATAATTCTTTCATCTGCATGCCAAGTTAAATGTCTTAAATCGGTTTCACAATGATACATCCGTCTAAATCTCGAAATTATAGGAAAAATACCATAAGACTTTTTGCTGGAGACAACTTTTTCTTATATCGAGGGGCACCACATTTAGGACACTCATTTAACGATGCATAATCGTTTCGAAACAAAACGCAATCTTTTGGACATGCATGTATCTTATCATAGCTCATGCCAATAGAGTACAACATCTTTTTGGCCTCATACGTTTGATTGGGAAGAATATTATCCTCTGGTAGCATATCTTCCACAAGGGATAGTAACCCTGTTAAACTTTTATCCGACCATCCATTGCCCGCCTTTAAGTTGTACAACTTTAATACCGTAGACAATCTTGTGAATTTTGTACAACCATTATACAACGGTTTCTCTGCATCACTTACCAACCTCTCAAACATTTTGGGACAATCATTAAGATCTTCTTCAAGCACTTCTGCAATCTCTTCGACTCGATCATAATCGTATGTATCTGTGCAATTGTCGTTTGAAGCATAGGTCCTCTTATCCCCCGATTCAATATTCCCATTACTTTTCTCACCATGCATATTCCAACATGTATAACTTCTATCAATTCCATACCATATTAAATGCGATGCCAATTGAACCGCGTCAACCCGGTTCCCATAACAGCAATACAAACAAGGACATGTCAATTTGACTAGGGTCTTTGGCGTGCACAACAACAAACTTAACAAACTTTGATACCCCATTCTCGTACTCTTTCGACAATCGATTGGAATACATCCATGTCTTATCCATGGTTTTACTAATTAAGCTAAACAAAAACAACTAATTAGTGCACAAAACAGTATACTGCGTTTCTGTCAAAATGCAAAGTATACACGAAATGAATCCGTATCAAGAAAATGCAACATACGAAAGGAAATTTAAGACAAATTCATCACAATACCAGTAATTTGAGGAAGAAATTTACCTCGGATTTATCGAACTCAAAGAAACGCGGAGAATGAGCGTCGTATGTCAACCTAGACCGGGAAACGCTGCTATTTCAAATAAAAGAAAACTTCTATTATAAAAAATAGGATGAATGTACATGAACATTTATCTAAACGACATGAATGAATGAATGTAAGTGAAACTAACATGATAAACCAAATTCAATGCAAGCTATAAATCAAATGTAACAAAATTCGGGCAGCCATGAACAAACTTAGTAACGCGCATTAAAGTTCTATTAAAAAAAAGGATGAATGTACATGAACATTTAACTAAACGACATGAATAGATGACCTTTTTCTTAAGCAAAAATCAACATAGTATTATTGTTCATAACATATTCAAAATCTCATAAACACAACGGTTAACATGGTTTTTCAATCACAAATGATAAAAAAGGCGAGAAATAGTATTACAACATGAAAATGAAGTTCTAAATAGGCTTCGAACCTTCAAACAAAATTTCGGGCAGCAACTATGCACATGAACTAGAGGTTGATAATATCGTTTCAATCATGCTTAATATCAACGGTAAACACAAAACAATGTCATAATCGATTTGAACTTTCAAAGTCGAATGCAAGTGAAACTAACATGATAAATCAAATTCAATGCAAGCTATAAATCAAACGTAACAAAATCCAGGCAGCCATGAACAAACTCAGTAACGCGCATTAAAGTTCTATTATAAAAAATAGGATGAATGTACATGAACATTTAACGAAACAGCTTGAATGGATGACCTTTTCTTAAGCAACAATTAACATGATATTATTGTTCATAACATATTCAAAATCTAATAAACACAACAGTTAACATGGTTTTTCAATCACAAATGAAACAAAAGGCGAGAAATAGTACTACAACATGAAAATGAAGTTCTAAGTAGGCTTCGAACATTCAAATAAAATTTCGGGCAGCAACTATGCACATGAACTAGAGCTTGATAATATCGTTTCAATCATGCTTAATATCAACGGTAAACACAAAACAATGTCATAATCGATTTGAACTTTCAAAGTCGAATGCAAGTGAAACTAACATGATAAACCAAATTCAATGCAAGCTATGAATCAAACGTAACAAAATCCGGGTAGCCATGAACAAACTTAGTAATGCGCATTAAAGTTCTTCTCAAACAAGCTCAAAATCAAACGACAATTACCCAAACTATGCTACAACCGATTTACTCATTATTCTCAACTTAGACATGTAGCAGCACAAATAAAAAAAGAATTAATCACCACAAATTCATTGAAACTTCTCTGGATAACATACTAACAATATCCCAAACTCTTCATCCACTCAAAACCAACAAACAAAAATTATTAACACAAACACTCTTCATCCACTCAAAACCAACAAACAGAAATAATTAACATAAGCAAATATCAATAGTTTAGCTTAAATTTGAATATCGCAAAAAAGCAAGATACAAGCACTATGATTAGCTCACAAAATCGAGACAACCTAACCAGATTCTTCAATAGTTTTCGTCAAAAAGATACTAACAGAATAACATAGATATTCATCACAATTGTGAGAAGATTTGGTGCAATGAAACTTACCGAATCAAATTAGAAACACCAAAGAGGCATAATTAAGACAAAGGCGGAACTCGGAGGTTGCAAAGCCAGTGAGTACAATGATGTTGATAATGCAGAGGGACCGATAATGGTAATGTTACTATTAGATTTCACTACCAAAAAGTAGAAATTAATAACTAAACAAATAGCCATGGCGTAAAAATAGAGATTTTCGAAAGAAACAGAAATAGAGAAACTTCTAGAACGAAAATCACAAACATGGTAGAAGAATCACAAACGAAAACACAACCATGAGAAGAATCGAAAAATCAAACTTACCAAGGAAGACGATGATGTCGAAAGAAGACCGAGGGTCAAGACGATGAACGGCGGAAGAACAACAACACAAACAAAGATTGAGAAGGGAACGGAGGTTGCACAAATGAGCTGAGGAAGAAGATGAACAACGCGAAGAATGAGGGAATGAAATCGTATTTAGGGTTATTAATTTTAATTATAAAATTATCTATGAAAGCGCTTTTAAAAGCGCTTTCATATCATAGGCCTATAGCAGCGCTTTTAAAAGTGCTTTCTTAAGGCCATCTATAAGAGCGCTTTTGAAAAGCGCTTTCTAAGGTTAACCTTTAGCAGCGCTTTTCAAAAGCGCTTTCTTAGGTTAGATCTTTATAAGGTCTTTAGCAGCGCTTTTTGAAAAGCGCTTTCTTAGGGTACCCTATGAAAACGCTCTTTTTAAGCGAAATTTTTTTAAGGCCTATGAAAGTGTTTTCTCTTAAAAGCACTTTCGTAGAGGCGCTGCCAAAAATTATTTTTGGCGTAGTGGACGAGACTTACAAGGAAGGAAATTTCTTTCAGTTGGGACTCGGAATGTGAGCAAAGTTTTCCGAAATTGAAGAAGGAGTTATCTACCGCTCCAATATTAATAATTCCAGATCCGGAGAAGTCCTATGAAGTCTACTTTGATGCCTCCAAGAAGGGTTTAGGCGGAGTTTTAATGCAGGATGGTCAATTTGTAGCGTATGCGTCTCGACAATTAAAACCTCACGAATAAAATTATCCTACTTATGATCTTGAACTTGCCGCTATTGTGTTCGCACTCAAGGTGTGGCGACATTGCTTGTATGAAGTCCACTTCGAGATGTTTAGCGATCATAAAAGCTTGAAATACTTCTTCAATCAGAAAGAACTCAACATGTGCCACATAAGGTGCATGGAATATCTTAAGGATTACGATTTCGAATTGAAGTATCACTCGGGAAAAGCGAACAAGGTGGCCGATGCTCTAAGTAGGAAAGAAATTCGAGTTGATGAGTTAATGGTATTGGAATTTGATCTCTTGGAGAAGTTCATAAATCTTGGCTTGCAATTTGAATGGGTACCCATGGGTGTCCTAATTAGCAATATGAATGTTGAAAGTGTGTTGCGAGAAAGAATCCATCAGGCACAATGTGATGATGTAGAGCTACAAAATAAGAAGAGACTCCTAGATTTCTTTCGAGCGTCTGATGGAGTTATCCTGTTTAGGCAATGGATGTGTGTGCCTAACGATGTGATGTTAAAGAGGATGATCTTGGACGAAGTTCACAAGAGTAAGTTTACCATTCATTCTGGATCGACCAAGATGTACCAAGACTTGACGAAGATTTTTTGGTGGCCAGATATGAAGAGAGATGTTGCTTGTTAAGTGGAGCAATGTGGTATATGTCAACAAGTGAAGATAGAGAACCAAAGACATGTTAGTATGTTGTAGTCGTTAGATGTTCCTATATGTAAATGGGACAACATATCCATGGACTTCATTATTGGACTACCTCGCGTTTTGGGTGGTCATGACTCCATTTTGGTGATTGTAGATCGGTTGACGAAGTTCGCACATTTCTTATCTGGGAAATCCACTCATAAGGTGCCTCATCTAGCCCATAACAAAAATTGTAAGGTTTTATGGTGTGTCATCTAGTATTATATCAGATAGGGATTCAAAGTTCACTTCTCGGTTTTAGAGAACTTTTCATCGCGAAATTGAATTGGAGTTGAATCTGAGTACTTCAAACCAACCTCGGAATGATGGACAGACTAAGAGAACTATCTAAATAATTGAGGAAGAGTCTGTATTCTTGAGAGTGGAGGAAATTGAAAAGATCATTTGTCATTAATAGTCTTATCATTATTTAAATATTCTTAAATGGGTTTCACTCACAAAGCATGATGTTGTAGCTTATGTTTTTTTTTGGATTTTTGTCCTGTTTGTGGGTTGGATCTCATACGATCGCCTTGTATGCTTTCTTGTTTTTTTGAATTAATATATTCTTCTTTTGATTCAAAGTTGCCGCCTAATTTTTTCAATTGTTGAAATTTGTATGCAACATCTAAAAAATGTAGCATTTTGTTGAATATCTAAAGTTGTTCCCATAAGTTTTTAAGGGGCATTTTTAAGTTATATTTATAGAGTAATCATTGGAATGCTTGAAAATCATGACAAAAAATAATTTAGGAAACATTTGTGAGGTGATGCAAGATTTATTATGGAAAAAAAAAACAAAAATTATCGTCTAATCTGTTGCACTGAAAGGGTTGTTAGAGCAACAAATATTATAATGAATCTGGTTGCGAAACATATTAAAGGAGTTGGATTTTCCACAAAAGGAGCCGACCAAGATATTCAAAGAAAATAAGTCAATAATAGTTTTGGCAAAGAACCATGTCTTCTATTATAGACGTAACTACATTGACACACACTATAACAATAATAGAGAGTGTGTTTCTAAAAATGATGTGTAGTTGTAGTTTAAAAAGATTTATGATCAAGTTGCTGAGATCTTTATCAAGCCTCTCGAGTAGGAAGAATTTGTGAAGTTAAGATATTTACTTGAAGTAGCAAAATAAATTTTAAGGGGGTGTTGAATATTTAAATTGATTTTAAAAACTTTGTTAGTTTTGGGCCTTTGAGAATTTTAAGTCCAAATTTGTGTTGTATTAGGTCCAACTTCTAGAAGGCTATTCTAGAGGGATTTGTGGAGCTCTCTTGAAGATAAGTACAAGGTTAATTTTAAGAGAGTGATTTATAGCCTTTGGATTATGTTTGTGGTAGAAAAATCCTTACCGTAGATTTAAGAATGTCACTAGTATAAATAGATGTGATGTATCAAATCAAACATTATAAACACTCAATAATACAAGTAGCTTTTTCCCTTTTCCTAAAATTTCCTATCCTCTCCCAAATACTTAAACACTTTCTTCACCTCTCCAAAACTTCATTCCAATATCACTTATCTTTTATATTAAATTACTTTTAAATATCATGATGGAATTATATTTTTTTTACTGGGCCAAAATAATACAATGACCCGTTGAAATGTATAACCCCGTTAAATAAATACAAAACCTAGCTTTATAGTCAACGTGCATCCCTTCCACCTTTTTGCAATTCCCGTAGGCAAGCTTAATTTTAAATACCAATAAAACTTGAATCAATGGAGACAAAAGCTATCATGAGTTTAATTTAAACACGAGTATGCTTTTTCACTACTTCTTGAGATATGATTCTTCCATCTTCTTAATTTTATTCATATGTGCTATTATAATTCGTAATAAATCTTGTTTTAAATTATGCAACATTCTGACAGTTTAAGATGAAGTTTTTTCATTCAACAGTATATCTACGATGCGATTTAATTGTCATTTTTCTTGAATGTTTGTTCCATTTCGACTGTGATTTCCTTGATTAAATGAGGTGAGTTTTATTTTAATTAATTATTTTTGTTTTATTGGGATTTTGATGTTTTTGTTATGGAGTTTCCTTGATTTCCTTGATCAATCCAGAGTAAAAAATAGATAAAACAAATTTCCAAAATATATTATTTCAGGGCTGACGTCTTCCTTCTAGAAGAGTTCTACTCTTCAGACACCACAATTATAAATCCTTGGCCATCCATTCCTATGCATTTGTTTTCTATCCCTTTCTAGGATTTCTTCTGTCATCTTAGATTCATACACTCTTGCTGAAAGGTAAATCTTTTCCATGCCTATGAGTATGTGTGTTCACAGCTTTCGCACGCAAAATTACGGCTTTATATTTTCTTAGTACAAACACGAATTTCGTCTTCCTTCAATGTCTTTTTTCCATATATTTTGAGTTTTATGTAGTGTGATTTGGTCATTAGTGCCATATCTCCCTTTAATTATTATTGCTCGACTGTGATTGTCCGTGCGATATCAAGGTTTCCGGCTGCATCGACCATATTTGGGTGCCATCTTCTGTTATATCACCAATAACTTGTGTGCATGTGTAAAATTATCAATTTCATTTTCTTGCATTGGATTACCGAATTTTCAAATGACATGATTTTCTTACGTTGTATAATGGTCATCCGATCCGCTATCAGCTGATCATGTTTGGTTGGTTGACAAATTTTCAAATTTTTATTTATCTTATATTTTTCAATGCTTTAACTAAAAGACAACCTGGTTTTTATAAAGAAATTGATTTCAACCCGTTAATGGGCCATTTTCCTTGCAAGTATTTTTTAAAAAAATTCTTCATGATGATCACGTTTGTGAGGATTTACAGTTTATGTTTTGATATCACTATTGCTGGCATTGAGCTTTAGTTGTACTGTAGTTATTGAATGACCATTTTTTCCTGCAATCAGGATCTTATACTTGAGAAAATGTCTAAAGTAAAAACCAATTTGGATTTAATACAGTGGCTCGGACTTGACATGTCAATTAAAGTTTTCACCTATTTGAATAAGCATGGTGATCTTGTTCGTGCATCTACTGTTTCTAGTTCTTGGAATGATTTTGGTAAGTTATTTATTGATTGCTTGGATTATATCATTTAATCTTTATCTGTTTAAATGTTTTAAGGGGCATATATCTTCATTTTTTTAATTTTATTTTGGGATGTGCATGCAAGTGATCTCACTCTCAATATATATTCTTATGCTTTATAATTGTTCACTTATTTCTCTAAATCGACTTCTATTTTTATGGTCTTATAGTTATTCTCATATTCTATGGTTGGTGACAACTATATAATAGATAATGATCCTCCACCGTTCGAGAAGAATTTTTTGTACGGATGCAAGGCTGAAGTAAACTCCTCAACCATGACGATGGAAGTTTGGTTTGTCATCAATTCTTGAACCAATAGCAAAAACTATTATTGGAACATCATCTCTACCAGACATAATACTTTATAAATGTCGACCAAGTCGCATTATTATAATACCACTGGATTGCATTGGATTCACCCGATCTTGCTCCAAGTTACATTATCATAATACCAATGGATAGTATTGGATTCATTCGTCCAAGTTGGATTATCACAATTTCATTCTCAAAATCACATTAGCACATCTTCATATTACATCATTACAATGACGTCCAAGCCGCATTATTACATCTTTCAAGTGACTATTTTTTGTACATCCTAAGCATAAAGATCTTCCTCGTTGTTATATGTTGACATGTACGGACTGCACATGTATTAAGAAATGATTGTTACAAATCACTCGCTTATATTTGTATTAAGGTTATTTTTATTTCAAACTTAAAGGCTACTTTTTTTACTAGATGGTTTTTTAATAGCAAAGGTAATAAATTATGATAAATAATTATAGTACAAAAACCAACTAAACAAGAAACAATTTAGAAAAATATGGAACAAATGAGCGAATATGATTCCCAACAACCCAAAGAATCAAGGGAGACAAACACTGCCTAGAGTTTGATGAAAATACAAGTATGTAAATGCACTACTTCTTTTGATCTAATTAACTCTGACAACTTTAGTTTATTTGTATATGCTTTTCAGCAAATTTGAGGAGAAAGCTTCCTCATAAAAAATATTTTTTGTAGTAGTAAATCTCTTCATCTTCACTTATTCATATTGTCGGTGTCTAAAACTTGACAATTTAAACCTTCTAATCTCCTTTATAATACTTAACAACAATATCTCATATGACTAGAATATTGAAATTGAAAACAAGACGCGTTATATTTGTTTTCTATAAACTAAATGTAAAAATTGATTTATCATTGAGAGGGAATTTGAAATTGACGTGTGAATGAGAGAGAAATTAAAATTGGTTGGTAAGTGAGAGTGGGATTTGAATTTGAAATTTTTATATTAATCATATTTCTAATTCAACTAATATGAACAAAATCATATTAAAATTGATTTTCTATTATTAAAATTGATTTTAATTTTATATTGATCCTTATCGTATTTATAATAAAAAACTTTGTGCTATCATACTATATTTATATGTGTTTTTGAATTTTTTAATATAAAATACCAAAATTTACTATCATACTATATATATATATATATATATATATATATATATATATATATATATATATATATATATATATATATATATATATATATATATATATATATATATAAAATTATTGACCATCTATTATTAATATTCCATTGAAATTAATATTTATAATTTTTATTAAAAAGGTAATATTTAAAACAAATTTTAATAAGTTTATATTTATTTTTTATTGGTAAGTATTTTTATTTTTGGACATATATTTCAAAATTATTTTCAATAAAAAATAACTATTCCTATAATAATATGTTATCTTACTTTTAAATATATTTGACTATGATTTATAATAAAGAATTTAAACTATGTCATAAAAATATTAAATTTTGAACTTGTTTTATATAAATAAAAAAATTCACAAAACATATTTATATTACTTAAAAAATTAAATTTATGTATTTTATTAGTTAAATTTATTAAATTTTATGATGTTTGGAGGGAAAGTTTTCGCCTAAAGGGAAAGGATGGAAAGCTATAATTCTCAAATCGGCTTTTGCCGACACCATTCATGGCGTCTGATTGTATAGAAATGATAGCATTGTCGAGAACTATCATGATAGAGACAAAATTGTGAATAATATCATAGACAACATAGTGTATAGAGGGTGGGGGAGTAGAAAAATCAGGAAGCATATTGATAGCATGATGTTGAAGCTTATGTTTTTTTTTGGATTTTTGTCCTTTTTGTGGGTTGGATCTCATACGATCGCCTTGTATGCTTTCTTGTTTTTTTGAATTAATATATTCTTATTTTGATTCAAAGTTGCCGCCTAATTTTTTCAGTTGTTGAAATTTGTATGCAACATCTAAAAAATGTAGCCTTTTGTTGAATATCTAAAGTTGTTCCCATAAATTTTTAAGGGGCATTTTTAAGTTATATTTATAGAGTAATCATTGGAATGCTTGAAAATCATGACAAAAAATAATTTAGGAAACATTTGTGAGGTGATGCAAGATTTATTATTGAAAAAAAACAAAAATTATCGTCTAATCTGTTGCACTGAAAGGGTTGTTAGAAGCAACAAATATTATAATGAATCTGGTTGCGAAACATATTAAAGGAGTTGGATTTGCCACAAAAGGAGCCGACCAAGATATTCCAAGAAAATAAGTCAATAATAGTTTTGGCAAAGAACCATGTCTTCTATTATAGACGTAACTACATTGACACACACTATAACAATAATAGAGAGTGTGTTTCTAACAATGATGTGTAGTTGTAGTTTAAAAAGATTTATGATCAAGCTGCTGAGATCTTTATCAAGCCTCTCGAGTAGGAAGAATTTGTGAAGTTAAGATATTTACTTGAAGTAGCAAAATAAATTTTAAGGGGGTGTTGAATATTTAAATTGATTTTAAAAACTTTGTTAATTTTGGGCCTTTAATAATTTTAAGTCCAAATTTGTGTTGTATTAGGTCCAACTTCTAGAAGTCTATTCTAGAGGGATTTGTGGAGCTCTCTTGAAGATAAGTACAAGTTTATTTTAAGAGAGTGATTTATAGCCTTTGGATTATGTTTGTGGTAGAAAAATCCTAACCGTAGATTTAAGAATGTCACTAGTATAAATAGATGTGATGTATCAAATCAAACATTATAAACACTCAATAATACAAGTAGCTTTTTCCCTTTTCCTAAAATTTCCTATCCTCTCCATAATACTTAAACACTTTCTTCACCTCTCCAAAACTTCATTCCAATATCACTTATCTTTTATATTAAATTACTTTTAAATATCATGATGGAATTATATTTTTTTTACTGGGCCAAAATAATACAATGACCCGTTGAAATGTATAACCCCGTTAAATAAATACAAAACCTAGCTTTATAGTCAACGTGCATCCCTTCCACCTTTTTGCAATTCCCGTAGGCAAGCTTAATTTTAAATACCAATAAAACTTGAATCAATGGAGACAAAAGCTATCATGAGTTTAATTTAAACACGAGTATGCTTTTTCACTACTTCTTGAGATATGATTCTTCCATCTTCTTAATTTTATTCATATGTGCTATTATAATTCGTAATAAATCTTGTTTTAAATTATGCAACATTCTGACAGTTTAAGATGAAGTTTGTTCATTCAACAGTATATCTACGATGTGATTTAATTGTCATTTTTCTTGAATGTTTGTTCCATTTCGACTGTGATTTCCTTGATTAAATGAGGTGAGTTTTATTTTAATTAATTATTTTTGCTTTATTGGGATTTTGATGTTTTTGTTATGGAGTTTCCTTGATTTCCTTGATCAGTCCAGAGTAAAAAATAGATAAAACAAATTTCCAAAATATATTATTTCAGGGCTGACGTCTTCCTTCTAGAAGAGTTCTACTCTTCAGACACCACAATTATAAATCCTTGGCCATCCATTCCTATGCATTTGTTTTCTATCCCTTTCTAGGATTTCTTCTGTCATCTCAGATTCATACACTCTTGCTGAAAGGTAAATCTTTTTCCATGCCTATGAGTATATGTGTTCACAGCTTTCGCACGCAAAATTACGACTTTATATTTTCTTAGTACAAACACGAAATTTCGTCTTCCTTCAATGTCTTTTTTCCATATATTTTGAGTTTTATGTAGTGTGATTTGGTCATTAGTGCCATATCTCCCTTTAATTATTATTGCTCGACTGTGATTGTCCGTGCGATATCAAGGTTTCCGGCTGCATCGACCATATTTGGGTGCCATCTTCTGTTATATCACCAATAACTTGTGTGCATGTGTAAAATTATCAATTTCATTTTCTTGCATTGGATTACCGAATTTTCAAATGACATGATTTTCTTACGTTGTATAATGGTCATCCGATCCGCTATCAGCTGATCATGTTTGGTTGGTTGGCAAATTTTCAAATTTTTACTTATCTTATATTTTTCAATGCTTTAACTAAAAGACAGCCTGGTGTTTATAAAGAAATTGATTTCAACCCGTTAATGGGCCATTTTCCTTGCAAGTATTTTTTAAAAAAATTCTTCATGATGATCACGTTTGTGAGGATTCACAGTTTATGTTTTGATATCACTATTGCTGGCATTGAGCTTTAGTTGTACTGTAGTTATTGAATGACCATTTTTTCCTGCAATCAGGATCTTATACTTGAGAAAATGTCTAAAGTAAAAACCAATTTGGATTTAATACAGTGGCTCGGACTTGACATGTCAATTAAAGTTTTCACCTATTTGAATAAGCATGGTGATCTTGTTCGTGCATCTACTGTTTCTAGTTCTTGGAATGATTTTGGTAAGTTATTTATTGATTGCTTGGATTATATCATTTAATCTTTATCTGTTTAAATGTTTTAAGGGGCATATATCTTCATTTTTTTAATTTTATTTTGGGATGTGCATGCAAGTGATCTCACTCTCAATATATATTCTTATGCTTTATAATTGTTCACTTATTTCTCTAAATCAAACTTCTATTTTTTATGGTCTTATAGTTATTCTCATATTCTATGGTTGGTGACAACTATATAACAGATAATGATCCTCCACCGTTCCAGAAGAATTTTTTGTACGGATGCAAGGCTGAAGTAAACTCCTCAACCATGACGATGGAAGTTTGGTTTGTCATCAATTCTTGAACCAATAGCAAAAACTATTATTGGAACATCATCTCTACCAGACATAATACTTTATAAATGTCGACCAAGTCGCATTATTATAATACCACTGGATTGCATTGGATTCACCCGATCTTGCTCCAAGTTACATTATCATAATACCAATGGATAGTATTGGATTCATTCGTCCAAGTTGGATTATCACAATTTCATTCTCAAAATCACATTAGCACATCTTCATATTACATCATTACAATGACGTCCAAGCCGCATTATTACATCTTTCAAGTGACTATTTTTTGTACATCCTAAGCATAAAGATCTTCCTCGTTGTTATATGTTGACATGTACGGACTGCACATGTATTAAGAAATGATTGTTACAAATCACTCGCTTATATTTGTATTAAGGTTATTTTTATTTCAAACTTAAAGGCTACTTTTTTTAATAGATGGTTTTTTAATAGCAAAGGTAATAAATTATGATAAATAATTATAGTACAAAAACCAACTAAACAAGAAACAATTTAGAAAAATATGGAACAAATGAGCGAATATGATTCCCAACAACCCAAAGAATCAAGGGAGACAAACACTTGCCTAGAGTTTGATGAAAATACAAGTATGTAAATGATCTACTTCTTTTGATCTAATTAACTCTGACAACTTTAGTTTATTTGTATATGCTTTTCAGCAAATTTGAGGAGAAAGCTTCCTCATAAATTTTTTTTTTTGTAGTAGTAAATCTCTTCATCTTCACTTATTCATATTGTCGGTGTCTAAAACCTGACAATTTAAACCTTCTAATCTCCTTTATAATACTTAACAACAATATCTCATATGACTAGAATATTGAAATTGAAAACAAGACGCGTTATATTTGTTTTCTATAAACTAAATGTAAAAATTGATTTATCATTGAGAGGGGAATTTGAAATTGATGTGTGAATGAGAGAGAAATTAAAATTGGTTGGTAAGTGAGTGTGGGATTTGAATTTTAAATTTTTATATTAATCATATTTCTAATTCAACTAATATGAACAAAATTATATTAAAAATTGATTTTCTATTATTAAAATTGATTTTAATTTTATATTGATCCTTACGGTATTTATAATAAAAACTTTGTTCTATCATACTATATTTATATTTGTTTTGAATTTTTTAATATAAAATACCAAAATTAACTATCATACTAAATATATATATATATATATAT
The DNA here is from genome assembly GCA_021764765.1 of Vicia sativa. Lineage (NCBI taxonomy): Eukaryota > Viridiplantae > Streptophyta > Magnoliopsida > Fabales > Fabaceae > Vicia > Vicia sativa. Next base: position 187,953,907 of record CM038794.1, read on the forward strand.
ATATATATATATATATATATATATATATATATATATATATATATATATATATATATATATATATATATATATATATATATATATATATATATATATATATATATATATATTAAATTATTGACCATCTATTATTAATATTCCATTGAAATTAATATTTATAATTTTTATTAAAAAGGTAATATTTAAAACAAATTTTAATAAGTTTATATTTATTTTTTATTGGTAAATATTTTTATTTTTGGACATATATTTGAAAATTATTTTCATTAAAAAATAACTATTCCTATAATAATATGTTATCTTACTTTTAAATATATTTGACTATGATTTATAATAAAGAATTTAAACTATGTCATAAAAATATTAAATTTTGAACTTGTTTTATATAAATAAAAAAATTCACAAAACATATTTATATTACTTAAATAATTAAATTTATGTATTTTATTAGTTAAATTTATTAAATTTTATGATGTTTGGAGGGAAAGTTGTCGCCTAAAGGGAAAGGATGGAAAGCTATAATTCTCAAATCGGCTTTTGCCGACACCATTCATGGCGTCTGATTGTATAGAAATGATAGCATTGTCGAGAACTATCATGATAGAGACAAAATTGTGAATAATATCATAGACAGCATAGTGTATAGAGGGTGGGGGAATAGAAAAATCAGGAAGCATATTGATAGCATGATGTTGTAGCTTATGTTTTTTTTTTGGATTTTTGTCCTTTTTGTGGGTTGGATCTCATACGATCGCCTTGTATGCTTTCTTGTTTTTTTGAATTAATATATTCTTATTTTGATTCAAAGTTGCCGCTAATTTTTCATTGTTGAAATTTGTATGCAACATCTAAAAATGTAGCCTTTGTTGAATATCTAAAGTTGTTCCCATAAATTTTTAAGGGGCATTTTTAAGTTATTTTTATAGAGTAATCATTGGAATGCTTGAAAATCATTACAAAAAATAATTTAGGAAACATTTGTGAGGTGATTCAAGATTTATTATGGAAAAAAACAAAAAATTTCGTCTAATCTGTTGCACTGAAAGGGTTGTTAGAAGCAACAAATATTATAATGAATCTGGTTGCGAAACATATTAAAGGAGTTGGATTTGCCACAAAAGGAGCCGACCAAAATATTCAAAGAAAATAAGTCAATAATAGTTTTGGCAAAGAACCATGTCTTCTATTATAGACGTAACTACATTGACACACACTATAACAATAATAGAGAGTGTGTTTCTAACAATGATGTGTAGTTGTAGTTTAAAAAGATTTATGATCAAGCTGCTGAGATCTTTATCAAGCCTCTCGAGTAGGAAGAATTTGTGAAGTTAAGATATTTACTTGAAGTAGCAAAATAAATTTTAAGGGGGTGTTGAATATTTAAATTGATTTTAAAAACTTTGTTAGTTTTGGGCCTTTGAGAATTTTAAGTCCAAATTTGTGTTGTATTAGGTCCAACTTCTAGAAGTCTATTCTAGAGGGATTTGTGGAGCTCTCTTGAAGATAAGTACAAGTTTATTTTAAGAGAGTGATTTATAGCCTTTGGATTATGTTTGTGGTAGAAAAATCCTAACCGTAGATTTAAGAATGTCACTAGTATAAATAGATGTGATGTATCAAATCAAACATTATAAACACTCAATAATACAAGTAGCTTTTTCCCTTTTCCTAAAATTTCCTATCCTCTCCCAAATACTTAAACACTTTCTTCACCTCTCCAAAACTTCATTCCAATATCACTTATCTTTTATATTAAATTACTTTTAAATATTATGATGGAATTATATTTTTTTTACTGGGCCAAAATAATACAATGACCCGTTGAAATGTATAACCCCGTTAAATAAATACAAAACCTAGCTTTATAGTCAACGTGCATCCCTTCCACCTTTTTGCAATTCCCGTAGGCAAGCTTAATTTTAAATACCAATAAAACTTGAATCAATGGAGACAAAAGCTATCATGAGTTTAATTTAAACACGAGTATGCTTTTTCACTACTTCTTGAGATATGATTCTTCCATCTTCTTAATTTTATTCATATGTGCTATTATAATTCGTAATAAATCTTGTTTTAAATTATGCAACATTCTGACAGTTTAAGATGAAGTTTTTTCATTCAACAGTATATCTACGATGCGATTTAATTGTCATTTTTCTTGAATGTTTGTTCCATTTCGACTGTGATTTCCTTGATTAAATGAGGTGAGTTTTATTTTAATTAATTATTTTTGCTTTATTGGGATTTTGATGTTTTTGTTATGGAGTTTCCTTGATTTCCTTGATCAATCCAGAGTAAAAAATAGATAAAACAAATTTCCAAATTATATTATTTCAGGGCTGACATCTTCCTTCTAGAAGAGTTCTACTCTTCAGACACCACAATTATAAATCCTTGGCCATCCATTCCTATGCATTTGTTTTCTATCCCTTTCTAGGATTTCTTCTGTCATCTCAGATTCATACACTCTTGCTGAAAGGTAAATCTTTTTCCATGCCTATGAGTATATGTGTTCACAGCTTTCGCACGCAAAATTACGACTTTATATTTTCTTAGTACAAACACGAAATTTCGTCTTCCTTCAATGTCTTTTTTCCATATATTTTGAGTTTTATGTAGTGTGATTTGGTCATTAGTGCCATATCTCCCTTTAATTATTATTGCTCGACTATGATTGTCCGTGCGATATCAAGGTTTCCGGCTGCATCGACCATATTTGGGTGCCATCTTCTGTTATATCACCAATAACTTGTGTGCATGTGTAAAATTATCAATTTCATTTTCTTGCATTGGATTACCGAATTTTCAAATGACATGATTTTCTTACGTTGTATAATGGTCATCCGATCCGCTATCAGCTGATCATGTTTGGTTGGTTGGCAAATTTTCAAATTTTTACTTATCTTATATTTTTCAATGCTTTAACTAAAAGACAGCCTGGTGTTTATAAAGAAATTGATTTCAACCCGTTAATGGGCCATTTTCCTTGCAAGTATTTTTTAAAAAAATTCTTCATGATGATCACGTTTGTGAGGATTCACAGTTTATGTTTTGATATCACTATTGCTGGCATTGAGCTTTAGTTGTACTGTAGTTATTGAATGACCATTTTTTCCTGCAATCAGGATCTTATACTTGAGAAAATGTCTAAAGTAAAAACCAATTTGGATTTAATACAGTGGCTCGGACTTGACATGTCAATTAAAGTTTTCACCTATTTGAATAAGCATGGTGATCTTGTTCGTGCATCTACTGTTTCTAGTTCTTGGAATGATTTTGGTAAGTTATTTTATTGATTGCTTGGATTATATCATTTAATCTTTATCTGTTTAAATGTTTTAAGGGGCATATATCTTCATTTTTTAAATTTTATTTTGGGATGTGCATGCAAGGGATCTCACTCTCAATATATATTCTTATGTTTTATAATTGTTCACGTATTTCTCTAAATCAGACTTCTATTTTTTATGGTCTTATAGTTATTCTCATATTCTATGGTTGGTGACAACTATATAACAGATAGTGATCCTCTACCGTTCCAGAAGAATTTTTTGTATGGATGCAAGGCTGAAGTAAACTCCTCAACCATGACGATGGAAGTTTGGTTTGTCATCAATTCTTGAACCAATAACAAGAACTATTATTGGAACATCATCTCTACCAGACATAATACTTTATAAATGTCGACCAAGTCGCATTATTATAATACCACTGGATTGCATTGGATTCACCCGATCTTGCTCCAAGTTACATTATCATAATACCAATGGATAGTATTGGATTCATTCGTCCAAGTCGGATTATCACAATTTCATTCTCAAAATCACATTAGCACATCTTCATATTACATCATTACAATGACGTCCAAGCCGCATTATTACATCTTCCAAGTGACTATTTTTTGTACATCCTAAGCATAAAGATCTTCCTCGTTTCTATATGTTGACATGTACGGACTGCACATGTATTAAGAAATGATTGTTACAAATCACTCGCTTATATTTGTATTAAGGTTATTTTTATTTCAAACTTAAAGGCTACTTTTTTTACTAGATGGTTTTTTAATAGAAAAGATAATAAATTATGATAAATAATTATAGTACAAAAACCAACTAAACAAGAAACAATTTAGAAAAATATGGAACAAATGAGCGAATATGATTCCCAACAACCCAAAGAATCAAGGAAGACAAACACTACCTAGAGTTTGATGAAAATACAAGTATGTAAATGCACTACTTCTTTTGATCTAATTAACTCTGACAATTTTAGTTTATTGTATATGCTTTTCAGCACATTCTAGGAGAAAGCTTCCTCATAAAAAATATTTTTTGTAGTAGTAAATCTCTTCATCTTCACTTATTCATATTGTCGGTGTCTAAAACTTGACAATTTAAACCTTCTAATCTCCTTTATAATACTTAACAACAATATCTCATATGATTAGAATATTGAAATTGAAAACAAGACGGGTTATATTTGTTTTCTATAAACTAAATGTAAAAATTGATTTATCATTGAGAGGGAATTTGAAATTGATGTGTGAATGAGAGAGAAATTAAAATTGGTTGGTAAGTGAGAGGGATTTGAATTTGAAATTTTATATTAATCATATTTCTAATTCAACTAATATGAACAAAATCATATTAAAATTGATTTTCTATTATTAAAATTGATTTTAATTTTATATTGATCCTTATCGTATTTATAATAAAAACTTTGTTCTATCATAATATATATATATATATATATATATATATATATATATATATATATATATATATATATATATATATATATATATATATATATATATATATATATATATATATATATATATATATATAATTATTGACCATCTACTATTAATATTCCATTGAAATTAATATTTATAATTTTTATTAAAAAGGTAATACTTTAAAACAAATTTTAATAAGTTTATATTGATTTTTTATTGGTAAATATTTTTATTTTTGGATATATATTTCAAAATTATTTTCAATAAAAAATAACTATTCCTATAATAATATGTTATCTTACTTTTAAATATATTTGAGTATGATTTATAATAAAAAATTTAAACTATGTCATAAAAATATTAAATTTTGAACTTGTTTTATATAAAAAAATTGTCATAAAACATATTTATTTTACTTAAAAAATTAAATTTATGTATTTTATTAGTTAAATTTAATAAATTTTATGATGTTTGGAGGGAAAGTTGTCGCCTAAAGGGAAAAAGGATGGAAAGCTACAATTCTCAAATTTGCTTTTGCCGAGACCAGTCATGGCGTCTGGTTGTATAGAAATGATAGCATTTTTTAGAACTATCACGATAGAGACAAAATTGTGAATAATATCATAGACAGCAAAGTGTAAAGAGGGTGAGGGAATAGAAAACTTTATTTCACTTGATTCTCTAATAATGTGTGTAGCTCAATGTTCTCTGTGCTTTATTTGGATAAAATAGATGTCATTATTTAGCAATTTTATGTAATTTGTAATTTTGTATTTTCTTGATTCTTGCACATATACTAGATATGATCCTATTTAAGTGGTTGGATTATTGCATTTATGTTTGATTTTATCATTAAATTGGTTGCATTATAGGTTATGTTTGTATATTGTTTCACGCCCTATCTAAATCTAATTTTAAGGGGCATATATCTTCATTTTTTTAATTTTATTTTGGGATGTGCATGCAAGGGATCTCACTCTCAATATATATTCTTATGTTTTATAATTGTTCACTTATTTCTCTAAATCAGATTTCAATTTTTTATGGTCTTATAGTTATTCTCATATTCTATGGTTGGTAACAACTATATAACAGATAATGATCCTCCACCGTTGCAGAAGAATTTTTTGTATGGATGCAAGGCTGAAGTAAACTCCACAACCATGACGATGGAAGTTTGGTTTGACATCAATTCTTGAACCAATAACAAGAACTATTATTGGAACATCATCTCTACCAGACATAATACTTTATAAATGTCGACCAAGTCGCATTATTATAATACCACTGGATTGCATTGGATTCACCCGATCTTGCAACAAGTTACATTATCATAATACCAATGGATGGTATTGGATTCATTCCTCGATGTTGGATTATCACAATTTCATTCTCAAAGTCACATTAGCACATCTTCAAATTACATCATTACAATGACGTCCAAGCCGCATTATTACATCTTCCAAGTGACTATTTTTTGTACATCCTAAGCATAAAGATCTTCCTCGTTTCTATATGTTGACATGTACGGACTGCACATGTATTAAGAAATGATTGTTACAAATCACTCGCTTATATTTGTATTAAGGTTATTTATATTTCAAAATTTAAAGGCTGCTTTTTTTACTAGATGGTTTTTTAATAGCAAAGATAATAAATTATGATAAATAATTATAGTACAAAAACCAACTAAACAAGAAACAATTTAGAAAAATATGGAACAAATGAGCGAATATGATTCCCAACAACCCATAGAATTAAGGGAGACAAACACTACCTAGAGTTTGATGAAAATACAAGTATGTAAATGCACTACTTCTTTTGATTTAATTATCTCTGACAATTTTAGTTTATTGTATATGCTTTTCAGCACGTTCGAGGTGAAAGCTTCATCATAAAAAATATTTTTTGTAGTAGTAAATCTCTTCATCTTCACTTATTCATATTGTCGGTGTCTAAAACTTGACAATTTCAACCTTCTAATCTCCTTTATAATACTTAACAACAATATCTCATACCTTACATATGAACCAATATCTCATACCTTAATGGGCCATTTTCCTTGCAAGTATTTTTTTAAAAATTCTTCATGATGATCACGTTTGTGAGGATTTACAGTTTATGTTTTGATTTCACTATTGCTGGCATTGAGCTTTAGTTGTACTGTAGTTATTGAATGACCATTTTTTCCTGCAATCAGGATCTTATACTTGAGAAAATGTCTAAAGTAAAAACTAATTTGGATTTAATATAGTGGCTCGGACTTGACATGTCAATTAAAGTTTTCACCTATTTGAATAAGCATGGTGATCTTGTTCGCGCATCTACTGTTTCTAGTTCTTGGACTGATTTTGGTTAGTTATTTTATTGATTGCTTGGATTATATCATTTAATCTTTATCTGTTTAAATGTTTTAAGGGGCATATATCTTCATTCAAGTTATATACTCATTTACTTTGTTCATTCAAGTTACAAAGGATTCTCATGCCTTAAGACAACTCATTTGACTCTTTGTTTAATTAGAGAACTGAGAATTACTAAGTTTTTGATTACTGAAGTTTGTGACGTCTTTTTTTGACATAATCTCCAAAGTGTTATCTTGAGTTTTATCTCAGTGCACTTTCAATCATCAACAGAAATTCATTGGACTCCAAATTCTCATGGTCACTTTTATCTCCACATTTCAAGGCTTATTTCATTATCGGAGGATTTAAGGTATTGTTATTTCATGGATTGTTGAGGATAAAGCCATTATAATGTATGAATTCACTATGGTTGTCAAATTGGGCCGCCATCTTTTATTTGGTTATGCCTTGTTGCTTGAGTGACGAGTTGATAAGGTTTTGAGATTAGGTTGTTATTTCAAAATAAGACAGGCAAGGTTCTAGGTGAGGTATCGGTTTTTATACCTATGTTAAGTCATGGTGATTTCTCTTCGAACCTAAAAAAAATCAAGTTCAACTCGTTACAAGTTGCAACTTTGGGGTGGATTATATGTGAATTGATTTAGGAGTTCCTTGAAGATGCAAGTTGGTTGGATTTTACTCATGGGAATTTGAAATAAATTCGAGTTCTAAGACAATCATAGTTTCATTTATGATTCATGGTTTAATATATGTTACAAAATAAAGAAGAGTGCTTGGAATGTTAGATTGCAAATTGGAAGAGGTTTTGTCCATTGATGTTTTCAAGTCAAGATAAGTTGAAGTGTTTCAAAAATGCACAAGATCCAGGATATTCTTTCAATTTCAATCACAAAGTTATTCGAAATTTTAAATCTTGAATTATTTCAATACAAGAACAAAGATTGAAGAATTGCAATTCTCTCATTAGATTTCATTCAAGATTTAACTTGTTTCTACAAATACCATGGCAAGGAAAATTGGATGTTATGGAGTTGTTAAGGTCAAATGGATGTCATTAGAAATTTTATGTAGTTTGCTAGATATTACCCTTGTTAAATCTTATTTCCTGATGCATATATATTCATTTTTTTAGTTTTCTTATGGGATGAGCATTCAAGGGATATCACTCTCAATATATATTATATATATTATGATGTTTTATAATTGTTTACTTAATCCTCTAGTTCATAGTTCTAATTTTTATGGTCTTATAATAGTTTACGTAATCCTCTAGTTCATAGTTCTATTTTTTATGGCTTTACAGCTATTCTCATATTTTATGGTTGTGGACTTAATCCTCTTTTTTCAGTGGTGACAACTATATAAATGGTACTGAACATACACTATTGAAGAATAAATTTTTGTATGGGTACGTGTTGGAACTAAAATCTACAAATGTTCCTGAAATTTGTCTTGTTCTCGAACCTAATATGAATATGGAATTTGGTTTGTCATCAATTCATGAACCATGATAGGAACATCATCCCTGCAGAAAGATGTAATACTTTCTAAATATCGGTCTAGTAACGTTATCATAATGCCAATGGATGGTATTGGATTCATTCCTCCATGTTGGATTATCACCATTTCATTCTCAAAGTCACATAAACACATCTTTAAATTACATCATCACGATGACGTCCAAGCCGCATTATTATATCTTCGAAGTGACTATTTTTTATACTATCCTAAGGCTAAAGACCGTCCTTGATGTTATATGTTGACATGTACGGGTTGCACATGTGTTAAGAAATGATTGTTACAAATAACTCGCTTATATATGTATTAAGGTTATTTTCATTTCAAAATTTAAATGGATATTTTTTTACTAGCATTACTACAAAAAACACATCTAACATCAAACGCAAAATAAGGTAAGTAAGGTCATCATTAAAAGTCTTATCACCTCAGATATTAAAACACCGAGGGGACAAGTAAACTACACGTGGGTTCGATTTCCATCATCGTCATTTTTATTCTTTTCGGAACTAAATGGCGCGCCCCATATTAGCACTCGGTGTTTTGTAGAATCGAGGTAACATATAAATATTCTTACCTTGTTTTATGATAGAAACGGAGGGGTTAAGATTTATTTTTTTCCTACTATCATCTGCACCTGAATTACAAAACCATATTACAAAATACATAACCATATTTTGCAAATTCCTGAAACATATACATTGTACATTTTACCAATTCCTCAATTTGAAACTGAAATATTCATTAATTGCACCAAAATGCAAACCCCAAATTGAAAACACTTATAATTTTACATCAAAACTAAAACAAATTATTAAGAAACAAGAGCATTAAACCATTACTTACTGGATTTCCAATATTCCCTATTCATGATCACGACGAATAGCACGCACATCATCTAAATCATTTCTTCATATGATTTACGTACACGTGATTCTAAACAAAGAGTGTCATAGTTAAAATCTTTATTTTCATTAGTACTAAGGCAAACGTGAAACCATTTGCAATTATCCAATGCACCATTCTCTTTTGAAATACTTCCATTAGACCAATCTATGAAAGTTTTGTTATGCTCCATTAACAACCATTTTCATTCATTTGTTGGTATTTTTCCTTTAGAAGAGCTTTGTGTACGGAAAAGTAAGGATCAACTTCACTAAGGTTATTCAATATATACAAATGTGCTTGAAGAACTACTTGTAGACTAAATGTCTTAACATTTAAACCTTGAATACCTTTACCATTATATAAATGCTATAATACGAAGAAAAGATTCATAGGATGTCATATTCAATAGTTGTGGTTGTGATTGAAATATTCAAAATTACACGAAATGAGTATGACATGGTGAAGGGACGAAAAGAGACCTATGACACATAGAGTTGAAGATGAAGATGATCAATTTACTAATGATAATATAGAAGACATTATTCTTGGTATAGGACTAGATACTTTCAAGAAATCTAATAAGGTAGATACTTTGCGAGAGACATGCAATATTCGTTGTATCCTATATGTAAAAGTTTTACAAGATTGTAAGTTGTGTTAATACTATTTAATCTTAATACAAGTGGGTGGACGTATAAAAGTTTCAATGAATTGCTTAAATTATTGAAAGAAATACTTCCCGAAGGTAACACGTGGTCGAACCGTAGATATGAGGCCAAGAAGATTTGTGCCCAATAGGTTTGGAACATGTCAAAATACATGCATGTCGTAATGATTGCATCTAATATAGAAAAGATTTTAAAAACTTGAAGGAGTTCCCGAGGTGTCGGGAGTCGTGCTATAAGCAAAAGGACAATAATATCAATGACGATAATGGTGTAACAAGCTTGGGTGATCATGCCAAGGTGATATGGTACCTATCAATAATTTCAAGGTTCAAGAGATTGCTTGTTAATGTTAGTGATACAAAGAACACTAGATGACATGTAGATGAAATAGAGTGTGATGGGAAAATTCACCATGTAGATGATTTAGTGTCGTATAAGATTTCACGACATTATGATGTCTAACACAATGTTGAACGCCATGTTAAGATATCATAACAACATTAGTAATAATTTACAATGTAGAGTAAATTCGAGGAAGTAAATAACACAGATCAATTGTTAATTCAATTAAGTGCAACATCAACTACATTTGGGGGCATACAAACCAAAAAGGAAATTCACTACATTTGGGGGCATACAAACCAAAAAGGAAATTCACTACAATAGTATTAGTTTGAAGTTCTAAACAACCTATGATTTTACAAACTTTGAACCTAGTCACCACACATCTAATTTCTATCTAAGAAACTCCTAGATATGAGATCCCTCTTATTTTCCTCCAATCACACAATAATGATGATAACTATAACACTCCAAAATCTAGATTTCAATATTTTATCAATTATTTATGGTTTATCGTTGAGTTTATGTGATGTGTGATGATATATTGTGGGATAGTAAGTGGAATAGAGGTGATTATTGGAATTATTTAGATTTAATCATTTTAGTTTATATTGTTGAGAAATTAAGGTGAAAAGGAGAATAATGGCATAAGATTAAGTGTGTGCGTGTGCGTCTGTGTAAGTGAGGGTATAATGGGAAGATCATAGAAATGGTCGAAGATTAACCAATAAAATAAGGAAAATAGAAGTCATTATGTACGATCGTGAAAAGTTGGAAGGAACAATGAAGAATATGCTAAGACACAAAGAAAAAAGAATACCATATTGATCATGTAGGGTTCAAAGAGATCAAAGTTGTTAGGAATTCGATGTAAGGGGTGTAATCAGTTTTTTATGTGTTTTGGATTGAATTTGGTACTGAAATAAGAATGCGAAAAGGTATGGACAACAACATAATCACAATTAGAAGTTCATACTAGCTTATGATAATTATACAACCTCATTAGCTAGTAAAGTGTCTTGTTAGTCTGTTTTTCCTTTTTCCACATTGAACCCATTAGACCCTCTTTGAAATTAAAAATTAAATAAGACTGTATTGTTTTAATATTTATTGTCATATTATATTTTGACTTCTTATTATTGTTTCTTTTTTTTTTTATTGGGACAACAAAATTTAATAACCGGTTGATATAAACAAACCGTTTACATAATTTTAAACCCTAGCTTTATGTTCAATGTCCGTGCCTTCAATCATTCATTTTGACTTGGAGAACATGAAAAATGATGTTTTGGTTTGTTAGATAGAGAAGATAATAATGGGGTTTCGTCCGTTAAATGGAGAAGATGAAGAATTAGAATTTCGTTCGTCTTCTAGGGTGAAAAAAGTTTACAAGAGTTAGAAAAAGGAATCAAAGTTAATATTCTAATGTTAAAATATAATATTATTTAGAGTATACGTCTCATATGGAAGCATATATCGAGATATATAATATGAGTTCTATTTTAATTAAATAAAATAATAAGCAATATTTCATGTCTTTTGATTACAATCGAGAGAATAAATTATTTATATCTTAATTTATAAAATTAAATAAAATATGGGAGTCATTTTAGTTCTAAATAAAACACAAAATCACATAAATTGGAAATCAAAGCTTAAACAGTACGTTACATTTTCTATCAGTTTAGCTAAAATTTGTGGGATAAGATTTAGTTAAAAAATTTAAAATGGCGCCTTTGCAGAGAATTATATCTTGATTTTTAAATGGATGAGTTAAAAGTTTTGTTATAAAATATATTATTTGGAGTAGTATTTGTCAAATTAAAATATTTATTTGTACTAGCAAAATCAAACTCAAGGAGGGTGTTGAATATAAATTTTTTTTTTTTTTGGATTTGTTAGTTTTTTGGGCTTGGGAATTTTAAGCCCAAATATTTGGTGTAGTAGGTCCAATTTCTAGAAACATAATCTAGAAGAAAAAGATAAGTTATGATTTTTGTAGAATAATAGAGAAAATTCTAGAAAGTGATTTATTGCCATTAGATTAAATTTGTGTTGGCAAAATCCATGTCGTTGATTTAAGAATGTCTCTATTATAAATAGAGGTGTGTACTTGAGCTTAAATCAAACCGAAAATTATAAACACTCAATAATACAATCCTTCTTTTCTCGAAAAATTTCCATCTAATAAAAAATTCCATCAAACATCTTTAAGTTATTTATGCTTTTTTATTAGATTTCATTTCTATCTAATTTCACTTTTTAAACCAAAATATTTTTCTGCAACCTCAAGCAAAATCAAAAGAAGAAAATAAAATAAAATAATATTTTTCATTTAAACAAAATACTCTACACTTTTGTCCTTCCTTCACTACTATATTTTGTTGTTATGTTTCTAGGATTTTTAAATTGGCAAATAGATTCAGTTTATCATTTTCCTTCACACGCAGTTATTTTTTCACTGTTCTACCGCCTATCCATTGATAAGAATAAACCCTTTACATAATTTCAAATCCTACCTTTATATTTAACCATTTTTCAACAGCCGTGAATATCTTCCACTATTAATACCAACTCAACTTGAATCAATGAGGGCAAACACGGCCATAAGTTTGATTTAAAACCAGGTATGTATTTGCACTACAACTTTAGATCTGATTCCCTCATCAATCTACTTATATGATATATGAATCTCTACTAAATCATGCTCTAAATTATGCAGCTTCCTTATAACGAAAGAAGATGAAGTTTGATCATTTAGCGACATCTATGCTATGTGATTTAATTGGTCTTTTGTCAGAGATATTCTTTTCCGTTTCATCGACCGTAATTTTCTTGATTAAATGTTAGTGATTTTTTCTGTCACTTGGATTTTAAAGTTTCAGTTAAGGAGTATTTATGAAGACAAATGTTTGTCATTGGAAAATTTTATTTTTCTTCTCTATTTGTTTTTTTAATCGTGTTCGATGAATTATGATAGCTAGTTATAATATATCTTTGCTAGGTATTTGCTGGATTTTTACACTAATGCTTGATTTGATCCTATTTAAGTAGCTGGAGTATTGCACTTACGTTAGATTTGATCATATTAGAGTAGTTGGATTTTAGGTTCAGTTTGTGTAATTTTTGCATGCCCTAGTAAAATCTAATTTATAGTTGCATATATCTATTTTTTTATTTTCTTTTGGGATTTTCATTCAAGGGGTTTCCTTCCGAGAGCTAGAGCTACATATATTCTTATGTTTTATTAATGTTCAAATACTTGAATCAACAGGCATATGCATTCGAACAGAACCTCCAATTAGTGCTCAAGAACCAATGCAACTTTTATTGACTGGTGTGAATTTCGACATTATATTTATTGCTTTTGTTTTGCCCATAATAAGTAGACCTCAGGTATCAATAATTTCTTTCTTCTTTTCTAGATTTGAGATGAATCGTTATTATATCTACTACTAAAATATTTTTTGTTGTGTTTTATTTAGTTTGTGATGGATATGCGTGCATTAGAGATATTAGAGATGGACAAAGCAAAATAGTGGGCATGTTATCAAACTTAAGTGATCATAATTCAGAAATGTTTCTTGAAGCAGGAGTTAATGGCAACACTCAAAAACTTTGACTCGAGAAATTTTTGAACACATAATTGAAATCCTTCGCTTCATATGTATGAATCTAATGTTCATTATTATTATGATGTGCTATGATTATAATTTGAAGGAGATAAATTGATTTCTTGAGTTTAAATATTAAATAAATTATGAAATGTATGGGATGCAAAATTTAAGTAATTTATCTGCAATATTTTGGTAAATAATAACCACGGGGGACAATCTGAGGAAGGAAGCAAACCCACATCATCAATGAAAGAAAGGGCTACTGTTAGTGAAATGATTGGACCATTACCAAAAACTATGATTGAACCGTCATGGCTGCATGAAGACATAATACTTTCTAATCCTAATTCAAGTCATATTATCACAATACTAATGGATGATACTAGATTCACCGCATTATCGTAACTTTAAATTACATTATCATGATGCCATCCTGCAAGTGTATATTTTATACTGTATTAAGGCTAAATATCTATTTTTCTAGTTATATGTTCACATGTATTAAAGAATGATTTATAAAAATAACTAGTTTAAGTTAAATATATAAGGAATGGTTGTTACAAATAACTAGCTTAAATCTGTATGAAGGTTATTCACATTACATAATTTAAATGGCTGCATTGTTTTGCGTCTTAAGCGTTTTTTAAGCAGCCGACAAGATGTTGTTCACAAATAATACAAAACTCTTTTATCTGTCATTACAATTAAAATCAAATTCTTTCACTTTTCAAAACTTGTTAAGAATAATTTTATATGGTGAAGGATTTTATGCACCTAAATCTTTGGTTCCTCAACGTTCCCTAAGTTCTCGAGTATTATATAGTCCAGGGGAGGTTTTTAAAAATTAAATAATTACCATCAAAGAATTTATTATTTAATTACTATGGAATGGAAAAACAAATTTTTTTCTAAAAATTTCAAAAAAATATATTATTTCACCTTTAATTTTCAGTTTAGAATATCAATAATAAAAAAATCAAACTTATCAGTTTTAATACAATGAATTTTTTTATTTCATCAAACAACAATTTAAAGAAATCATAAGTGTTGTAATAAAATAGTGGCTAGTCAATAATAAAGAAAAAATCATGAGATTTTTTACTTAATAATATTTTCAAATAATATAATACTTAGTCAATATCTTCAAAAACATACCTTATATATTTTATTAAATGAAATAAAAAATATATCAAGAGCTCAAGTATTTATTTTAAAATTAGTATTAAATATCTTTTTTAAATAATTTTTTTAATTTTATACAATAAAATATTTTAGAGTAAAAGGTATTTTAATCTAAAAGTATAATTATATTCAATGCAGTTAACTTAAAAAGTGAAAAAAATATTAAATGAATTACAATATAATTTAATAAAAATATATTTGTAATATCTCATTCTATAATTTTCCAACGTAGAGAAATGAGGACATAAGTTCTATTTGGTTAGATTCTAACTAGAGGGCATTTTAGATATTATAGTTTAGTTGAAGGGTTTTTTTGTCAAAACTATTTCTCACTAATTCTAAAACAAAAATCAGAAATAGAGAGAAAGAAAAAGAAAGAAGAGAACATGGAAAAGGAAGAAGAAGAGAAGGAAGGTTCCAACCCAAACACATTCATTCTTACATGCAACCTCAATTTCATCACCTCCATTGCCCTCCGATTTCGTTGCTGCAACTTGTTCTCCATCCCTATCAAGGTGAGTCTCTAGTTAGAGACCTTGGGAAAAATGGGTTTTTAAAAATCTATGGGATTTTGGGATTTTGAGAGAAATTATTGATGCAAGTATGTCATTGATGATGATTAATACTCTAAAACTCTCTTTTTCGTGATTATCAGTTGTGGGTAATAGATTAGAAGTGGAAAATGGAGTTTGGAACCCCTAAGACAAAACTATCATGTTTTGATTTTTTTCTGCATTTCATCACACAAGACACGGTCCACAAGACCGAACGTTGAAAAAGTAAATTATAGAACTCACGAAGATCCTCGTGCCCTCCCGTAGATAAATTATTATTCCCAAGTGTTGAATGGTTCCAAGTTTGGGGGCTGTTTGCCTTATTCGATTTTTAATCGATGTTATGTATAGGTGTGAGGCTAATATATGCCTAATCATACTCTAAATAATTCGAATGCACTTCGGATTTCCATGTGTGGGAGAATTGTTCACGAGGATATGAACATTATCGTTTAAATTACATGAGTGTATAAATGATATGATTTTGGTGTGATGGTCCTTGCCTAAAAGTATGTGTGCATGATGATATGTGAACTCTTTTCCCGTCGTTCTGGTCGAGCGTTCGGATGATTGACTTTGTTGGTTGCTCTTTTTGGCTATTATGTCGGTGTTTTTCACACCTAAGCTACTATTGTGGTGAAACAAGTGAGGATCTTTGTGGCGTTTCCCACTTGGTTACTCACTGGCGTGATTAGTATTGGTAAGTTGATACGCCATATAGGCAAGTCACAGAATCACTTTCCATCTAGTGACACCAATTAGGCAATATCACTAGGCTTTCACATGATGGGCTTGTGCGTCAAGAAGACGTGTTGCACTTGGTTCCTCACCAACGTATAGAAGTTAAATTCCATTGCATTGGAGCAAGATATGGGCCTTTATGGCGTTTCCCACTTGGTTACTCACCGTTTGATGCATGTACCTTGTAGTACCTAGCGAACCCCTAAGATAGGGAGGCTCACTGAGATTTAGTAATATCACCCCATTCAAATTTCTATTTTCAAGTTCTTCGAGGTAGGATCGTGGAAATGGTAAGATGGCTTAGCTTGCGACGGTATTTCTTGGCGATGTTCCTTCTTTTGTACCTTTCTGTTTATGTATCTCAGATGTTGTATTAGTGACTTTGGATTTGTATTATTTTGGCCATGACTATTTCAGCAAAAATTTGTAATCATGCTAATAATCATCTATATTTTGCTGCTTATCTATGACTTCGTTTACCATTATAATGTTGCATATGTATTATCCTAGGCTATGATATGTATGGGGTGTTACAATTGGTATCAGAGCAGGTCAATTCTCGGCTTTGCTATGAAACATCATAAGTCAGCATAATTCTGCCTCATATGTGTAATTGTCGGCATGATTCCTTATGTTCTACTTGTGGCATTGAGCCTAATCAACTTAATTCTATGTGTAGGACAAACAGGAAGATGGTTGATGGATGAAGAGGTCTCGGAAGGCCCAGAACTAGGCATGTGGAGCCTGAGCCTGAGATTGGAAATGCTAATGTTCCCTGGTTGCAGATTATGCAACATATGAAATAGAAGAAACAAATAATGATGCAAATGATGCAAAGCATGCAAGTGCAACAACAACCATCTACTCCTGCTCCTATCCCACAAGCCCTAGTGGGTCCACATTTTCGTGCCTTTTTCTGAATGAAGCCTTTAGAGTTCACAGGTGAGCATTTAAGGCCTCACAACTCTCCTCTAGTGGGAAAGCAATCCTTTGTAGGTCGCACAACTCATCCTCTCTGGTGCAACAAGTGCAGAAGCAAACACCATGGTGATAGTAGAATTAGTGTTCCGAAATGTTTTAGGTGCGGACAGGAAGGCCACATCAAGCCTAATTGTCCCATACAAGTTATCACGGAGAAGATTATGGGTCGTGTTTACACCATCGGCGCTAGGAAGGCGCAAGGAAACAATAATCTGGTTGCCGGTACATGTTCTGTTAATAATCAACCTTTGTGTGTGTTAGTAGATTGTGGAGCAACACATTCCTTTATTTGTGATTCTTGTGTGCGTCAACTCAGATTCGAAGCCACTACTCTTTTTAATCCTATAAAGATTTTGTCTGCTATGAATGATGTAGTAGAAGCCCTATAAGTTTGTAGAGATTGTTTTGTCACATTTAATGACCGAAATTTCTCGATTGATCTTATCTGTCTACCTCTGAAAAAGATCGATGTGATATTGGGTAAGGAGTAGTTGTCAGCTAATTCAGTGTACATTATTTGTAAAAGAATGCTATCTTCATTCCTACTGAGAAGATTATTCTTGTGGATGAGATTGGAAATCTAATTGAAGGTACAATTAACTTGGTCAATTGCCTCTTTAATCAAGAGAAGTCCTTTCTTTTGATTCTTACTACGGATCCCGAAAGTAAGAAGAGTGTGTCGGATATTCCTGTTGTGTGTGAATTCCGTGACGTATTCCTGGAGGATGTCATTTCTCTTCCTCCAGAGAGGGAAGTAAAATTCTCTATTGATCTTGTTCCTAGAACAGGTCGAGTTTCTATCGTCCCGTATCGAATGTCTCCTACGGAGTTGAGAGAGTTAAAGAGTCAGTTAGAAGAGTTGTTGGCAAAGCATTTTGTCCGATCTAGTGTTTCTCTATGGGGTGCTCATGTCTTATTCGTCAAGATGAAGAATGGTAGTATGCGATTGTGTATTGACTATCGCCAGTTGAGCAAGGTGACCATAAAGAACAAGTATCCTCTACCATGGATTGATGATCTCCTAGATCAATTGAAAGGAGCTTGCGTGTTCTCGAAGATTGATCTTAGGTCGGGGTATCAACAAATTCAGGTCAAGAATTCGGATGTGTCAAAGACCGCATTTAGGACGCGATATGGCCATTATGAATTCTTGGTTATGCCGTTTGGAGTGACCAATGCTCCTGCTGTCTTTTATGGATTATATGAACCGTGTGTTCGAACCTTATCTGGACCGATTCGTGGTAATATTCATAGATGACATTTTAATCTATTCTCGGACGGTGAAAGAGCATGTGGAACACTTGAGGATGGTATTGTTTGTTCTTCATGAGAAATAAGTATTTGCAAAGCTTAGTAAGTGTGAATTCTAGATGTCAGAGGTGAAATTCCTTGGACATGTCATTTCCGCTGGCGGGGTGGCCGTGGATTCATCTAAAGTGGAAGCAGTGATTAATTGGGAATATCCCAAGAATGCAACTGAGGTCTGAAGTTTCCTTGGTTTGGTGGGTTACTATCGCAGATTCATACTATGACCACTACGCCATAAAAGACCTACAAAAGTGCCTTTTTGGGCTTTAAAAGCGCTTAAAAGCGCTTTCGTAGGTGGCACTGCTATAGGTTTTAGCAGTGCTTTTTGTTTAGGAAAAAGTGCTTTCGTAGGCCTACCTATGAAAGCATTTTTTTACTAAAAAGTGCTTTCATAGGTAGGCCTAAGGCAGCGTTTTTTTCTTCTGGAAAAGCACTTTGTTAGGCCTACTTTAGAATGCCTTTAATGCATTCTGTAGGCACCCTAAGAAATCGCTTTTCCAGTAAAAGCGCTGCCTTAGGCCACCTATGAAAAAACTTTTGGGTAAAAAACGTTGCGTTAGGCCTACCTATGAAAGAGCTTTTAAAAGTTCTTTCTTAGGTATACCTTAGGCAGCGCTTTTACTCAAAAAATGCTTTCGTAGGTGGACTAAGGCAGTGCTTTGTACCTAAAAGCGCTTTCATAGGTTTTTTACTGAAAAATAAATAATTTAAATAATATTTAAACCTGCATTTTTTGCAGCATTATTTCATAAACCTGTAATTCATAAACCGATAATTTAGAATCTTATATACAAATATCATTATATACCATTGTTATACAAATATAAATACCATTATATACCATTGTTATCCAAATACCAAATTTAAATATTATATACAAATACCATTATATACCATTGTTATCCAAAATATATATACACCATTGTAATTCAATTAACATATTTTTAACATAACCAAAATCAACCCTAACAAAATCAGCTATATAATAATATGTAAATCAGTCCTAATGTACATATATATTCAAGGTCCGGTCCGCAAGATATGAACATAATAACACAGTCAATATTGTATACACACAACAATGTATTCATAATCATTTTCACACAATAATGTATTCATACCTTATAGGATTCTTTGCTCAATAAAATATTGATACAATTCCTCTTTGAGTTATTCCAACTGAAGTTTCGTGTAATATGCACACTTGTGTTCATCAAAGTACTGCATAACAAAACAAAAAATATGCATGATTTAGTTAAAAGTAATAAATCATATGAAATATCCGATAAATAATAAAATAAATTAATCCTAAGTTATAAATCCATACCGTGACTGGAATCTCTATTTCATTCATCTGAATGATTTCTTTGATAAACTTCAAAACAAAATATCCGCAATCTATGTCGTTTTGTTGTTGAGGACACTACATAGAAAAACAAATAAGAATATATAAATGTCTTGTTTTATCAAGCAGCATAAATATTATAAGCAAAATTGTGGAAATTAATATACCTGCACTTTGATCCAATTAATGTTGTTTGATTTAGACCGTGGTACCCGAGCTTCCCTTTGACATTAGAATACTTGTATTGGTCTGACAAAATAAAAATATATATTTAGAACAATGTCATAGAAATAATTAAATATATAAATACACACGAATATTTAGAATAATGTTACTTACGTATCAATCATTAACTTCATATCCGGATAATTTGTCCAATCACCGCCAACCGAATTCAGATAATAGACAACTTCTTTTATAGGATCGGTAGCAAGCAACCACCAGTGACATCTATAAATTAAAGCAACAATTTAGATGAAAATTTCCATGCAAAAAATCCAAATAAAAAAATGAACTTAGAATGAAAATCTAACCCTGAATTATACGCCAAAATATACAAGCTTTCTGTACTGTCAATTGCCATGAATCTATCGACTAAGTGCTCTCTTACTGACTCCGGTTCCCTAGCAATTGTCGCTCCGCTGACACGGGAGAAAGACACGAAATAGAATCTATTTGAAAATTGATTCCCGCGAATCAATTTGTCATATAACAACCTTAAATAAACACATAATAAATATTAGACTATTTCCATTGAAATGTGTAAATAAATTGTTCAACTAATTAAATAATATATTGATCGGGTTACCAGATGTATGAGTGCATAGCACTGACGTCTAATTCTCTATGAAGAAAAATTTGTTCCATGCCCTCTTGTCCAATTGTTTCGGTGCAAGGAAAACCAAAGATACCTGCATCCATATCCATTTGATGAATACCACCATTCATCAAATCAGATGTGCCCACTAGTGTTTCAAGACACTGCCTAAATCTAGGCACACATTTTCTGACATGAACCCTTTTCTTGGGTGGTACCCTACCAACTTTCTAGCTCACTTGTTGTGACCCTTGTAAAGGTACCTAAAAATCATATAGACTTAGGTAAACTATAAAGTTATACAATTTTTTATTCGGATCATATAATTAACACTTTAAACGTACCTCTTTTTGTGATGCAACAAACTCACCGTGCTGCAAAATCCTTTTATCCTTAGATGCGGGTTTTGTAGGAGTCTAAAATTACCATGTAAAAAAATGAGGTCAGAACTTTCAGTTGAATACTTAAAGATTCATAATGGTTTTCAACATACCTGATCATCTATGAAAATAAGGTCTGATGGCCATGCAACAAAAGATTTTACTACATCTGCAGCAATATGGTCTCAGCAACAATGTAAGGTACCGATAGCAACGCATCCAGATCTAAAACAACATCGACCGATACTTTCATGTGTCCATCCGGGAGCGGTCTATGGTGAAGTGAATCTCCCAAAGTGTTGCGCACTTTTCCCTTCCTAACTAGCCGATAAGTCGGTGACGATAGGTATAGCTGATAATATGAAATGCCCTAAACCAATAATAACTGTTAGAAGTGACTAAAACAATTATGTAATAATACTATATTCAATAAATTACAATAAACTTTCTCCAATGGATTATCATCTTAATTACGTCGGGAAATTTATGTTGATAGTTGATACTAACCTTGTCACTAGTTTCTTTCAACTGTGAACTGCTCTTTTCCGCCATATCTCTCTCTTTATCCTTCTGCAATTCACGGACTTGTGCTTGCAATGTTTGCATTGCATTGCTTGGATTTTTTCCTTGGATTCTTATACAAAGAGGTTGGAGTCACACCATGACCTTTACCTCTCACCCGACCGGATACTCGGCAACATTTAGTGCCGATTACGCTCGATACGGTATCACTGTGGATACCGATTGCGATAGAGGTAATCATTTACATATCGAACATTATTAGTGGAGATAAAAATTAATTATATATTAATAAAAATTTAATATAATTTAATTAAAGACACAATATTATACTTACACACTCATCATAAACATATTGCAAATCGGGATTAACAACTCGATCTTTGCCAACACGAGCTTCCTTCCACAACACATGTGCTGGTAGTGATGTTTCGTCACTTTTCGTCTCTTCTAACTACGCATTGCTACAAATAATAAGATCATCAATTATATCACATTGAGAGAATTAATAAGATCGTAGAATTTATATTTACTTACAATTTTTCCCTGTAAGCGTGCATATTTTATATGGATATGGGGTTTTGGCTCGCGATTCGACACTCACTTTCTTGAAATTCTCGTCTCTTCTTTGGCCTACAAAAGCAACCCATTCTTCAGGTGTAATGAAGCTCTCATATTTCTTTGGACATTCTGGATCCTCTTCAAGAAAATTTCCTTCCTCATCTTAAAGATACTTATTTGTTAAAAAAGTTTTCCACCCTCTGTGTCTTTTTCCGGCCAAACCCATTATATACTTTTTGTGGGCATCTTCAATGTTAAAGGACCTCTACAAAAAAAATACGCATAGAGTGTGTTAGTATATGTAATTTAAACACATTATCGTCAATATAAAGCAAATAACAACAACCATATATGATACCTTTATCTCAGTCCAAATTTTTTCTTTAGCCTCGTCCAACTCTCCTCTTTTCCATTTAGGAGTGGTGATCAGAATGTGCATACGAACAAGTGTACCGATGTAGCTTGCCATCTTTGTAGAATTAGACCCATTTAGTTGGTCCTCATTATTCTAATCTACATTATATGTAATTCCTTTATCTCTATCACTGATGATTCCCCTCATAATAGTTATGCCTCATGTAATATCTTTTTCTAAAGTATCTTCTGGAACATTTGCATCTTGTGAGTTTTCTTGATTACTAGCCATTTGACCTGTAATAAATAAAAATAAAATAAAATGAAATGACAAATATAAAAAATCCATAATCATATATACTATAAAGAAAAAAAATGAAATGACATATATTTAAATTTTATTGAATGATATAGGCTATAATTATATATACTATTACCTTTTTCACTAACGTCTCTTTCTTTTCTTGGTAGGAATATGTTCTACTGTCTCTTTTGCAGACGGTTGGATTGATCCAAATACCCTCATTATGATTATTTCTAATACATGATTCATTCTCATTTTGATCAATTTTGGTAAAAGATTCAATGTCAACACCAATATCACCTTGATCTCCAATGTTTTCATCAATTACTTTGTTAGATAAAAGCACTATAGACCATTTCGTACTTGTCGGATCCGTGACATAGAACACTTGTTTAGCTTGAGAGACTAGAATGAAAGGCTCATCTTTGTACCCCACCCTATTAAGATCCATTTGCAAAAATCCTGACTTATCCATTCGTATGCCATTATTATTTTCAACCCACTTGCAACCAAATATAGGAATCTGAAATTTCTCGTA
Organism: Vicia sativa; assembly: GCA_021764765.1. Classification (NCBI taxonomy): domain Eukaryota; kingdom Viridiplantae; phylum Streptophyta; class Magnoliopsida; order Fabales; family Fabaceae; genus Vicia; species Vicia sativa. The sequence continues at coordinate 187,977,631 of CM038794.1, forward strand.
ATCAAACACCCAAATACGCTCGATAACCCCAAAATACGACAAATTTTCAAATTTCGGGTTTAAGTCCTTCACACTTGATATGTGCATTGCTTCAGCTACCAAGGTGACACCACTCTTTTGCATAGTACTTTTATCATCTCGTTCTTTGGTATAAAATGTGTACCCATTAATTGCGTATGCGCTATAAGAATACACAACCAAACTTGGACCATATGCTAAACATCTCAACCTTTCTGTTACTGAAGCGGGATCTGAATGATATTTTGAATAAATATGTTCCTTAAACCATGGTATGAAACTTTGATTGTGCTCTCGTAAAATCCAATTCTCATTTCTATTTGGATTTAAACCTCGAAGAACACCCTTGTGCATTTCAACATATGACTCAACCTTAAGCTCTTTGTGCAGAACATACAAATGCACTTGATTCGTTGATATCACAAATTTATTTCCAATTATTTTTTCTTTTTTCAACAATATGAGATTTGGGGAATCCAATTGATTGAACATTTGACAGATATCAGTACAAAACTCAACCGCTTCTTCAACAATGTATCGTTCGACAATACAACCCTCTGGCCGACTTCGGTTTTTCACATACCCTTATAATATTTTAATATAACATTCAGTAGGGTACATCCATCTCATATAAGCTGGTCCGCACAATTGTGTCTCTTTCACAAGATGAATGAAAAAATGAAACATTATGTCAAAAAATGTGGGAGGAAAATTCATTTTAAACTCACATAAAGTAACAACTATTTATTTTTGCAATGTTGGTAAGATCTCAGGATCGATCACCTTACTGCAAATTGACTTCAAGAAAAAACACAATTTAGTTATTGCGCTTCTTACTTTTTCTGGCAGAATAGAACGTATACCTATCGGTAGAAAATGTTCCATCATAACATGGCAATCATGTGTCTTTAAACTCTTTAACTTGAGGTCTTTCATAGACACAAGTCTTCTAATATCTGATGAGTAGCCTCTGGAACTTTAACTTCACTCAGAAACTTACACAATATTTTTTTCTCCTTTCTAGATAGAGTGTAAACAGTAGGTGGTAGATATGTCTGTCTTCCTTTCTTCACGGGTCCCAATTTAGTTCATATTACCATATCTACCATGTCCTCCCTTGCTTTAAGGTCATCCTTAGACTTCCCTTTTATATTGAGTAACGTACCAATAACACTGTCAAATACATTTTTTTCAATATGCATAACATCAAGAAAATGTCTTACGTACAAAGATTTCTAATATGGCAATTAAAAAAAAATTGATCTCTTCCTCCACCCACCTGTGACAACTTTATGTGCAAAAGGCTTGCCAAACTGAATACTCACATCTTTCACCTTTTCAAAAATTTGATCACCTGTCAATCCAAGCGGAGCTCTACGTTGTTCGGTATCTCCGTTGAACGCTTTTCTCCATCCACTATATAGATGTTTAGAATTTAAGAATCTACGATGACCGAGAAAGACATTCTTCTGACAAAGTTTCAATCGCATCGTATCGGTTCCATCTTCACAGACAGGACACGCTTTTTCACCTTTAATTCTATACCCAGATAGATTTCCGTATACTGGAAAACCGTTAATTATTCCAAACAACATCGCCCTCAAGTTGAAACTTTCTTTCCTATACCCATCATAAACCTCCACACTGTACTCCCATAAAATCTTCAAATCTTCGATTAAAGGTTCCAAGTATATGTCTATGTCATTTCCTGGTTGTTTAGGCCCATAAATTAACATAGATAACATCATGTACTTACACTTCATACATAGCCAAGGAGGTAGGTTATAAATCATAAGAATCATAGGCCATGTGCTATGCGAGATACTTTGAATACCGTGTGGATTCATTCCATCAGTAGACAATGCCAAGTAAAGGTTTGTTGCTTCTTTTCAAAATTCAGGATAATCATTGTTAATTTTCATCCACTGTGGAGAATCTTTCGGATGTCGAAATTTTCCATCAATAATTCTTTCAACTGCATGCCAAGTTAAGTGTCTTAAATCAGTTTCACTATGATACATCCGTCTAAATCTCGAAATTATAGGAAAAATACCATAAGACTTTTGTCGGAGACAACTTTTTCTTATATCGAGGGGCACCACATTTAGGACACTCATTTAACGATGCATAATCGTTTCGAAACAAAATGCAATCTTTTGGACATGCATGTATCTTATCATAGCTCATGCCAATAGAGTCCAACATCTTTTTGGCCTCATACGTTTGATTGGGAAGAACATTATCCTCTGGTAGCATATCTTCCATAAGGGATAATAACCCTGTTAAACTTTTATCTGATCATCCATTGCCCGCCTTTAAGTTGTACAACTTTAATACCGTAGACAATCTTGTGAATTTTGTACAACCATTATACAACGGTTTCTCTGCATCACTTACCAACCTCTCGAACATTTTGGGACAATCATTAAGATCTTCTTCAAGCACTTCTGCAATCTCTTCGACTCGATCATAATTGTATGTATCTGTGCAATTGTCGTTTGAAGCATAGGTCCTCTTATCCCCCGATTCAATATTCCCATTACTTTTCTCACCATGCATATTCCAACATGTATAACTTCTATCAATTCCATACCATATTAAATGCGATGCCAACTGAACCGCGTCAACCCGGTTCCCGTAACAGCAATACAAACAAGGACATGTCATTCGACTGGGGTCTTTGGCGTGCACAACAACAAACTTAACAAACTTCAATACCCCACTCTCGTACTCTTTTGAAAATCGATTGGAATACATCCATGTCTTATCCATGGTTTTACTAATTAACTTAAACAAAAACAACTAATTAGTGCACAAAACAGTATACTGCGTTTCTGTCAAAATGTAAAGTATACACGGAATGGATCCATATCAAGAAAATGCAACATATGAAAGGAAATTTAAGACAAATTCATCACAATACCAGTAATTTGAGGAAGAATTTTACCTCGGATTTATCGAACTCAAAGAAACGCGGAGAATGAGCGTCGTATGTCAACCTAGACCAGGAAACGCTGCTAATTCAAAGAAAAGAAAACTTCTATTATAAAAAATAGGATTAATGTACATGAACATTTAACTAAACGACATGAATGAATGTAAGTGAAACTAACATGATAAACCAAATTCAGTGCAAGCTATAAATCAAACGTAACAAAACTCGGGCAGCCATGAACAAACTTAGTAACGCGCATTAAAGTTCTATTAGAAAAAATAGGATGAATGTACATGAACATTTAACTAAACGACATGAATGGATGACCTTTTTCTTAAGCAAAAATCAACATAGTATTATTGTTCATAACATATTCAAAATCTAATAAACACAACGGTTAACATGGTTTTTCAATCACAAATGAAAAAAAAGGCGAGAAATAGTATTACAACATGAAAATGAAGTTCTAAATAGGCTTCGAACCTTCAAACAAAATTTTGGGCAGCAACTATGCACATGAACTAGAGCTTGATAATATCGTTTCAATCATGCTTAATATCAACGGTAAACACAAAACAATGTCATAATCGATTTGAATTTTCAAAGTCGAATGCAAGTGAAACTAACATGATAAACCAAATTCAATGCAAGCTATAAATCAAACGTAACAAAATCCAGGCAGCCATGAACAAACTTAGTAACGCGCATTAAAGTTCTATTATAAAAAATAGGATGAATGTACATGAACATTTAACGAAACAACATGAATGGATGACCTTTTCTTAAGCAAAAATCAACATGATATTATTGTTCATAACATATTCAAAATCTAATAAACACAACGGTTAACATGGTTTTTCAATCACAAATGAAACAAAAGGCGAGAAATAGTACTACAACATGAAAATGAAGTTCTAAATAGGCTTCGAACCTTCAAATAAAATTTCGGGCAGCAACTATGCACATGAACTAGAGCTTGATAATATCGTTTCAATCATGCTTAATATCAACGGTAAACACAAAACAATATCATAATCGATTTGAACTTTCAAAGTCGAATGCAAGTGAAACTAACATGATAAACCAAATTCAATGCAAGCTATGAATCAAATGTAACAAAATTCGGGCAGCCATGAACAAACTTAGTAACGCGCATTAAAGTTCTTCTCAAACAAGCTCAAAATCAAACGACAATTACCCAAACTATGCTACAACCGATTTACTCATTATTCTCAACTTAAACATGTAGCAGCACAAATAAAATCAGAATTAATCACCACAAATTCATTGAAACTTCTCTGGATAACATACTAACAATATCCCAAACTCTTCATCCACTCAAAACCAACAAACAAAAATTATTAACACAAACACTCTTCATCCACTCAAAACTAACAAACAGAAATAATTAACATAAGCAAATATCAACAGTTTGGCTTAAATTTGAATATCGCAAAAAAGCAAGATACAAGCACTATGATTAGCTCACAAAATCTAGACAACCTAACCAGAATCTTCAATAGTTTTCGTCAAAAAGATACTAACAGAATAACATAGATATTCATCACAATTAAACTGAGAAGATTTGGTGCAACTGAAACTTACCGAATCAAATTCGTAAAACACCAAACGGAGGCAGCATAATTAAGACAAAGGCGGAACCGTCGGAGGTTGCAAAGCCAGAGTGAGTACGATGATGTTGATAATGCACAGAGGAACTGATAAGGCTGGTAATGTTACTATTAGATTTCAGCTACCAAAAAAAAGAAATTAATAACTAAACAGCTAACCATGGCAGACAAATAGAGAGATTTCTGGAAACGAAACAGAGAAATAAAGAAACTTCTAGAAACGAAAATCACAGCCATGGCAGAAGAATCACAAATTCAGAAATGAAAACACAGCCATGGCAGAAGAATCGAAAAATCTGAAACTTACCAAGGAAGACGATGATGTCAGACGAAGAAGACTGAGGGCTGAAGATGATGAACGGTGGCGAGTGCGGAAGAACAACAACACAAACAAAGATTGAGAAGGCCAGAAACGGAGGTTGAACGCAGGAACAGTAGCCAGAGGAAGAAGATGAACAGAACGCGAGAGAATGAGGGAATGAAATCGTATTTAGGGTTATTAATTTTGATTATAAAATTATCTATGAAAGCGCTTTTAAAATATGCATGCAAAAAGTCGCCACCGACTTTTCTATTGCTTTTTATCGCAAATGTTGCGGATAGCAAGAGTCGCCACCGACTTTTCTTTTATCTAATTAAGGGAAGGTGAAAAGAACAGAAAAAGACCTTCGTTAGATTTTGAGTAAGGGAGAAGGTTATGAAAAGGGAAGGTATTAGCACCTTTTTCCATCCGTAGTTATCTACGGGCTCTTAGTTGCTTCTAGCTCATTTTTAAAAGTGCTTTCTGTGTGTTTGACAAAAATGTTTTGAAAAGGCATTTCGCTTTGACTTTGTAATGATTCATGTAGGAATGTATACAAAGTGTTTGGAAATGTTTTGTTTTGAAAATAGTTTGAATTTTAACAAAAGTGTGTGGTATGAAAAGTATTTTATTTGAGCAAGCAACTGAAAGTCTTATTACCTACTCAGAATGGTTGTTTTCGTGTTGTTTCTCTTTCCTTTAGAATAGTGTTATCCGTACCATTATTTGGTAGGTAACCCTATTCGTTGGATGTAAGCGGGACATTCGAAGGGACATCGGATGGTCATAGAAGGCAACTTGTAGGAAGTATCCTAGCACATTCGAAGGGACGATCATCACTTTTCGTTGGCAAAAATCGAGCGACGAGATCATATATTCATAGGCGACATCATGGGTCTATGATCTTTGTATCGAAGGGACTATGATGATATGTTTGTAGGCAACTGTGCTAGGATACCTCTACGTTCGAGGGACTTGACCATTTATTCGAAAGGCAACGAGAGAGAATTACCCTAAGGGGTGCATGTGTGAAAAGAGTGTGTTAAATTCAGATATTTTATCTTGCAATTAGAAGTGATCTATGTTCGTTTTTATCTTGCCATACATGCCTAATTACTAGTAGTTTATAGGATGCGGAAAGTAAATTGCGGAAAGTAAAGGTCCTACGCTATTACATGGCTTTGGGGCAGTTACATAATATAAAGTGCGGAAAGTAAAGGCAGAAAATGTAAATCTACGCTATTACATGATAAAAACTTTGCGACCTATACATCCTTTCTAGAATTGTTAATGCGGAATAAGAAATAGATAATCGGAATAATAAGAAAATATTAGCAAAATGTTTTGGAAATTAGTAGAAAAAGGTTTTTTAGGTTAGTAATGATAATTAGATGATAGAGTAATTTTTTGGGAATTTTTTAGAACAATTTTGATAATAAAAGCAATTAAAAGTCAAATTAATGGTTAATTAACAATTTAATTAAAATATGCATGCAAAAATATTAATTTTAATGTCAAAAATTAAATAAACATTTTTCTGATTAAAGTGCAAAAGAAAAATATTTTTGGTGGTTTTTAAATGCATGAGAAAATTATTTAAAGATAAATTAAATTAAAAGAAAATAATATGAAAAGAAAATAGAAAAAGAGGTTAGTTTTCAAGTGTTAAAAAATAAGTGTGGCAGCCCAGGTTCGAACTCAGGTCTCCCAGGATACACGTGCGCGTTGCTTGCCACTGAGCCATGCTGCATATGGTGTTAGCATAATGAAACAAAAACGTTTTAAACGAAATTGATTACTGGAAACCCAAATCACGCGCGAAGATCTTCATCTTCTTCGTTTGAATTTTCAAACAGATAGCGTCGGTCTGGTTCGACGCTAAGGCCCCTGCAAAATTCCAAAATCTCATACAAGCAATATAAATCAGTTATGGATACATGGATCGATTGGAAACATCGTTCTAAACACGATGGTGGTCTCGGTTTGGTCCAATTTTGCCTATTTCAAGAAACCCCAATTCGAGCAGATGAACCCTAACCATGGTGGATTTCGATTCAGGTGTCTAAACTCCAATTAACCTATGCAGAAAGTTTCAAAACTCCATTCTAAACACAAACAAAGCATCAAAACACGTTAAATATTCATGAAAATCAAAAATCGAAATTGAGTTTGAAAGTGCAAACCGAAATCTGGAATTCGTGATTCTGGATGTTTGGGTGGCTTGTGAGTATCTGGATCGATTCAGGAGACCTCCAGGAATGCAATGGAATGCTTAGAATCGATTGAAATAACTTGAAACTAGGGTTGCAAGTTGCTTGAGAGACACGGTTTTTCTGAGCTTTGTTAGGGTTCTTAGAGGCTGAAAATTCGTCCTTGTGTCATGTGAATGCTTCATGTATATATAGTGGATGGATTTAGGTCAAGAATCAAGAGAAAATAATTTGCCAATCAATGAAAAAATATTTGATTTGGTATAAAACCAAATATTGCCTTTTTGATCAAATTTCTATCGATTCTCTTGCCAATCAATGCCAATTTTGAATTTTCCAGCTTGGGAGGTTTGCTTTGCCCTCAAGAATGAGAGAAAAATCCAATTTGCATTTAATTTTGATTTTCTACCTTTTATTTTAATTTAATTGGCTTTTAAATGATTAAAATCCAAATTAAATAGAAAAATAAAGAAAAAATTCGTGGCCTTTGGCATGGAGGTTCCAAATTAGCTGAGGAACAAGTTTGTTCCAAGAAAAGTTAGGCCCATTTGCAAAATTTTGGATTTTGACAAGTATTTCTCTTTGTGCACCTCTTCAAAAATGCCCAACTCGTGCAAGGTGTATCTTGCTCAATTTTTAACATTTTTGGGTGTTCTTGGACTTTTTAGAAAGCTCTAGATGTCCTTTAAACAACCTCTTTGGTTTCATTTCAATTGGAGTTTCCATGCTCAATAAAACTTCTTTACAAAACGTTGACATTTTGTTGACTCTGAAAAGGACCTGTAATATTTTGATCCATATCTTCCAAATGAAGCATTTTCTGACCATGCTTGTGAGACATGAAGTTGTAGAGAATTGAATTTCCTTTAAAATAAGAGGTGGTGGAAAAATTTCTGATAAAGTATGAGAAAGTTATGCTCAGTCAAAGTTCAGTTGACTTTTCCTTAGAAAACCCTATTTTGGAAAGTTTGACTTTTGATCAAATCTTGAGTTTTCTTGATGAATCATGATCAACCCTTGAGCAAATGATGAATGTCACTTCAAAATATGAATGTTGACCAAAAATCATGAAGTTTGACTGTATATTGACCATAGTTGACTTTTTGTCCAATACAACTGATTTTCAACCATTTGAGCAATTGTCTAAGGAAACTTTACTTGTAAGGCTTGAAACTTAACATGGAGATTCTTTGAAGCATATGAGGAGGCATGATGACCACAGGAGATGTTGGAAGTCCACCTTGATCTGAGGATAGCCAAACCCTGGTTTGGGTTGATTGCTTAGGAGAGGGCTTGTCTGATCAACCCTTGTGAAATCCTTGAGTGGGGATGTGAGAAATGTCTTGAGAAGTAGGAGGGAAAATTTTGGGGTATGACAGCTGCCCCTGTTCAATCTTCTTGTACTGGAAAGGTTACATTGGCATGCTTGCCTTTCGTGATCTAGAAGTGGAAGATGATTGAACACTAGAGTACACCTGAAAATTTGCACTCGCTGTTGATTGATGATGCGGGAATGGGCTTACAGATGCCATTTGGAGAAGCTGATGTTGGGGAATGAGCCGTACGCTAGGTGTAAAACCCCTTCTAAAAATACCCCGAATATATTGATTATATCAATGATTAAAGTCATAATTCATCAGAGTTAACACGGAACAAGGGATGCCATAATTATTAAATAAAATAAAACCTCCAAATAAACAGTTAGCCATGCTACACTGAGGATCATTATTCAAATAATTCAATCAATTTAAGACCATGTCTTACACAGCGGAAAATACCAAAACCAAAACTGAATAAACCATAATTATTCTCAATGAGATTCAAAGAAACAATTGAATAATAATAACTAATTCCTCAACTAAACGTTCCCCAGTGTTACAACCTAATCAGAGCATGACACTGACACGCGAACTTAAAAGACAAGCTCTAGAGCCATCCTCACCAACTCCCTGAGCTGCTAACTTTAATCTGAAATTGTTAAAGTAAGGGTGAGACTTCTCATAATTAAAACACATTATAAGCTTTTCAATCAACAATATATCACCAGCATATTAATTCACCCATTTTAGCATAACTTCATATTCAATACACAGTTACAACCATACAATCATCATGCACAACAATTAACAATCAGAGAATAGTAACACTGGAAGACATCCTAACATGTTACAATCCCATGCAAATACAATGCAGACTCAATGCATGTGGTACCAACACGTGACCAAGTCACCCAACACTGATCCATCATCAACCGGATACAGTAATCATCGATTCGTCCATAAACACTCGGAAACGAATCCAGCCTAACCATCCATCCTCACTCGGGTATCGGTTAACGGTAATCCAAGTCAAATTCCGCACAATGGGAATTAACTTCACCAAAACAATGCATATGCACGCACATCACCAGCATGCAACATCAAATCAGTCTATGAAATACATCAATTTATCATAACTGAATCAAAACCAAAAACATGATATCTCAACGATCAAGCACACCATCATCAGCAACATAAACTTGCTTTTCATCCACACAATACGAATACATCCATTCATCACAGTTTCACTGTCACATACACACCAATATGCGTCAGTCAATAATCACCTATTTCGGAATTCGATTCATTTTCAAAATAATTTCGAGTTTTTGGAAATCTTTTCATTTTATAAAATAGAGCATTAAATTTAAGAAATAACGTCCAAAACGGCGCTCAAAACGGACTTACGGTTTGAAAGTTATGAATTTTCAAAGTTTAATATTTTTCAAAAATTAGTAGTGGAACCCGGTTCCTACCTATACAGGAACCGGTTCCTGAAAAGTTCCAAAATCTCGCTTCTGGAAAATTGTATGGGAACCCAGTTCCTACCCATACAGGAACCGGTTCCTGAGTGCATTTTTTCCAGTTTTCACAAATTTTCAATGTGGAACCCGGTTCCTCCCCATTGGGAACCGGTTCCTACGTGTTGCAGAGCCATTTTCTGCACTTTTGACAGCATTCATCCACTCTAAACCAAACCCAAACATACCCATACGAATTGCTATATGGGAAACACCAAAACACATCTAGTTTGCATCATTAAATCATCAAACAACATTATTTCATCATTCCTTTTTATTATCTGACACTCTAATTGTTTTCAACCTATAATCCGACACAATAGGGATAATTCTACGGAACCCTAGAACTCTAAACCGGGATTCCTAACATACTATGATCCATACTATTGAATATCTAAACCGATAATATGAATTAAATAATCGAAATCACCCCTTACCTTGTGGGTTCTTCGAATTCTGACACCTTAGGTTTTCTTCCTTCCTTTTCCTCTTCTCAACTTCACGTATGTGTGTTTTCTCCAAAATAACTTTTTTTTCCTCTTTCCTTCTTTTATTCCTCTTTATTCCTCTAACATAATTAAAATGAATTAAATAATGTGAGTAGAGTCTTTTACTCCTCACACCCTCACTTTACTCAACACACCTCTAACAATTCCATTCCTTTATTCCATAATTAATCCCAATAAATCCAATATATTAATAAATTATATTCTCAATTAACTTAATAATTAAAAATCATAATTATTTAATTATCGAATTATTTGGGGGTGTCACACTAGGCTCTGCAGATATTCCTGAAGGTAGAAGGGAGCACGGAGATGGGCTTAAGATGCCATCCGGAGAGAGTCGTACGTTGGACTTCGCACTCATCTTTGAATGAAGTTATTGGTTTGTATTGGTTTTTAACCAAATATGCAGCATTCTGAAAGTGGAGAGATGTCGACAAATAGTTGGAGATGGGCTTAAGATGCCATCCAAGGCAACTGAGTCGTACACCAGACTCTGTAGTTGCTGTTGATAATAAGAGAGAGTCAGAATAAATCTTCGCTTTGATTACTCTGAGGGGATGATAGGCGGCAGAATATGGATAACTTCCCTGTTGTGCTTCGGGTGTTGATCCAATGCCTGTTGTCGGAGGACAACCTGGGTGGTCGTTCGGATAGGGTTTCCCGTCTGGCTTCGCGCATTAATCCTGGACCTGTCGTTTTAGAAGTGATTTTCACCTGTTTGGGAAAAACAAAAGAAACTTTGATACGATATAGTTAGTCCCATGTAGATTATGATGCATGATAATGTGTACGAATGTTATATGCGTATGTTATGACTTTTTTGAATAATGGATGAATGATAGATGTTGTGGTATTTCAAAACATATCCATCTTGAAGAAGACGTGAATGTCCTGTTGGAGATTTCGAACTTCTGCTTGGGGATGAAAATGGATGAAAACCCTGCTTTGAAAGAGGAGAAAAGAAATCTTTGATTCCTCCGATGCACTATCTGACCAAGTTTCGAGCCTAGATATCAATGTTGTTGGGAATGGAATCCGAGAGATACTCCACTGGGGATCTTGTGCATAGACCCTACTGGGGATAATGGAAACTGGGAAGCACTCCGTTGGGGATCTTGTGCGTAGATCCTGCTGGGGAGCATTTGATTGCTACTGGGAGACAGGGCTTGAGGATCTGGAGCCCGTTGAAACCTCTGGCTGGGGAATAAGAGATGTAGGTTTCCTCCGATGCACTATCTGACCAAGTTTTGAGTCTGGATATTGCTGTTGCCGGGGGAATGATAATCATTGAGAGATATTCTGCTGGGGATAAATACCTCTGCTGGAGATGAGCATATACTGCTCGGAAGCTGGTGTAATCAGGCCAAGCTGGCTGGGATCACTGCTCAGGGACTAACGTGATGTTGGAACTGGTGGAAAGAAATTTATAACCCGCTGGGGGAAGATTTGCAATGAGTGATACCTCTAGGGGGATTGTACTCTGCAAGGGTAGCCTCTTTGTGACTTTAGTCGTCATCTCAATTCCTAGAGCCTGTAGTAATTATCCTTGTTCGTTCGCTTTTCGTAAGTTTGTGAGTAAGTGTTTATTGTCAAATGCATATAATCATTCAAAGCAATCATTGGACTTTATGCAAAAACAAACAACAACAAACATTGTAAAAAGAAAGAAACTTGTATTAATTTGAAAGGTGGCGTATTTTCAAGTAGTTTGTACACAAGAAAAGTAAAAATCTATGCGGAAATAATCTCGTTGAGTTTCAACTATGCTAGTACTCATATATTTCGACTATCTCATCTCCTTACTGTCAGTAGAAAGTGAGTGAATTGATTTTTTCCATTTGAATCTTGAATGCTGATAGTAGTAGTCTGTAGGTAGGTGATCTGGACGAGACATAGTCGTACGCTTAAATCCCTAATTTTTGCCTAGACCGCCCTTTCGGGTTTTCAGTCTACCGGGATACCCTTTTTTGCCCAAGCCGCCTTTGTAGGTTTTCGACTTGCCGGGTGTACATGTTTTGTATATATCCTTAACTTTTGCCCGAACCCTTTTGGTTCGCCAGGATGCCCTTATTTTTGCCTAGGCCGGTCGACCTAGCGGGTCTCATTTATGCGTAGTATTTTTTTGACTATGTCTGCGTTCACAGGGTGTGGGAAGTCTTCACCATCCATGGTGCTAAGTATCATAGCTCCGCCGGAAAATACTCTTTTGACTACAAATGGTCCCTCGTAGGTGGGAGTCCATTTTCCCCTGGGATCACCTTGTGGAAGAATGATGTGCTTGACTACTAGATCACCGACTTGGTAGACTCGGTGCTTGACTTTCTTGTTAAATGCTCTGATCATTCGTTTCTGATAGATCTGTCCATGGCAGATGGATGCAAGTCGTTTCTCATCGATCAAGTTGATCTGGTCAAGGCGAGTCTGGATCCATTCGTCCTCGCCTAACTCTACGTCCTGGAGGACTCTAGTTGAGGGTATCTGAACCTCGATGGGTAGGACTGCTTTCATACCGTATACAAGAGAAGGGGTTTGCCCCTGTAGATGTTCGTACTGTAGTGCGATAACCATGGAGAGCAAATGGCAACATCTCATGCCAATCCTTGTAAGTCACTGTCATCTTCTGTATGATTTTCTTGATATTCTTATTGGCGGCTTCCACTGCGCCATTCATCTTAGGCCGATAAGGAAAAGAGTTGGGATGCTTGATCTTGAACTGCGTGCGGAGTTCGGTGATCATTTTTTTGTTGAGGTTAGAGTCGTTATCTGTGATAATCCTTTCGGGAGTGCCATACCGACAGATAAGATTATGCTTGAGGAATCGAGCCACAACATTCTTGGTAACAGATGCAAACGAGGCTGCTTCTACCCATTTGGTGAAATAGTCAATTGCCACAAGGATGAAACGATGTCCGTTGGAAGCGGTGGGCTTGATTTCTCTGATCATGTCAATGCCCCACATTGCAAAAGGCCAAAGAGCGGTTAAAACATTCAGTGGTACTGGAGGTACGTGCCCTTTGTCTGCGTAAATCTGGCATTTGTGACAAGATCGAGCATAGCGGTGACAATCAGCTTCCATGGTGGACCAATAGTAACCTGTTCTCAGAATCTTCTTAGCCATCGTATGTCCACTAGAGTGAGTACCAAATGCGCCTTCGTGTAACTCTTCCATGATTCGTTTCGTAGTTTTCTGATCTACACAATAGAGTAAGCACAAGTCGTGATTGCGCTTGTATAAGATGCTGTTACTGAGAAAGAATTTGGAAGCAAATCTTCTCAAGAACATCTTATCATTGACAGATGCCCCTGCGGGATATTCCTGAGTCTCAAGATACCTCTTCACTTCGTAGAACCAAGGTTTCTCTTCTGTATCAAGCTCACAACAGTATGCTGGTTTGTCAAACCTTTCAATGATGATCTGGGGAGCTTCGTTGTCCCATCTGACCTTGAACATAGATGACATAGTAGCTAACGCGTCTGCCAACTGATTCTCCTCTCGTGGAATATGGTTAAAAGTGATTTCTTCAAAGTAGGGGATCAAACTAAAAACATGCTCTCGATATGGAATGAGATTCGGATGCTTCGTATCCCACTCGCCCTTTATCTGACTGATCACTAAAGCTGAGTCTCCATATACTTGCAAGAACTTGATTCTTAAGTCAATAGCAGCTTTAATACCCATGATGCACGCTTCGTATTCAGCCATGTTGTTAGTGTAACTGAAACATAATCTGGCAGTGAAAGGCGTGTGTCCGCCTGTGGGAGATGTAATGATGGCGCCGATGCCATTGCCAAGTGTATTTGAAGCTCCATCAAAGACCATAGTCCATCGGGATCCTTGTTCAGGTCCTTCGTCTGGGCCTGGTTCTTCGTAATCAGTGACTAATAAAACATCTTTGTCTGGAAACTCGAATTGCATAGACTGATGGTCATTTACGGCTTGATGAGCTAAATGATCGGCTACTACACTTCCTTTGATCGCTTTATGAGAAGTATATTGGATGTTGTGATACGGTGAACTGACTTTGTAGGATTTTTGTATCCAAATGTGCGGATAGCAAGAGTCGCCACCGACTTTTATTTTTATCCAATTAAGGGAAGGTAAAAGTAATAGAAAAGACCTTCGTTAGATTCTGAGTTCGGGAGAATGGTTATGAAAAGGGAAGGTATTAGCACCCATTTCCATCCGTAGTTATCTACGGGCTTTTAGTTGCTCTAGATCACTTTTTTAAAATTGCTTTCTTGTGTGTTTGACAAAAATGTTTTGAAAAGGAATTTCGCTTTGACTTTGCAATGACTCATGTAGGAGTGTATACAAAGTGTTCGGAAATGTTTAGTTTTTGGAAAGAAATTGAACTTTGAAAAAAGAGTGTGTGGTGTGAAAAGCATTTGATAGAGCAAGCAACTAAGAGACTTATTTACCCACTCAGAATTGGTCGTTTTTGTACTTCTACGTTCCTTTAGAATAGCGCTATCCATACCATTAGTTAGTAGGTAGCTCCATTCGTTGGATGTAAGCGGGACATTCGAAGGGACATCGGATGGTCATAGAAGGTAACTTGTAGGAAGTATCCTAGCACATTCGAAGGGACTATCATCATTTTTCGTAGGCGACAATCGAGGGTCAAGATCATGTATTCGGAGGTGACATCGTGGGTCTTATGATCTTTGTATCGAAGGGACTATGATGATTTGTTTGAAAGGCAACGGTGCTAGAATACCTCTACGTTCGAGGGACATGACCATTTTGAATTCGCAAGGCATCGAGAGAGAATTACCCTAAGGGGTGCGTGTGTGATAGAAGTGTGTTGAATTCAGAATATATTATCTTGAAGATTAGTGTGAGCTATGTCCATTTATTATCTTGCCATACACGCCTAATTACTAGCAATTGATAAGGGTGCGGAAAGTAAAATGCGGAATGTAAAGTGCGGAAAGGTAAATGTCCTACGCTATTACAAGGCTTTGGGGCAGATACATAATTTAAAATGCGGAAAATAAAGTCCTAAATTAAACTATTACATCCCATGAGCAATTACATTATTGGAAAAATAAAATAAAAACGGAAGAATCGTCTGAATCGGATTAACCTGTGAAACAAACGAGAAATCGAAAAATATGATGGAATCGAAATAAGAGAAAATGTTAGAAAAATGCAATTTTTAATATGAAAAAATTAATATAGGCTGGAAATAAGATAAATAAATTAAAATAATTTTTTTGGGATTTTTTTGAAAAAGATTTAATAATTAAAATGCAATTAAAAGTGAATTAAATGCAAAAATATAAATAAAATAAATATGCATGCAAAAATTATATTTTAAAACTTATTAAATTAAATAAACATTTTTATGAAAATGATGTAAAAAGAAAAGTATTTTTTGATAATTTTTAGATGCAGAAATAAAATATAGAAAAGAATTAAAATGTAATGGAAAATAAAAAATAATTAGAAAATAGAAAATATGGAAAATAGTGCAAGTTTGGAAAAAGAAAAGGCAAAACCAGGTCCCAGGCTGGCTCGAACCGGTGTCCTGGAGTTGAAACTTTGAGATCCAATGCCTTTGCCATCTGAGCTAGCGTGCATCCGTGTTTGGAATTTGAAAACAGAGTGAATATAAGAGTGAAACGTGTCCTGGGAATGTCCCAAACCAAGTCAGCACGCGTGGGGTCCATGTGGAAAGAGAGAGCGAATCAGAGGAGTCCATCACGCCACGCCATCCTTCGCCGGTCCAAGTGGAGTCAACGACGCCGGAGCCCTAGCTCCGGTCGTCTTCTCCAGTGACCTGAAAAACGAAACACGAAAAATACGACGGATAAATGGAAAAGGAGGACCCTATCCCCCTAAATCGAGGGCTGCGAACACGATGGTGAGGTCCTCTTGCCCTGAATCGTCCTGGATAAGCCGGTTCGAAGCTTTCCAGTTCGGAAGCCCTAAGAATGGTATCTCAGGTTTTGGACGTTCAAACTCGATGGCGATTGCCCAGATCAATCCCTTGGTGTCTCATGAGTACATTAAAAACGTTAGAATCGATTAAAACAAGCAGGATAATCAAATGCAAAAATCAAAATTTTTTGAATATGTATGTATGTATATGCCTCGATCCAGCGTGTTTTAAACCATGGCATGAGTGTATACTTACTCAAACTTACCTCCTGAAGACAATGGGATGGTTGGTTTGGACTGAAAGTGGCTGCTTTTTGAAATTCGATTTTCCAAGTTTCTTGAAAATTTTTGCAAGAGTTTGGGTTTGTTTTTAGGTTAGGGTTTCGTGTCCTTGGTTTGTACATGCTGTTGGCAATTTATAGAAGAAAATTGGATGGCAAAAGGAGTGAAAAAAGATTGCTTATTGATTGTGCAAATATTTTCCAATAAAACAAATCAAATTTTGAAGAAAATATGATTTTCTCATCAATGCCATGGCTTGCACGAATTTGGTAAATGTATTGGGCTTTCTTGGACATTAAGAGAGATATAAATCCAACTTATTTGAAAAAGAAACTTAATTTTGCTATTTTACATAATTTATTTTTGAATTAAATGTTATAAAATTCAAATATAAACCATGAAAATAGAAAATCACCAATGCCAAGCATTTATGGGTCAAAAATAACATCATGAACAAGTTTGGATCAAAAGATTATAGGCCCATTTGGAAAATTTTGCATTTTGACCAAAATGTCCTTTTGTGCAATTGTCCAAAATTGCCCAACTTCTGAATGGTGTATCTTGCTCAATTTTCCACATTTTTGAGTGTTCTTGGACTTTTTGGAAAGCTCTAAGAGTCCTCTAAACAATGTCTTTGGTCTCATATCAGTTGGAGTTACCATGCTCAATATATCTTCAAAACAAAAAGTTGACTTTTTGTTGACTTTGAAAATGACCTGTAATGTTTTGAGCTATACCTCTCAAATGAAGCATTTTTTGGACATTCTTGTGAGACATGAAGTTGTAGAGAATTGAATTTCCTTCAAAACAAGAGGTGGTGGAAAATTTTCTGAGAAAGTATGAGAAAGTTATGATCAGTCAAAGTTCAGTTGACTTTTCACCTAGAAAACCTAATTTAGAAAGTTTGACTTTTGAGCAAATCTTGAGTTTTCTTGATGAATCATGATCAACCCTTGATCAAATGATGAATGTAACTTCAAAATGAGGATGTTGACCAAAAATCAGAAGTTTTGACTGTATGTTGACCACAATTGACTTTTTGTCCAATACACCCGATTTTCAACCATCTGAGCAATTGCCTGAGGAAACTTGACTTGTGAAGCTTGAAACTTGACATGGAGAATCTTTGAAGCATATTAGGAGGCATGAAGACCATTGGAGAGGTTGGAAATCCATCTTGACTTGAGAGATACCAAACCCTAGTTTGGGTTGATTGTCTAGGAGAGAGTTTGTCTGATCAACTCTTGAGGAATCCTTGAGCATAGATGTATGAAATCTTTTGAGAAGATGGAGGGCAAATTTTGGGGTATGACAACTGCCCCTGTTCAATCTTCTTGTACTGGAGGGTTAGATTGACATGCTTGTCTTTCGTGACCTGAAGGTAGAAGATGATTGAACACTCGAGTACACCTGAAAATTTGCACTCGCTATTGGCTGACGATGCGGGAATGGGCTTACAGATGCCATTTGGAGAAGTTGGAGACTTCGCTGGGGAACGAGTCGTACGCTAGACTCGAGGTTGTTAATAGGAGAGCTGACGGAGATGGGCTTAAGATGCCATCTGGAAAGGTCGATGCTGGGGAGTGAGTCGTATGTTAGACTCTGTAGATGTTCCTGGAACGGAGAGGAGATGGGCTTAAGATGCCATCCGAAGGAGTCGACGTTAGACTTCGTGTTCATTTTGAATGAAGTTATTGGTTTGTATTGATTTTTAACCATATATGCAGATTTCGAAAGTGAAGAAATGTTGACAAGTTTGTCGGAGATGGGCTTAAGATGCCATCCAAGGCAACCGAGTCGTCACGCCGACTGTAGTTCTTGTTGATAATAAGGAATCGAATAAATCTTCGTGTTGATTACTCGAGGGAGATTGTAGTTGGCAAAAATGTGGATAGCTTCCCTGTTGTGCATCGGGTGTTTGATCCATTGCCTGTTATCGGAGGATAACCGAGGTGGTCTTTCGGATAGTTTTCCGTCGGTTCGGGGCTTAATCTGGACGATCGTCGGAGGACAACCAAGGCGGTCTTTCGATAGTTTTCCGTCGGTTCGGGCTTAATCCTGGACTGTTTGCGTCAGGATGTTACTGTTTTGGAGAAAACAAGAGGAACTTTGATAGAATATTGGTTAGTTTTATGCAAAGTATGATGCATGTGTATATGAATGACATATGCATGAATTATGACTTTATGAGTAATGTATGAATGATAATTGTTGTGGTATTTCAAAACATATCCATCTTGAAGAAGATGCGGATATTCTTTGAAGATTTCGACCGCTTGGGAATTGTGTAGGTGAGAACCCGCTTTTGAAGGAGAAGAAAGATATCTGGATTCCTCCGATACACTATCGACCAAGTCTTGGGCCTAGATATTGTTGAGGAAGGTAGAGATTTGAGAAGCTCGTTGTTGGAGATCTCATAGACCCTGCTGAGGAGAATCAGGCGATCATTGGGGACCTTGTATGTAGATCTGGTGAGGAAATTAAGAGGCGCCTCTTGGGGATTCGAGTGTAGATCTCGCTGGAGAGCATTTGATGGTTGAGAGACCGGGCTAGAAGAGTCCGAGTCCGTTGTAATCTGGTGGGGAATAAAGGTGTATGTTTCCTCCGATGCACTATCGACCAAGTCTTGTGTCCGGATACCTTTGGGAGAAGGGGAGGATTGAGAAATATCCATGGGGATGAAGTGTCTTTGCTGAGACCGATGTAACGTTGCTCGGTTGAGTGGAATCACCGTGTGGATTAACATATACTCCTGGGAAGGTGTGTTGTGAGTGACACCTTTATGCTCTCGGGAACTATTTGGTGACTTTCGTTGTCGTCCCAATTCACGGAGCTGTAGTAAGTACTTTGTATGTTCACTTTTCGTATGTTTGCGATTAGATTTTTATTGTCAAATCGTATAATCATTCAAAGCAAACGTTGGACTTATTGCAACGACAACAACAAAATTGTAAAGAGAAAGAAGCTTGCGTTTATTTGAAAGGTGGCGTATGGCCAAGTGGTTTGTACACAAGAAAGGTAAAAGCTATGCGGAAACAATCTCGTTAAGTTCCAACTATGCTAGTACTCATATATTTCAACTATCTCATCTCCTTTGTCGAGAAAGTGAGTAGACCGATCCTCGCCATTTGAATCTTGAATCTTGATAGTAGTGCGGAAGGTGATCGGAAGAGACATAGTCGCGCTTAAATCTCTAACTTTTTCCTAGACCGCCTTTCGGTTTTCACCGATACCCTTTTTGCCCAAGCCGCTTTTCGATTTTCGACTTGCCGGTGTACATGTTTTGTATATATCCTTAATTTTGCCCGAACCTTTTGGTTCGCCAGATGCCCTTATTTTTGCCTAGGTTCGTCGACCTAGCGGGTCTCTTTATCGTAGTATTTTTGACTATGTCTGCGTTCACGGTGTGGGAAGTCTTCACCATCCATGGTGCTAAGTATCATAGCTCCGAAAATCGTCTTGACTACAAACGGTCCCTCATAAGTGGGAGTCCATTTGCCCCTGGGATCACCTTGTGGAAGAATGATGCGTTTGACTACTAGATCACCGACTTGGTAGACTCGGTGTTTGACCTTCTTGTTAAATGCTCTGATCATTCGCTTCTGGTAAATCTGTCCATGGCAGATGGATGCGAGTCGTTTCTCATCAATCAAATTAATCTGGTCAAGCCGCGTCTGAACCCAATCATCTTCACCTAGCTCTGCGTCCTGGAGGACTCTGGTTGAGGGTATCTGAACCTCGATGGGTAAGACGGCTTCCGTACCGTATACAAGAGAGAAGGGGGTTGCCCCTGTTGATGTTTGTGCTGAAGTGCGATAACCATGAAGAGCAAATGGTAACATCTCATGCCAATCCTTGTAAGTCACTGTCATCTTCTGTATGATTTTCTTAATGTTCTTGTTGGCGGCTTCCACTGCGCCATTCATCTTAGGCCGATAAGGAGAAGAGTTGGTGCTTGATCTTGAACTGCGTGCAGAGTTCGGTGATCATCTTGTTGTTGAGATTGGAACCGTTATCTGTGATAATCCTTTCAGGAGTGCCATACCGACAGATAAGATTATGTTTGATGAATCGAGCCACAACATTCTTGGTAACAGATGCATACGAGGCTGCTTCTACCCACTTGGTAAAGTAATCTATTGCCACAAGGATGAAACAATGTCCATTGGAAGCTGTGGGCTTGATTTCCCCAATCATGTCAATGCCCCACATTGCAAAAGGCCAAGGAGAATTTAAAACATTCAGAGGTACTGGAGGTACGTGTACTTTATCGGCATAAATTTGGCATTTGTGACAAGATCGAACGTAGCGGTGACAATCAGCTTCCATGGTGGACCAATAGTAACCTGTTCTCAAAATCTTCTTAGCCATGATGTGTCCACTGGAGTGGGTACCAAATTCGCCTTCGTGTAACTCTTCCATGATACGCATTGCTGTTTTCTGGTCTACACAGCGGAGTAAACACAAGTCGTGGTTGCGCTTGTATAAGATGCCGTTGCTGAGAAAGAATTTGGAAGCAAATCTTCTCATGAACTTCTTATCATTAATGATGCCTCTGGATATTCACGAGTCTCAAGATACCTCTTCACGTCATAGTACCAAGGTTTCTCTCTTGCGTCAAGCTCACAACAATACGCTGGTTCGTCGAACTTCTCAATGATGATCTGGGGAGCCTCGTTGTCCCATCTGACCTTGAACATAGACGACATAGTAGCTAATGCATCTGCCAACTGATTCTCTTCTCGTGGAATATGATCAAAAGTAATCTCTTCGAAGTAGGGGATCAAACTCAGAACATGCTCTCGATACGGAATGAGATTCGGATGCTTCGTATCCCACTCGCCTTATCGATCGATCACTAAAGCCGAGTCTCCATACACTTGTAAGAACTTGATTCTTAAGTCAATAGCGCTTTGATACCCATGATGCACGCTTCATATTCAGCCATGTTGTTAGTGCAACTGAAACATAATCTGGCGGTGAAAGGAGTATGTCCGCCTGTAGGGGATGTAATGATGGCGCCAATGCCATTGCCAAGTGCGTTTGAGGCTCCATCAAAGACCATAGTCCATCGGGATCTTTGTTCGTCCTTAAATGGGCCTGGTTCTTCTAATCTGTAACTAGTAAAACATCTTCGTCTGAAATTGAACCGCATAGACCGATAGTCATCTACGGCTTGATGAGCCAAATGATCGGCTACCACACTTCCTTTGATCGCTCGAGAAGTGTCTTGGATGTCGATTCGGTCAAGATCATTTGCCATCTTGCTATTCTTCCGAGAGAGTGGTTTCTCAAATATGTATTTTATCGGATCCATCTTGAAATCAACAAGGTAGTGTGAGTCAACATATCGTCTTAGTCGGCGAGCAGCCCAAGCCAAAGCGTTGCAAGTTTTCTCTTGTGAGTATCTTTTTCACGGTCGGTAAACTTTTGCTAAGGTAGTATATTGCATGCTCTTTTCGACTGACTCGTCATGTTGCCCCAACACACACCCCATTGAGTTCTCTAACATCAAGTACATGATAAGAGGTCTTCCTTGGCGGCATCAAAATAGGAGGATTCAGAGGTACTCCTTGATTTTGTCAAAAGCGATCGGCAATCGTCGCTCCATTCCACTACTTGATCTTTCTTTAGTAACTTGAAGATTGGCTCACAGTGCATTAGCTGTGCAATGAATCGCAATGTAGTTCAATCGGCCCAAGAAACCTCGACTTCCTTCTCTGCGGGGAGCTGGCATCTCTTGAATAGCTTTAACCTTGGCGGGATGAACTTCAATACCTCTTCCACTGACTACAAACCCTAGGAGTTTTCCGGATCTGACTCCAAAGGTGCACTTGTTGGGATTCAGTCTCAATCTGTACTTCTTCAACCTGTCAAATAGTTTCTGCAAATGATCAAGATGTTCTTCTTCAGTTTGTGACCGAGCTATCATGTCGTCGATGTAGACCTATATCTCGTGATGAATCATGTCATGAAATAATGTTACCATCGATAAGTGGCGCCGCATTCTTCATCCGAGCGGCATAACCTTGTAATGAAAGTGCCCCATGTAACAAAAGTAGTCTCTCCATGTCTTCGGAGCCATTTTGATCGATTAACCGGAGAAACCATCCATGGAGGAAAAACCTTATCGAGCGGTGTTGTCAACCGAACATCAATATGAGGAAGTGGGAAATCATCTTTCGGACTTGCTTTGTTTAGATCTCAATCCACACACATTCGTACTTTACCATCCTTCTTAGGCACGGGTACCACATTAGCAACCCAGGGATAAGAGGTAACGGCTAAGAAACCGCATTGAGCGCTTCATAACCTCGCTTTGATCTTCTCGACATCTCAGACGCATGCGATTTAACCTTCTCCTTTCACCGAGAAAACCTTCTTTTGTCGGCAATCGTGTACCACAATATCAATGTCCAAACCAGCATGTCTTCGTATGACCAAGAAAAACCTCAACATAGTCTCGTAGCATCCGAATCAACCTTTCTTTAACACTATTCTCAAGACCCGCTCCTATCTTGATCTCTTTCTCTTCGTCAAGCACTCAAATTCACAACCTCAACTTGCTCTTCGTGTGGTCAGTATAACTCGCTTCTTCTTGTAGTATGGCAAGTTCTCCGCACTTCACAATCTTCCTCACTTTCGCCTTCGGCTTGGTAGATCGGATTATCGAAGTCATATTTAGCACTAGCATAGTGTTATTAACGAGATTCGAGTGATTCAGATGTATCACGTGGTGTGTGTAAGAAACACATAGCTTTTGAAGGGGTGATAAAGTAAAGAAAGAAAACAAACAATTGAATGCAAAAGTCCAACGAATTTATTGAATGAAAATACGCAACGATGATAATAACCTCGCAAACGAGCCATGATGCCCTGCAAGGCACTAGGCTTTCAAAGTTTATTGTTCAAAACATAAAGAGATCGAAAAGCAAAACAAAACAAGAGCAATTACTCCCGACTAAAGGAGATTGGTATGACGAGCCTTCCAATTGCGAGCTCATTGTCCGAGTTGGGAAGATCCACTTGCGATGTCGAAGCCGTTGTCGCCGCCTTCTATAGCATGGATTCCACTGGCCGATGAAAGGAAGTTGGCCGGCACGTTCGCGGCGATCATCTCTCGACCCTTGATGGTGAAGCCTAAACCGCCTTGTCGGATTTGAAAGGAAGATCGGGAAGCTGTCCCCAAATAGCACTACCTCCTTGTTCAATAGAGCTTGAGCATCTTTCATGAGGCCATCCTAGGCGGAACTTTAGCATCTCTGGAGTGACAGGAGAGTCAGGCATGACTGGAATTGTTTCAAAAGCTTGACAGGAGTCTCAAGAATTCACCCTCCATCTCAAGGTATCGGAATGATGTAGATGACCGACCAAATACTCTTCTTCACCCATCGTAACAACCTTCCCTTTCACCGGTATTTCACCGATGTAGAGGTAAATACCGCCCCATGTATCCAAGGACGTCCAAGTAGGCAAGAGTAGGTCGGACGGATGTCCATGACAAAGAAAGTGGAGTCAAAAGTCGGGAACCGACTTTAACAGTGTAATGAGCTCTCCAAGCTTTGCTCACTTAGAACCATCAAAAGCTCTCACGATAATGTCACCGGGTCTCGAACCAACCCTTCGACATCGATCAAAAGACTTGTAGGATATTCGAGCGTAACGGTGTCAACCAAAACATGAGACAGGTAGTACCCTTGCATTCAACAGAGATGTGCAAGGCTTTGTTATGTTTCTTTCAGAGTCAAATCAAGATCGAGAAGCCTAGGCCGTTGTTGGCTAGGCTAGCAATACAAACTTCGAACGGTCGGTGGTAGTGTCTTGCGGTACATGAGCATTCTTCATAAACTTCACCAAGGCATTAGCATGAGCCTCGGACAAGAGCAAAGCGAGCATGGAAATCTTGGACGAGTCGTCCTAACTGCTCCACAACATTGTAATCACTCTTCTTGATGATCTTCGTAATTTCCTCCATTTCGTGTTCGAGGTGTCTTGAAACTTCCTTTGGTACTTGGTTGAGCGGGATGAGCCACGATTCTTTCCCTCTAGTGGGGATATTGGTGGAGTAGACGGAATGCGGTGGAGTCGCATGTCTTTTGGAGGAGAGATCGAGAGAATACCCTTCCGTTCGGTCACCTTATTGGATCCGGTGATGTTGTCGATGTCGGGAATAGAAGCTCCAATGGTAAGATCCTCAATGGTCGAGGGTCTTGCTTGACGCCATGATAGTAAACATCGCTCCATAGTTCCAAGGATAGCTTTGTCGGAGGAATACGGAACCGGCCTGGAGAAGTAATGATGAGAGGTGCCACTCTAGGCACGGATCGCAGAGGTAATCCTTATAGTGTTAACATCAACATAGTCTTCGGAAATCGTCACCCCATCCGGTCGCCTTAACATCTTCAATAGGAATCTTGTAACTATCGAAGTGTACTTCACCATGTAATCATATTTTCCACTTGGCTGCCCCAAGGTATCCCACAGATGGTACATTGCTCGCATTGTCGATTCTCAACTTAGACATTTCTTCACACACGCAGTGGTTTCGAAATAGTATCTCACGGTTATCCATCATGCATCGAACACGCCTTCTCAACCAAGCACAACCATCGTGCGGATGGGCACCAATGACAATTCTCGGGCATCCCGATTGACACCGCTTGACAAATTCTTCTTAACATCATCGAGGAATGGTCAAGTCATCTATGTTGAAAACATAAGTATCATCACCAACAAGATTGGAACTCTTGTCATGGTTAGGCATAGGAGCGTTGATCACATTCGAGTCTCAACAGAGGATCAAATTAACTGCTTAGCTTCAATCATATCTTGAATCTTGTTCTTGAGCCCAACAATTGTCGATGTCATGCCCAGGCTATTGGAATGGTAAGCACACTTAGCATTAGGATTGTACTTGAGAGGAAGTGTTGACATTCGAGGAGGATCCTCAAGGTTATCACTGCATTCAACATGTGTTGCAAGGCTTGACAAAGGCATGTTGATCTTCAGAACGCCTTCGTGGCGCTGCTCGTTACGCTGCTGTCTTGAGGTTGTGCTTGATGTAGGATTGGAGATCACAACCGCCTCTACGATTGAGCACGGTCGGTCTTGGCTCGGCTTTTCCGACCATACACGCATTGGCTTCTTTCTTAGCACCAAAAGATCTCTTGAGATTTGAAGATGACTCTACATGGATCTTCCCACTCTTGATACCACTTCAATGCGTGTCAATATCAACTCGGTGAATCCGGATGAAGAATTACCAATCGATGATTGAAGAATGGGCTGTCGGTGTCCCCATGAACATATCAACCAACTCCCTATGGACAAGGGTGGTTGAACTCTCTGCTAGATCTCTCCATTTCGAGCATATTCCTTGAACTTCGTCACGACCCATAGACATGCTTTGTAGTTGCATGAGTGGGTGTCAATTCAGATTGTACTCATATCGCTAGAAAGCATCACCAAGTCACCCACGTACGGATACGGTCATTCTCTAGTGATAGTACCATTCCAAGCGGGTTCCGACAAACTCTCTTGAAAATAGTGCATCCACAACTTTCTCATCATGTGGGGTTGATCTTCCGACATAGGACTTCAAATGCAGCTTAGGGCAAGACATGCCATCATACTTGGCAAAAGTTGGAACTTTGAACTTGGGAGGAATCACAACACCGGAACAAGACTTAGATCATCAAAATTCAGCCGGACATCTTCGCTTTCCACAAGATTCGACGGTCTTCGAGTTGTTTGTACTTGTCATCTTCATCAGTGTTGGCTATAATCGTAGTGATCCTCTCCTCCTTTCTTTGGCTCACGATCACCTTCATCACCCTTGGTACTCCCTCGGTATGGACACTTCCTTCGAGAGCTCGATCCGATCGACCACTTTGGACCCCTTTGAAACGTCTACCCATGTTGAGGAGACCAACAACCTTCTTCTTCTTGTTGATGAGCTTCTTCAAATCTTCTTGGCCTTGGACCAAGTTGGTGAACATCTCTGGCCGAGCATTCGAGCCGGAGATCTTTGACACTGCTCAAGAGCCATTTTCGCTAAAATAAATAGCGAGCAAATGAGAAAACCAATCTCCAATGTACGTGATGCAATGTTATGATATGCTATGCGATGTTTATGCGAATGCAATGCAATGTTTTCAAGGACCTAAGAGATTTAAATTTGTTAAACAAGCAATGAGCAAACATTTATTAGTACTTCTTTTATTATTCTTTTTCTTTTAAGTACAAGAGATAGTTCAAAACAATAAAACAAAACATATAAATCCTAAATCTAAGTCTCCCATGGGCGCCTTGGTGCCGAGGTAGGCGTTGATGTTTCGCTCCTCGTGAAGTAGCTTTGTCAACTCTAGCACTTTCTTCTCGCATAACACCGAGCTTCAAAGGTATCCCTCTTCTTAAGTGAATCCAGATCTCTTCAAGTCTTCAAAATCGGTAGGCATGTCGGGATGGAGAAAAAGATAGGGTACGCCACCTATAGCAACAGTTCCATAATTACGGTAAAATAGCGTGAATGGCATCATGAGGTTTTGAGCTCGAGCTCGCACCCATTTGAGGTAAGGTTCCCAAGGAATGGAATTCGGTGCCCCAAAGTCTTGGTATCGTCTTCTTTACCATGCCCCAAGCATGTATGAACCTTCGGTAATTGAGATCGTGGTTGTAATCGAACACAATATCTTGGAGAAGCATATCATGTGGACCATCTCTTCGAGCAAAACCAAACTGACGTAGAGCTAGAGAAGGGTTGTAAGTAATACCTCCCCTTATACCAAGTAGCGGTACATTAGGGAATTCTCCACAACGCTCAATGAATGTGAAGTCCTTTTGAGAGAAAAGGCTCCAACGGATATCTGAATGAGAGAGTGACATTAACCTTTGAGACCATCTCAACCTTTGTTCGTTCTTCAAAACTGATGGAGGAAGGTGCGAAATAAACCACCTTGAAAGTAACGGTATACAACACATGAGAGTTCCTTGTCTCTTAGTAGTACGAGTGTGGAGAGAATGTAGGATATCTCCAAGTAAAGTAGGCACTGGATTACGGGTAAGGAACAACTTGATGGCATTGACATCTATGAATTGATCCGAGTTAGGGAATAGAACCAAACCATAAATTAGCAAGGCCACAATGTTCTCAAATGCATGGAAACTCATAACTTTGAGGAATTCTCGGGCTTTCTTAATTAGGAACTTGGAAAGTAAACCCTTAACTCCACTTCTAGTTTCCCAATTGGCTTCAATGTCTGAGCGCTTAAGGTGCAAAGCGGATGCAATGTCTTCGAACTTAGGAACCTTTTCCAAACCGGTAAATGGCATTTGGTCACGAATAGGTACCCCAAGTAGCTTAGAGAACTCTTCCAAGGTAGGAACCAACTGATAATCTGGAAATGTAAAGCAATGGTGTTTCGGATCAAAGAACTGGAATAGGACATGCATCATATCTTCTTCAAAACCGGAGATAACCAAATCAAGTAGATAACCATGTCTTTTGATGAACTGAGCATGGTCGGGAATTTTTGAAACCAATTCTTTGAGCTGAGAAGGGATACCCATGAAGTTGATTCGGATAGTCTTTCTAGAAGCCATAATACCCTACAAAACAGAACAAAGATAAATCCCTAGGTCCTTGAAATAGTTAGAAATGATATGCAATGCGAATGATGTCATGATGTCATGTTTAGCACACACAAGCAATTCACACAATGAGCCTATGTTTAAGGCTTGCATGAGGTATAGGTGATTACCCTACCAAAAGTTTGAGTTGGTTCATCCTGTCCTATAATAGTAACCGGGTTCTAGGAATCCCATATCACAGATCTTTCTCGTAGGTGCTTATTTCAATACGACGGCCAAGTGGTCGATCGAAAATGTCCCAAAAGTCTAATCTCAATGAGCGTAGCATCGAGTATCAACCAACCTCGGTCTACACCAAAGCCGGCCATCTCACTACCTTCTAATGGCCAAGATGGGTCAATTAAGGTTCTAAAAGTTTAGTTAGCGCTTGATGACACCACGCAGAAGCCAAATACTATCTTCAACTTGGGAATGAAGAGTATCGGGACAACCAAAGTGTCACGCTAACATAGCCATCATGTTGACCGTTTAGTTATAAGTCTAACGGTCGCGATGATCTAATGCTACTTACCTAAAAGGAAACCCGGATCCGGGTGTAGGATCCCCCACAAATATAATACCCAAGCAACCCTTAAAGATAAAGCATACAAGTCAAACAAAAAGCAATAAAAGTTATCTAGAAATCCTAAGGCAATTCTCTCTTTAAGGGTATTCCCAGAGCCATTACGTGATACGGTGAACCGACTTTGTAGGATTTTGTATCCAAATGTGCGGATAGCAAGAGTCGCCACCGACTTTTATTTTTATCCAATTAAGGGAAGGTAAAAGTAACAGAAAAAGACCTTCGTTAGATTCTGAGTTCGGGAGAATGGTTATGAAAAGGGAAGGTATTAGCACCCCTTTCCATCCGTAGTTATCTACGGGCTTTTAGTTGCTCTAGATCACTTTTTTAAAATTGCTTTCTTGTGTGTTTGACAAAAATGTTTTGAAAAGGCATTTCGCTTTGACTTTGCAATGACTCATGTAGGAGTGTATACAAAGTGTTCGGAAATGTTTAGTTTTTGGAAAGAAATTGAACTTTGAAAAAAGAGTGTGTGGTGTGAAAAGCGTTTGATAGAGCAAGCAACTAAGAGACTTATTTACCCACCGTAATTGGTCGCTTTTTGTACGTTCCTTTAGAATAGCGTTATCCATACCATTAGTTAGTAGGTAGCTCCATTCGTTGGATGTAAGCGGGACATTCGAAGGGACATCGGATGGTCATAGAAGGCAACTTGTAGGAAGTATCCTAGCACATTCAAGGACTATCATCATTTTCGAGGCGACAATCGAGGGTCAAGATCATGTATTCGGAGGTGACATCG
Source organism: Vicia sativa (assembly GCA_021764765.1). Taxonomy (NCBI): domain Eukaryota; kingdom Viridiplantae; phylum Streptophyta; class Magnoliopsida; order Fabales; family Fabaceae; genus Vicia; species Vicia sativa. Next base: position 188,007,193 of record CM038794.1, read on the forward strand.
TGGGTCTTATGATCTTTGTATCGAAGGGACTATGATGATTTGTTTGAAAGGCAACGGTGCTAGAATACCTCTACGTTCGAGGGACATGACCATTTTGAATTCGCAAGGCATCGAGAGAGAATTATCCTAAGGGGTGCGTGTGTGATAGAAGTGTGTTGAATTCAGAATATATTATCTTGAAGATTAGTGTGAGCTATGTCCAATTATTATCTTGCCATACACGCCTAATTACTAGCAATTGATAAGGGTGCGGAAAGTAAAATGCGGAATGTAAAGTGCGGAAAGGTAAATGTCCTACGCTATTACAAGGCTTTGGGGCAGATACATAATTTAAAATGCGGAAAATAAAGTCCTAAATTAAACTATTACATCCCATGAGCAATTACATTATTGGAAAAATAAAATAAAACGGAAGAATCGTTCGAATCGGATTAACTCGTGAAACAAACGAGAAATCGAAAAATATGATGGAATCGAAATAAGAGAAAATGTTAGAAAAATGCAATTTTAATATGAAAAATTAATATAGGCTGGAAATAAGATAAATAAATTAAAATAATTTTTTGGGATTTTTTGAAAAGATTTAATAATTAAAATGCAATTAAAAGTGAATTAAATGCAAAATATAAATAAAATAAATATGCATGCAAAATTATATTTTAAAACTTATTAAATTAAATAAACATTTTATGAAAATGATGTAAAAGAAAAGTATTTTTGATAATTTTTAGATGCGAAATAAAATATAGAAAAGAATTAAAATGTAATGAAAAAAAAAAATAATTAGAAAATAGAAAATATGGAAAATAGTGCAAGTTTGGAAAAGAAAGGCAAAACCAGTCCAGTGGCTCGAACCGTGTCCCGAGTTGAAACTTGAGATCCAATGCCTTTGCCATCTGAGCTAGCGTGCATCCGTGTTTGGAATTTGAAAACAGAGTGAATATAAGAGTGAAACGTGTCCTGGGAATGTCCCAAACCAAGTCAGCACGCGTGGGGTCCATGTGGAAAGAGAGAGCGAATCAGAGGAGTCCATCACGCCACGCCATCCTTCGGCCGGTCCAAGTGGAGTCAACGACGCCGAGCCCTAGTCTCCGTCTTCTCCATGACCAAAAACGAAACACGAAAAATACGACGGATAAATGGAAAAGGAGGACCCTATCCCCCTAAATCGAGGGCTGCGAACACGATGGTGAGGTCCTCTTGCCCTGAATCGTCCTGGATAAGCCGGTTCGAAGCTTTCCAGTTCGGAAGCCCTAAGAATGGTATCTCAGGTTTTGGACGTTCAAACTCGATGGCGATTGCCCAGATCAATCCCTTGGTGTCTCATGAGTACATTAAAAACGTTAGAATCGATTAAAACAAGCAGGATAATCAAATGCAAAAATCAAAAAGTTTTGAATATGTATGTATGTATATGCCTCGATCCAGCGTGTTTTAAACCATGGCATGAGTGTATACTTACTCAAACTTACCTCCTGAAGACAATGGGATGGTTGGTTTGGACTGAAAGTGGCTGCTTTTTGAATTTCGATTTTCCAAGTTTCTTGAAAAATTTTGCAAGAGTTTGGGTTTGTTTTTAGGTTAGGGTTTCGTGTCCTTGGTTTGTACATGTTGTTGGCAATTTATAGAAGAAAATTGGATGGCAAAAGGAGTGAAAAAAGATTGCTTATTGATTGTGCAAATATTTTCCAATAAAACAAATCAAATTTTGAAGAAAATATGATTTTCTCATCAATGCCATGGCTTGCACGAATTTGGTAAATGTATTGGGCATTCTTGGACATTAAGAGAGATATAAATCCAACTTATTTGAAAAAGAAACTTAATTTTGCTATTTTACATAATTTATTTTTGAATTAAATGTTATAAAATTCAAATATAAACCATGAAAATAGAAAATCACCAATGCCAAGCATTTATGGGTCAAAAATAACATCATGAACAAGTTTGGATCAAAAGATTATAGGCCCATTTGGAAAATTTTGCATTTTGACCAAAATGTCCTTTTGTGCAGTTGTCCAAAATTGCCCAACTTCTGAATGGTGTATCTTGCTCAATTTTCCACATTTTTGAGTGTTCTTGGACTTTTTGGAAAGCTCTAAGAGTCCTCTAAACAATGTCTTTGGTCTCATATCAGTTGGAGTTACCATGCTCAATATATCTTCAAAACAAAAAGTTGACTTTTTGTTGACTTTGAAAATGACCTGTAATGTTTTGAGCTATACCTCTCAAATGAAGCATTTTTTGGACATTCTTGTGAGACATGAAGTTGTAGAGAATTGAATTTCCTTCAAAACAAGAGGTGGTGGAAAAATTTCTGAGAAAGTATGAGAAAGTTATGATCAGTCAAAGTTCAGTTGACTTTTCACCTAGAAAACCTAATTTAGAAAGTTTGACTTTTGAGCAAATCTTGAGTTTTCTTGATGAATCATGATCAACCCTTGATCAAATGATGAATGTAACTTCAAAATGAGGATGTTGACCAAAAATCAGAAGTTTTGACTGTATGTTGACCACAATTGACTTTTTGTCCAATACACCCGATTTTCAACCATCTGAGCAATTGCCTGAGGAAACTTGACTTGTGAAGCTTGAAACTTGACATGGAGAATCTTTGAAGCATATTAGGAGGCATGAAGACCATTGGAGAGGTTGGAAATCCATCTTGACTTGAGAGATACCAAACCCTAGTTTGGGTTGATTGTCTAGGAGAGAGTTTGTCTGATCAACTCTTGAGGAATCCTTGAGCATAGATGTATGAAATCTTTTGAGAAGATGGAGGGCAAATTTTGGGGTATGACAGATGTCATACTCGGTCAAGATCATTTTCCATCTTGCTATTCGTCCAGAGAGAGCTGGTTTCTCAAATATGTATTTTATCGGATCCATCTTGGAAATCAACATGGTAGTGTGAGTCAACATATATTGTCTTAGTCGGCGAGCAGCCCAAGCCAAAGCACTGCAAGTTTTCTCGAGCTGTGAGTATCTTGTTTCACAGTCAGTAAAATTTTTGCTAAGGTAGTATATTGCATACTATTTTCGAACAGACTCGTCATGTTGCCCCAACACACACCCCATTGAGTTCTCTAATACTGTCAAGTACATGATAAGAGGTCTTCCTTCGGCAGGCGGCATTAGGATAGGAGGATTCTGTAGGTACTCCTTGATTTTGTCAAAAGTGATCTGGAAATCGTCGTTCCATTCCACTACTTGATCTTTCTTTAGTAACTTGAAGATTGGCTCACAAGTAGCAGTTAGATGTGCAATGAATCTGACAATGTAATTCAATCGTCCCAAAAACCTCTGACTTCCTTCTCGGTGCGGGGAGCTGGAATTTCTTGAATAGCTTTAACCTTGGCGGGATCAACCTCAATACCTTTACCACTGACAACAAACCCTAGGAGTTTACCGGATCTGACTCCAAAGGTGCACTTGTTGGGATTAAGTCTTAGTTTGTACTTCATCAGTCTATCAAACAGTTTCTGCAGATGATCGAGATGTTCTTCTTCAGTCTGTGATCGAGCTATCATGTCTTTGACGTAGACCTCTATCTCGTGATGAATCATGTCATGAAATAATGCCGCCATGGCACGCTGATAAGTGGCGCCTGCGTTCTTCAGTCCGAACGACATGACTTTGTAGCAGAAAGTGCCCCACTGTGTAACGAAAGTAGTCTTCTCCATGTCTTCAGGAGCCATTTTGATCTGATTGTAACCGGAGAAACCATCCATGAAGGAGAAAACTTTATGCTGAGCGGTGTTGTCAACTAGAACATCAATATGAGGAAGTGGGAAATCGTCTTTCGGACTTGCTTTGTTCAGATCTCTGTAATCCACACACATTCGTACTTTACCATCCTTCTTAGGTACGGGCACTACGTTTGCAACCCACTGTGGATAAGAAGTAACGGCTAGGAAACCGGCGTTAAATTGCTACATAACTTCGGCTTTGATTTTCTCAGACATCTCAGGACACATGCGACGAACCTTCTGTTTCACTGGGAGAAAACCTTCTTTGTTGGTAACCGGTGTACCACAATGTCAATGTCTAAACCTGACATGTCTTCGTAGGACCAAGCAAAAACCTCGATATAGTCTCGTAACATCTGAACTAATCTCTCTTTGACACTATTCTCCAGACCTGCTCCTATCTTGATTTCTTTTCTGTCTTCGTTAGTACCCAAATTCACAACCTCAACTGACTCTTCGTGTGGCTGTATAACTCGCTCTTCTTGCTGTAGCAGTCTGACAAGTTCTCATGGAACTTCACAATCTTTCTTACCTTCATCTTCGGCTTGGTAGATCGGATTATCGAAGTCATATTTAGCAATAGGATAGCTGTTATCAACGAGATTCAGAGTGATTCTGCAGTGTATCACGTGGGTGTGTGTAAGAACACATAGATTTTGAAGGGGTGATAAAGTAACAGAAGAGTCCAACGATTTTATTGAATGAAAATATGCAAATGACTGATAATAACCCTCACAAACAAGCCATGATGCCCCGGGCAAGGCACTAGGCTTTAAAGTTTATTGTTCAAAGCATAAAAACGAAAAGCAAAACAGAAAACAAAAGCAATTACTCATGTCTAAAGGAGATTGGTATGACATCTTCAGTCTTCCAATTGCTGAGTCCGTTGTCGGGAGTTGGGAAGATCCACTTGTTGATGTCGAAGTCGTTGTCGTTGTCTTCTATAGCATGAACTCCATTTTTGCTGATGCAGAAAGGAAGTTAGCCGGCGCGTTCGTGGCGTATCATCTTCTGACCAACCAGTCTTGTTAGATTTAAAATGAAGATCAGGGAGCTGACCCCAAATAGTACTACCTCCTTCTTCAACTGCAGCTTGAGCATCCTTCAGCGAGGCCATCCTAGGCAGGACTTGTGTAACTTCAGGAGTGATAGGAGAGTCAACACAGGCATGACTCTTGGAACTGTTTCGAAATCTTGACAGGGAGTCTCAAAGATTCACCTTCCATCTCGAGGTATCGGAATAACTGCAGATGACTGACCATGTATTCCTCTTCACCACATACTGTGACAACCTTCCCCTTCACTGGGTACTTCAGCTTCTGATGCAAGGTGGAGGTAACAGCGCCTGCCCCATGTATCTAAGGGCGTCCAAGTAGGCAAGAGTAAGCTGGACGGATGTCCATGACAAAGAAAGTGGAGTCAAAAGTCTGGGAACCGACTTTAATAGGCAGGATGAGCTCTCCAAGTACTGTCCGTTTAGAACCATCAAAAGCTCTCACAATTATGTCGCTGGGCTTCAAGACCAACCCTTCAACATCAAGTCGGTCGAAAGCGGTCTTCGGTAGGACATTCAGAGCAGAACCGGTATCTACCAAAACATGAGACAATGTAACGCCCTTGCATTCAACAGAGATGTGCAAGGCTTTGTTGTGTTTCCTTCCGGCAGGAGTCAAATCAGCATCAGAGAAACCTAAACCTTTGTTGGCAGCCAGGCTAGTAATACAAACTTCAAACTAATCAGTAGTAGTGTCTTGCGGTACGTGAGAATTCTTCAGAAACTTCACCAAGGCTTTAGCGTGAGCCTCGGAGCATAATAGCAGAGCAAGCATGGAGATCTTGGACGGAGTCTGTCCCAACTGTTCCACAACATTGTAGTCACTCTTCTTGATAATCTTCAGAATTTCCTCCATTTCTTGTTTGGAGGCATCTTCAGCAACTTCCTTTGGTACTTCTGTCTGAGCAGGATGAGTTACTGGTTCTTTCCCTCTAGCTTCGGGAACTGGTTGAATAGCTGGAATGCGAGCTGGAGTTGCAGTGTCTTTTGGAGGAGAGATTTCTGGAGAAAACACTCTTCCGGTTCTGGTCACCTTGCTTGATCCAGTGATGTTGTCAATGTCAGGAATGGTAGCTTCGACTGTAAGATCCTCAATGGGCAGAGGGTCTTGCTTGACGCCATGATAGTAAACCTCAGCTCCATAGTTCCAAGGTATAGCTTTGTCAGAGGAGTACGGAACTGGTCTGGGAGAAGTAATGATGAGAGGTGCCACTCTAGGCACAGGATCAGCAGAGGAAATCCTTATGGTGTTAACATCAACATAGTCTTCTGGGAAATCGTCTCCCCATCCGGTCGCCTTAACATCTTCAATAGGAATTTTGTAGCTTTCAGGAACAATGTACTTCACCATATAATTAAACTTTCCACTTAGCTGCCCCAAGGTATCCCATGTTTCTGGTACAGTTTCGCTCATGTCTTCGATCTTCAGATTCTTAGACATGTCTTCACACAGATTCTCCACAGGTGATGGCTTCAGAAATAGCACTTCGCGGTTATCCATCATGCACTGAATACGTCTTCTCAAGCAAGCACAATCGTCAGGCGTAGATGGGCAGCAACGACAATTCTCTGGGCATCCTGGATTGACACCAGCTTGTAGCAAATTCTTCTTAACAATCATCAGAGGAATAGTCAAGTCATATATGTTGAAAACATAAGAGTTCTTGTCAATAGCATTGGCACTCTTGCCATGGTTAGGCATAGGTGCATTGATCACATTCGGAGTCTCAATAAGAGGATCAAACTCAATCTCTTTAGCTTCAATCATGTCTTGAATCTTGTTCTTCAGAGCCCAACAATCGTCAGTGTTATGCCCCGGACTGTTGGAGTGGTAAGCACACTTAGCATTAGGATTATATCTCGGAGAGGAAGTGTTGATGTTTTAAGGAGGATCCCTCAAGGTAATCAGCTCTGCTTTCAACATGTGTTGCAAGGCTTGCGACAATGGCATGTTGATCTTCATAAACTGTCTTCGTGGCGCGTTCTGGTTACGCGCGTTGTCTCGCTGAGGTTGTGCTGATGTAGGATTGGAGATCACAACTGCCCCCATAGATTGAGCACGGTCGATCTTGGCTCGGCTTTTCTGACCATACACAACATTGACTTCTTTCTTACCACCAAAAGATCTCTTCGCAACATTTGAAGATGACTCTACTTGAATCTTTCCGCTCTTAATTCCAGCTTCAATGCCTTCTCCTGTCAATATCAGCTTGGTGAATCCGGATGAAGAATTTCCAATTAGATGATTGAAGAATGGGCCTGTCAGTGTTCCCATAAACATATCAACCAACTCCCTATTGGACAAGGGTGGTTGAAATCTGCCTGCTAGATCTCTCCATTTCTGAGCATACTCTTTGAACTTCTCATCACGACCCATAGACATGCTTTGTAGTTGCATGCGAGTGGGTGCTAATTCAGCATTGTACTGGTACTGCTTGTAAAAAGCTTCCGCTAAATCATTCCAAGTATGAATGTAGGTATTCTCTAGCTGATAATACCACTCCAGCTGAGCTCCGGACAAACTCTCTTGAAAGAAATGGATCCACAGCTTCCTGTCATCAGTGTGAGGATGGATCTTTTGGACACAAGACTTCAAATGCAGTTTCGGATAAGAAATGCCATCATACTTGGCAAAAATAGGAACCTTGAACTTGCGAGGAATCACCACACTAGGAACAAGACTCAGATCATCAAAATTCAGGCTGGACATCTTCAAATTTTCCACAACATTCAGACGGTCTTCAAGTTGTTTGTATTTGTCATCTTCAAAAGAGCACTGCTCGCTCTTATAGCCTTCTGCTTTGTTCTCAGGCTCACGCTGGTCTTCTTCCTTGCCCTTGACACTTCCCTCAGTTTCAGCACTCCCATCTGAGAATTCTACCCGGCTGACCACTTTAGGACCACCTTTGTGACGTCTTCCCATGTTGAGAACACCAATGACTCTCTTCTTCTTGTTGATGAGCTTCTTCAGATCTTCTTGGCCTTGGACCAAGCTGGTAACCACCTCCTGGAACTGAGCGTTCTGAGCCTGAAGATCTTTGACAGTCTATTCAAGAGCCATTTCTGCTAAAATAAATAGCGAGAAAATGAGAAAACCGATCTTCAATGTACCTGTTATGAGATGTTATGCCATGATATGCGATGTTTATGTGATGCAATGCAATGTTTTCAAGGACCTTATGAATTTAAATTTGTTAAACAAGCATGAACAAACTTTATTAGTTTCTTTTCATTCTTTTTCTTTTTAAGTACAAAAGATAGTTCGGAAAAATAAAAGAACAAAAATCCTAAAGCTCTAAGTCTCCCATGGGCGCTTCCTCTCGGTGTTGAAGTAGGCGTTGATGTTTCGCTCCTCGTGAAGTAGCTTGGTCAACTCTAGTACCTTCTTCTCGCTTGCATAACATTGAGCTTCGAACGTATCCCTTTCTTCTTTTAGTTGAATCCAGGATCTCTTCAAGTCTTCAAGATCAGTAGGCATGTCGGGATGGAGAACAGTATAGGGTACATCACCTATAGCAACAGGTTCCATAATTACTGGTAACACGGGGTGTAAATGGCATCATGAGGTTTTGAGCTCGAGCTCGCACCCATTTAAGGTAAGGTTCCCAAGGAATGGAGTTTTGGTGCCCCAAAGTCTTGGTATCAGTCTTCTTTACCATGCCCCAAGCATGTATGAACCTTCGATGGTAATTCTGGAAATCGTTGTTGTAGTCGAACACAATATCTTGGAGAAGCATATCATGAGGACCATCTCTTCGAGCATAACCAAACTGACGTAGTGCTAGAGGAGGGTTGTAAGTGATACCTCCCCTTATGCCAAGGAGTGATACATTAGGGAATTCTCCACAACGTTCAATGAATGTGAAGTCCTTTTGAGAGAAAAGACACCAATGGATATCTGAATGAGAGAGTGACATTAGTCTTTGAGACCACTTCAACCTTTGCTCGTTCTTCAATACTGATGGAGGAAGGTGTGAAATAAACCACCTAGAAAGTAATGGTATGCAACACATGAGAGTTCCTTGTCTTTTGATAGTACGAGTGTGGAGAGAATGCAGAATGTCTCCAAGTAAAGTAGGCACAGGATTATGAGCGAGGAATATCTTGATGGTGTTCACGTCTATGAACTGATCTGAGTTAGGAAATAGAACCAAACCATATATTAGCAAAACCAAGATGTCTTCAAATGCTTGGAAACTCATAGATTTGAGGAATTCTTGGGCTTTCTTCACTAGGAACTTGGCAAGTAAACCCTTAACTCCACTTCTGGTTTCCCAATTGGCTTCAATGTTTGAGCGCTTTAGATGTAATGCTGATGCGATGTCTTCATACCTAGGAACCTTTTCTAAACTGGTGAATGGCATTTGATCAAGAATAGGTATCCCAAGTAGCTTGGAGAATTCTTCCAAGGTAGGAACTAACTGATAATCTTGGAATGTAAAGCAATGGTGTTTCGGATCGAAGAACTGGAATAAGACGTGCATCATATCTTCTCAAAACCGGAGATAACCAAGTCAAGTAGATAACCATGTCTTTTGATGAACTGAGCATGATCAGGAATTTCTGAAACCAATTCTTTGGGCTGAGAAGGTACACCCACGAAGTTGATTCGGATAGTCTTTCTAGAAGCCATAATCCCTACAAAACAGAGCAAAGATAAATCCCTAGGTCCTTGAAATAGTTATAAATGATATGCAATGCGATGATGTCATGATGTCATGTTTAGCAAGCACAAACAATTCACACAATAGCCCTAGGTTTAAGGCTTGCATGAGGTATAGGTGTTTACCCTACCAAAAGTTTGAGTTGGTTCATCCTCCTATAATAGTAAGGGTTCTAGGAATCTCATATCATTGATCTTTCTAGGCGTTTATTTCAATCGACTACCAAGTGGTCGACGAAAATATCCCAAAGTCGATCTTAATGGCGTAGCATCGAGTATCGACCAACCTCGGTCTACACCAAAGTCGGCCATCTCACTACCTTCTAATGGCCAAGATGGGTCAATTAAGGTTCTAAAAGTTGAGTTAGTGCTGATGACACCACGCAGAAGCCAAATACTATCCACAACTTGGAAATGAAGAGTATCAGGACATCCAAAGTGTCACACTAACGTAGCCATCATGTTGACCGTTTCGGTATACGCCTAACGGTCGCGATGATCTATTGCTACTTACCTAAGGAAACCTGGATCCGGGTGTAGGATCCCCCACAAGTATAATACCCAAGCAACCCTTAAGAAAAAGCATACAAGTCAAAAAAGAAAGCAGTAAAAGTGATCTAGAAATCCCTAAGGCATTCTCTCTTTAGGGTGTCTCCCCGGCATAGTCGCCAGTTCTGTAATACGATGAACTGACTTTGAGATTTTTGTTTTTCTTTTTATCGCAAATGTTGTGGATAACAAGAGTCGCCACTGACTTTTCTTTTATCCAATTAAGGGAAGGTGAAAAGAACAGAAAAAGACCTTCGTTAGATTCTGAGTAAGGGAGAAGGTTATGAAAAGGGAAGGTATTAGCACCCCTTTCCATCCGTAGTTACCTACGGGCTCTTAGTTGCTTCTAGCTCATTTTTAAAAGTGCTTTCTGTGTGTTTGACAAAAATGTTTTGAAAAGGCATTTCGCTTTGACTTTGTAATGATTCATGTAGGAATGTATACAAAGTGTTCGGAAATATTTCGTTTTGAAAAGAGTTTGAATTTTGACAAAAGTGTGTGGTGTGAAAAGTATTTTGTTTGAGCAAGCAACTGAAAGTCTTATTACCTACTCAGAATGGTCGTTTTCGTGTTGTTTCGCTTTCCTTTAGAATAGTGCTATCCGTACCATTAGTTGGTAGGTAACCCTATTCGTTGGATGTAAGCGGGACATTCGAAGGGACATCGGATGGTCATAGAAGGCAACTTGTAGGAAGTATCCTAGCACATTCGAAGGGACGATCATCACTTTTCGTAGGCAACAATCGAGGGACGAGATCATATATTCGTAGGCGACATCGTGGGTCTATGATCTTTGTATCGAAGGGACTATGATGATATGTTTGTAGGCAACGGTGCTAGGATACCTCTACGTTCGAGGGACTTGACCATTTATTCGAAAGGCAACGAGAGAGAATTACCCTAAGGGGTGCAATGTGTGAAAAGAGTGTGTTAAATTCAGATATTTTATCTTGCAATTAGTAGTGATCTATGTTCGTTTTTATCTTGCCATACACGCCTAATTACTAGCAGTTTATAGGATGCGGAAAGTAAAGGTCCTACGCTATTACATGGCTTTGGGGCAGTTACATAATACAAAGTGCGGAAAGTAAAGGCAGAAAATGTAAATCTACGCTATTACATGATAAAAACTTTGCGACCTATACATCCTTTCTAGAATTGTAAATGCGGAATAAGAAATAGATAATCGGAATAATAAGAAAATATTAGCAAAATGTTTTGGAAATTAGTAGAAAAAAGTTTTTTAGTTTAGTAATGATAATTAGATGATAGAATAATTTTTTGGGAATTTTTTAGAACAATTTTGATAATAAAAAGCAATTAAAAGTCAAATTAATGGTTAATTAACAATTTAATTAAAATATGCATGTAAAAATATTAATTTTAATGTCAAAAATTAAATAAATATTTTTCTGATTAAAATGCAAAAGGAAAATATATTTGGTGGTTTTTAAATGCTTGAAAAAATTATTTAAAGATGAATTAAATTAAAAGAAAATAATATGAAAAGAAAATAGAAAAAGAGGTTAGTTTTCAAGTGTTAAAAAATAAGTGTGGCAGCCCAGGTTCGAACTCAGGTCTCCTAGGATACACGCGCGTGTTGCTTGCCACTGAGCCATGCTGCATATGGTGTTAGCATAATGAAACAAAAACGTTTTAAACGAAATTGATTCCTGGGAACCCAAATCATGCGCGAAGATCTTCATCTTCTTCGTTTGAATTTTCAAACAGATAGCGTCGGTCTGGTTCGACGCTAAGGCCCCTGCAAAATTCCAAAATCTCATACAAGCAATATAAATCAGTTATGGATATATGGATCGATTAGAAACATCGTTCTAAACACGATGGTGGTCTCGGTTTGGTCTAATTTTGCCTATTTCAAGAAACCCCAATTCGAGTAGATGAACCCTAACCATGGTGGATTTCGATTCAGGTGTCTAAACTCCAATTAACCTATACAGAAAGTTTCAAAACTCCATTCTAAACACAAACAAAGCATCAAAACACGTTAAATATGCATGAAAATCAAAAATCAAAATTGAGTTTGAAAGTGCAAACCGAAATCTGGAATTCGTGATTCTGGATGTTTGGGTGGCTTGTGAGTATCTGGATCGATTCAGGAGACCTCCAAGAATGCAATGGAATGCTTAGAATCGATTGAAACAACCTGAAACTAGGGCTACAAGTTGCTTGAGAGACACGGTTTTTCTGAGCTTTGTTAGGGTTCTTAGAGGCTGAAAATTCGTCCTTGTGTCATGTGAATGCTTCATGTATATATGCTCAGTCAAAGTTCAATTGACTTTTCCTTAGAAAACTCTAATTTGGAAAGTTTGACTTTTGATCAAATCTTGAGTTTTCTTGATGAATCATGATCAAACCTTGATCAAATGATGAATGTTACTTAAAAATATGGATGTTGACCAAAAATCATGAAGTTTGACTGTATATTAACCACAGTTGACTTTTTGTCCAATACAACTGATTTTCAATCATCTGAGCAATTGTCTGAGGAAACTTGACTTGTAAGGCTTGAAACTTGACATGGAGATTCTTTGAAGCATATGAGGAGGCATGATGACCACAGGAGATGTTGGAAGTCCATCTTGATTTGAGGATAGCCAAACCCTGGTTTGGGTTGATTGCTTAGGAGAGGGCTTGTTTGATCAACCCTTGTGAAATCCTTGAGTGGGGATGTGAGAAATGTCTTGAGAAGTAGGAGGGAAAATTTTGGGGTATGACAGTGGGAATGATGAATGGGATTATAGGAAAATCCCACTACCAAGGCTGTAGAACACATAAATTAGAGTGGTTGCGTAGTATTGATTTGCTAGATGGAAATGTCTTGTAAGTTGGTGCGAAGACCACACTTAGGGGAGGTTCTTTCGAAGATGTTATCGCCGATTTCTAGTTGTTTTGGCGTTGACGATAATGTTGTTAGAATGGATTTTTGCCCTAGTTTGACCTTTAAGGAAACCTAACCTTTGGGCTTTAAGAATGCTCAAATGAGACATTCTTGGATATATCGTCTAATCACAAATTTATTCGTGGTGAAAATTATATAGTCAAGTTGGGATCAGTGATTTTGAGTATCCCATTTAGATCCTTGTGTCGAGGGTTGCGTTTGTTAGATTGTTAGATCCACTGTGTCTATTCGGGATAATACGTAATCCTCCCTCAAACCAAATTCTCTCGAAAAAATATTGTAGCCTTGCAAGTATCAATTGCGATGGACTCCAATATTAGAATTTGTGTTTGTTGTATCAAACAAACCTTAGAACCATCCTGTGGGGAATTTGGGTAGAAAACTTAGAGCCATCCTACCGTAGGAGCCCACCTAAATAAGTTGTTCTGATTACCTGTATCATTCCTGCTTTACGTCTTTGTGAACCTGTTACTATCATTATGTTGCATTCCATTTGTATATGTGACATTGCATTTCATCACATTTATCGCATTAATGACATTACATCATATGCATATTTCATGCATATATCCAAGTGGTCAAAGAACTTATTTCGTCTGTCTCCATCTTCAGTTATTGATTTACCGTCAAGCTAATTCCTCTGCACAAGTACGAAACTAGAGCCAACGTCAAGAGAAGAATGGAATACCAAGAGCAACACAATGCAGATGTCCGAATGGAAATCGATGATTTAAAGTCAGGCATGACTAGACTTACCGAAATGATGCAAGTTCTGATCGCCAAAGATGAGCAGCCTCAAAGGACTATAATTTCTGAAGTCTCAACTGTTGTTATTGATCCTCAATCCTCTCAGATGCCAGTTACTACATGGACAGAATTTGGGTTACCCCAAAATTACGTTTCTCCTGTTGCAACTGCTCCAATGGTTGACGAGTTTTCTCGACCATTTTTCCAGGCTCCAGCCTTCATTGAGCCCCAACCCATTGTTCATACTTCCCCTCATCAACCTTTTGTGCATCAACCTGTTGCACAAGCTGCTTATGGGAACCATCTCTTTGATTACCGTACTAACACTCCTCGAAGTGTGAGTCAAGGAAATTTTGATGAACTTGAAGAAGTCCGCGAGCAGTATCAGACTCTTGAAAGAAGGATGAGAGCTATGGAAGGCAATGATGTCTTTGGTATTGCTGTAGAGAACATGTGTCTGGTCTCTGATCTAGTTATGCCTCCTAAGTTCAAGACTCTTGATTTCGAGAAATACAAGGGGAAAACCTATCCAAAAATTCATTTGTTGATGTACTTCGGGAAAATGGCTGCTTATACAAGGAATGACAAACTTCTTATCCATTGTTTCTAAGACAGCTTGAGTGGAGCGTCGTTGAAGTGGTATATGGGACTTGAAAAAGGCCGTATCCAATGCTTCCAAGACCTGATTAATGCTTTCATGAAACAATACCACTACAATCTTGACATGACTCCTGATCATCGTCAATTGTAAAACATGTCTCAGAGTGAGAAAGAATCTTTTAAGGAATACGCTCAACGCTGGAGAGAGCTGGCCTCACAAGTTGAACCACCTCTATTTGAGAAAGAGCTCACAGGCTTATTTATGGATACCTTGTCTCATTTCTATTGGGAGAAGATGATTGTTAGTGTGTCCTCCCACTTCACAGATTTGGTGACTATTGGCCAAAGGCTAGAAGAGGGAATCAAGAGAGGAAAAGTGACTGATGTTGGTGAATCCTCTAGTGGTGCAAAGAAATCCTTTGGAAACTTCCAGAAGAAGAAATATGGTGAAGCTAATGTTGTCTCAATTGAAAGAAGGAGACCTCTCTGTAGGCCTCAATACCATGACCAACCGCAAGTAGATGTTGTCACTCCTGCAGTCAAGGCTCAACCAATTCAGATTCCTCAACGCCAAGCTAGTGGACAAAATCATAATCGCAATGCAAGGAATAAGCCTCAGTTTGACCCTATCCCAACAACTTACATTGTATTGTATCCTCAGTTAGTTGAACTAGGTCTAATCACAACTAGGCCTCTGACTCCTCCAGATCCTCTCTCAACCGGATTCAGGTATGATCGTCATTGTGAGTTCCATCAGGGAGCTGCTGGTAACGATTTGGAACGCTGCTATGCACTAAAGGCTAGAGTCCAAGAGCTAGTTAGAGGACAGGAGATAAATTTCGGAGATCCTCCACCAAATGTTATCAACAATCCGTTGCAAGGAAAAAGTGGCTGAAGAATGGGTCAAAATATTTCAAGTCACCTCCTAAAGCCAGTGTTCTAGACAGGGAAGCTCATCCTTAACTGATTAGTCACTAGGCCATATTTCTTTGTTTGTTTTCATTTTCCTTTGTTTATGTTAAACTGTCGCTTGCAAATCTTGTTTGTACTTTCATGTTAATGTCAATGAAATGAGCATTGCACTATTTTGATTCAAACCATCTACATTTATCACTTTCAAAAATATATATTTTCCCTGTTTAATTTCTTTACTGAACTCTTGTTTTTTGCAAGGATTGGAGGGAGGATGATAGAAACAAGATACCCATAATGGTTGTTGGTATGATTCCGAATTAAAACTTTGCTGATGATATACATGCATTATTTCGATTCCTAAACACTGGAGAAATAAAGAAGTTAATCCCTCGTCAACCCCTTCGAGCCTAGGAGTTGGAGTTTCTTACTATACGAAAAAACCCGTAGTTTTTAACCTGGGGCAGGGTAGTTCTCAGTTAAGTTGGCTTTGCATTCAATTATAAGAGATATCGTGCAAGACACCTTTCAATAAAGGTCACAATCAAGCTTTCCTTCGCACGCATCAAATAAGTGTCGAAGATGTCCTCCAAGTCAAAAAGTGACGATGATAGTTCTCCGTAATCATGAAAGTCGAGCATTCATTATCTTTTTTTAAAAAATATATCAAAAATAAAAATCCTCTAAGTTAAAACTAAAAGACAACTTAGGCAACAGACAGGGGCATCCTGCTGTCCGTAATCTTAAACGGAACTGTTCAGACAAAAGTTAGAGATGACAAATTCAAACAAGAGTTGACAAAAGTCCTCAAACAACAAATGTGGCAAGAAGAAGTGATTGACATCTCAAGAATCTATCAGTTTCTGAGCCATCATCAGAGTACAAATCCAAATTCTATTGGAACCTAAATGCACAATCTGAGTAATTGAGCATAGGACTGGAGAACATCTCAAAGATTGGGTTGGGCACAAATAAGTTTTGAGCCTTTATCTTTTGTTTCATAAACCGTGAACCAGACCACGCTACAACCCTCAAAAGACCTAATTGAAGCCAGGTTTCTTTTGAAAGCATACTACAGCAAGGTTGCGTAATATGACTCATAAGATCTTTTGTAAATCAATTGTCTTGGTATATCTGTACCTTTGTCTTCTCTTTCACTTTAAAATTTTTAAACCGCTATGTTTTAACCAGTGATTCATTTTTTATACACCAATTACATCATTTGAAAATGAATTTAACTTCAAAACTTGTGCATGAACTTTGCATTAAATTTACCATGTTTGAATAAACAATTTTTGCTTGCAAACAAGCTTTCCTCATCAAGGAAGTCCAAACTGTTGAGAAACTTGGTCAGTGATCCTAATCAGGGGCAAGTATCTTTCGGATCCTGTTGTGAATCAGTTCAAGATTTATTGCTCAGTGTAAGTCATTCTCAAAATTGTTTTAATCAGAAGATATTTTCAAGACTCACACTGGGGCAATGTTTTCCCTCAGTTATTTTTAAGAACTAAAGACGTGATCAGTTTATCTTCAACAATCAGCTAATCCGGGGCAATCCCCAAGAAGCGCTTCAGTCCCTCCTCCAAGGATCATCATTTTGACACAGTTTACAAGTGTGTTAGATGTGTTTTTTAGGACATTTTCTCTCCAAGCAGAGTTGGCATTGTTCTCCGTGTTGAGGAATTAGACTTTTAATCTTGCCTCCACAAAAGAGTCAATCTCTATTGTCATAAACGTCTGCATTACATACTAGATGCATAGATTATTCATATATCATGCATCACAAAATTCAATATCTTTGCATAGTGAAATCACCCGGCTGAACCTCCGACTGATAGAAATGTATGAATAGAGTCGCCATCGAACGTCTTTTATCTCACGACGGAGAAAGGAAAACATCGAGTAAACTTGAGGGGAAAAATCGCGGTCCTATGACCGAGAAATCAAGAGAATCTAGGTAAGGGAGTTAGTTACGCGAGGGGAAGAGATTAGCACCCCACACGCCCATAGTACTCTACGGTATCCACTTTCTATTTCTAGCCAAAGGGTGTGTTATATCTATTTATGCTCGATCGCCATCATGCATGCAAAAGAAAGGAGAAAATAAGAAACCACGGGGAAAAGAAGGAAGTATTTACAAAGTTTTCTCGATCGAGCCCCGTGACAAGATGCCTACGTATTCCCGCATGCAATGAGAAAGTCAGAGCGCCGTAGTTTGGCTCACTTGTTTTGGTGGGTTTTGTGTTTTTTACTTGTGAAAAAGGTTTTGAACACAAAAGGAAAAAGAGCGCATAAAGGCGAAAAAGTTTTTGTTGGTTGGTTGCTTTTACCTTGAGAAAGGAGTTCAAACCCTTATTAAGTTTTTTGTTTTCAAAGGAAAAAGAAAGAAGATTTTAATCTTATTACATGCAACATGCAAAAGAGACTAGCAAAACAAAAGGGAGACTAGCTAAGTACTACCCTAATGTTGCCATGCAAAAATTGGACATATGGCTTTGGAGCAAGGGAATCTCTACCTATGTTGACATGCCAAGGATGCGGATCCTAATGTCTAGGCTAGAGAACCTGGGGAAAAACAAGCAAAACAAGCACAAATCACAAGTAGAATTGCCCTAAACGGGTCTTTAATAAACCAGAGGGGTTCTGAACATGCTCCAACTACGGAAGCCCCATCATGCATCTCTATTCCTACTTCTCATGGAAAAAGAAAGCTGTAAAGCCCTACTTCTCATGATATCTAGGAAAGCTGTAATAGAATGCGACAAATGGTGTAGAAACTACAGAATGGATATAGAATCCGAAGAGCACTGCAAGCTATAGAAATAATCCGGAAAACTTCAAGTACTGCAGCCATGCAATAAGAGTAAATCAGTGAGAATTGTTCAAAGCATCAAAACAAGCGGAATACGTGTCGATACGCATTCGAAGCAACAATGCCTGCAAGAACGAGATTAGAGCAAGCAAAAAAAGGTAGAAAGGGTGTACACGTGGGTGTACAAGCTCAAGCAACACCTGCAAGAAGGGAGTTAGACCCAAGAAGCAAGAAAAAGAATGCGTACGTATGTACGCAAACAACGGAGAAATGTGTCGTATGTATATGCAACACAAGCTCTTGCATGAAACAGAGCACAAACAACAACTAGTCATGGCTAGACTGTCTACTGTTTGTTGTTAGAGTCGAGAAAAATAGAAAAATACACCAGCAGACCGCGCTAAGCGCGACTCAAACAGAGGCCAGCGCGCTTAGCGTGCTGGATCGGCCGCGACCGCAAAACAAAAGTCAGAATGTTTGGCGCTTAGCGCCGAACGACCAGTAACCGCAAAATATACGTACGGACCATTATGATGCTCTCATGCCACAGTTCGGTCCATACCATTAGGCCACAATCACATAGCGAATGAAAATCAAATGAACACATGAGGTATGCGAATCGAGCGATAAAACCAATGTTCATAGATGCATGAACATGCGAGGAATGCAAATCGAACGATAAAACCAATGTTCATAAGTGCGTGAACATGCAAGGAATGCAAATTGAACGATAAAACCAATGTTCATAAGTGCATGAACATGCAAGGAATGCAAATTGAACGATAAAACCAATGTTCATATATGCATGAACATGCAAGGAATGCAAATCGAACGATAAAACCAATGTTCATATATGCATGAACATGCAAAGAATGCAAATCGAACGATAAAATCAATGTTCATAAGTGCATGAACATGAAAGGAATTCAAATCGAACGATAAAACCAATGTTCATATATGCATGAACATGCAAGGAATGCAAATCAAACGATAAAACCAATGTTCATAAGTGCATGAACATGCAAGGAATGCAAATCGAACGATAAAACCAATGTTCATATATGCATGAACATGCGAGGAATGCAAATCGAATCGATAAAACCAAATGTTCATAGATGCATGAACATGCGAAGAATGCAAATCAAACAATAAAACCAATGTTCATAGATGCATGAACATGCGAGGAATGCAAATCGAATGATAAAACCAAATGTTCATAGATGCATGAACATGCGAGGAATGTAAATCGAATTGAACTTTCTCTGAATTGGTGCTCTTATGTGTTGAGAGAATTAGAGTGTGATCGGTGAAAATTTGCAAAATGGTGATCCCCCCTTGATTTGTGAAGAGAAAATGTATTTATAGTTTCTAAGAATTGGGCCTAAGAACCACAATCAAGCCTAAATCATGATTATCTAAATGATTTTCGCAATTAATCCAAAACAGCCAAATCCATGCAGAATTCGGAGTCGGAATATAAATGAAAAGTGTCTGGAATGCATTTTTGCTTGCATGAACCAAAATCCTGACTTGATCCGGTAAACGGTCAAGAAAATAAGAATTTTTGAAGTTTCAGCACCAATTTAGAGCAACTGACACATGTAGAATTTTATTTGTGCGCTTCCGAGAAAATTCCTCGAACGAGGATCCTCTGATCAAAATTTGCAAATAAGTATTTGTGAGACAAACAAAGCTGACAAAGTTTATGAACTTTTGGCACTGGTCCCATCTCGTTTCGATGAAAATCGAATGAGATATGACCTAGCGAAGCTCATGTATCAGATGAACATTGCTCGGTTCAGCTCAAAAATCAACTTCAAAGAATGAAATTCCTATACTGATCGGTGAAGAACCAGCTCCCGAGTTGTAAACAAAAGTTGTAGAAGATTTCGATACGGAATTTTAGAGATTGGTCCCGCTCAATTCCGAGTTTCCAGCTAGGAGATAAAGACTTTTTAGTGAGCCAAAACGCACGGTTCAGCACTAAAATTCAGCGTGATCCACTGGGGAAAACTGTTTGTTTGAGGACCTTCCTCACAAAACCTGCTCTCAGCCTTCAAAATAAAGTTGTAGACAATAATGGGAGGGAGCCGATTGTCGAAAATTAACAGAAAATACTCGAGAAGGTGAGACATATGCTTTCGGGAACACCCGAAACACACCGAAAACCCGAAATCCGCTTTATTGAGAAAAAAGCGAGCGAACTCCATTTTTTGCCTTGCCATTCAGGATACCTTGAGCATGGTAACTTTATGATGAATGCTATGCATGCGACTAAATGTATGTTTATGCAATCAGATTATAAGCCTAAAACGCGGAAAAGAAGAGGGTAAATTTTGGGGTACAACACATAGCAATAGTGTGTTATCCTCATTTGCATTTCCCGAGGTCTTGTTGCAGTCAACATCCTACCTTGTGATCAAACCCAATTTACTTGGTATCTACTAAAAGTATGTCCGTCATCTCTTTGTCTTCTCCAATGCCATTACTAGATGTTTATCTATTTGTCTTCTCCAGTTCCATGCCTGGATAATTTTTTCCCCTTCATTTAGAGCAGTTTATTGGATGTAGTGGTTTCCTTTCCGCTCAGTGCCATTACTAGATGACTCTGATGTAGCTTCAGATTTGGATATATTTGATTGTCTTTTCCATAGAGTTTTTCCCTTCATTCAAAGAAGATTATTGGATGAAGTGGTTTCCTTTCCACGCAGTGCCATTACTAGATGACTCTGATGTAGCTTCAGATTTGGATATATCTGATTGTCTTTTCCAGAGAGTTTTTCCCTTCATTTAGAGAAGATTATTGGATGTCGTGGTTTCCTTTCCGCCCAGTGCCATTGCTGGATGACTCTGATGTAGCTTCAGACTTGGATGTATTTGATTGTCTTTTCCAGAGAGTTTTTCCCTTCATGCAAAGCAGATTATTGGATGTCGTGGTCTCTTTCCGTCTAGTGCCATTACGAGATGATTATGATGTATCTTAAATTGTGTTTTGATGTGTTTTCCAGAGGGTTATCATCTCATTCCATGCTATTCTTGGATGTCACTACTTATCTTTCCAGGGTTTTATCCCTCTTTTTCCAAGTATTACTGGTTACTCTTTGTCACCCCGACGAATATCCAAAAATATCTTGTCTTTCCACGTCATATCATCTACTACAAATTTCCAATTTCGAATCTTTCGTAATTCCCATAGTGTCTGTCTCATATCATACATCATCCTAAAAAAAATGTCAAGAAAATATATTGCATTCAACGCATTCTTGTCATATTCCATTCACAAAATACCCATTACATCTCAGGGCAAAATTTGGGGTTTTTGATATTTAACTATCTCCCACTGCGATAATATGAAGCTTGATCATCTTCATATCATCTAGTTGAAGATATTTAAATAGGGGCAGCTGTTGTACCCCAAATTTTACCCCGAGTTTTCACATTCATTTATCTATATCATATTTAAATTTTACTTGCATATTTTCATTTTTTATTCGCATTCCCTATTTATCTTCAATTTAATTTACCCTCTCCATCATTTTTATTTTAATTAGCTTATGTTTCATCATTGCATGCAAATGCATTCATATCATTGATTATATGGTTATTGATTTGAGGTGACTCCCAGTGGGTTTTCTTTGAACATATCAGAAGTTTTGTTATCAGAAGTTTTGTCCAAGGAAACATATCAAAAGTTCTGTTATCAGAAGTTTTGTCCAAGGCAACATATCAGAAGTTTTGTTATCAGAAGTTATGTCGAAGGCAACATATCAGAAGTTCTGTCCAAGGCAACATATCAGAAGTTCTGTTATCAGAAGTTCTGTCCAAAGCAACATATCAAAAGTTCTGTTATCAGAAGTACTATCCAAGGAAACATATCAAAAGTTCTGTTATCAGGTGTTCTGTCCAAGGCAACATTTCAGAAGTTATGGTATCAGAAGTTCTGTCCAAGGCAACATATCAGAATAAAGAATTTAAACTAGGTCATAAAAATATTAAATTTTGAACTTGTTTTATATAAAACAAATCCATAAAACATATTTATATTACTTAAAAAATTAAATTTATGTATTTTATTAGTTAAATTTAATAAATTTTATCATGTTTGGAGGGAAAGTTGTCGCCTAAAGGGAAAGGATGGAAAGCTTTAATTCTCAAATTGGCTTTTGCCGAGACCATTCATGGCGTCTGGTTGTATAGAAATGATAGCATTTTTTATTTTTATGATTTAAAACTTCATCTTAAACTTTTACCATTCATGACAGTTTAAGATGAAGTTTGTTCATTCAACAGTATATCTACGATGCGATTTAATTGTCATTTCTCTTGAATTTTTGTTCCATTTCGACTGTGATTTCATTGATTAAATGAGGTGCATTTTATTTTAATTAATTATTTTTGCTTTCTTGGGATTTTGATGTTTCTGTTATGGAGTTTCCGTGATTTCCTTGATCAATCCATTGTAAAAAATAAATAAAACTAATTTCCAAAATATTTTATTCCAGGGCTAACGTCTTCCTTCTAGAAGAGTTCTACCCTCGGACTTGACATGTCGATTAAAGTTTTCACCTAATTGAATAATCAAGGTGATCTTGTTCGTGCATCTACTGTTTCTAGTTCTTGGAATGATTTTGGTAAGTTATTTTATTGATTGATTGGATTATATCATTATAATCTTTATCTGTTTAAATGTTTATTCATTTGGAAGGTTTTTATATGTTCTATGATAAGTTTCTGAGCTTTAATGGCATGCTTCGGAATGTGAATTTCTCTAATGCTAAATTCCTTCTAAACTTTATTTCACTTGATTCTCTAATAATGTGTGTAGCTCAATGTTCCCTGTGCTTTATTTGGATAAAATAGATGTCATTAGAAATTTTATGTAATTTTTAATTTTTAATTTTCTTGATTCTTGCACATATGCTAGATATGATCCTATTTAAGTGGTTGGATTATTGCATTTATGTTAGATTTTATCATTAAATTTGTTGCATTATAGGTTATGTTTGTATATTGTTTCACGCCCTATTTAAATCTAATTTTAAGAGGCATATATCTTCTTTTTTTTTAATTTTATTTTGGGATGTGCATGCAAGGTATCTCACTCTCAATATATATTCTTATGTCTTATAATTGTTCATTTATTTCTCTAAATCAGACTTCTATTTTTTATGGTCTTATAGTTATTCTCATATTCTATGGTTGGTGACAACTATATAAGAGATAATGATCCTCCACCGTTGCAGAAGAATTTTTTGTATGGATGCAAGGCTGAAGTAAACTCCTCAACCATGACGATGGAAGTTTGGTTTGTCATCAATTCTTGAACCAATAACAAGAACTATTATTGGAACATCATCTCTACCAGACATAATACTTTATAAATGTCGACCAAGTCGCATTATTATAATACCATGAATTGCATTAGATTCACCCGATCTTGCTCCAAGTTACATTATCATAATACCAATGGATGGTATTGGATTCATTCCTCCATGTTGGATTATCACAATTTCATTCTCAAAGTCACATTAGCACATCTTCAAATTACATCATTACGATGACGTCCAAGCCGCATTATTACATCTTTCAAGTGACTATTTTTTGTACATCCTAAGGATAAAGATCTGCCTCGTTGTTATATGTTGACATGTGCGGACTGCACATGTATTAAGAAATGATTGTTACAAATCACTCGCTTATATTTGTATTAAGGTTATGTTTATTTCAAAATTTAAAGGCTGCTTTTTTTACAAGATGGTTTTTTAATAGCAAGGATAATAAATTATGATAAATAATTATAGTACAAAAACCAACTAACCAAGAAACAATTTAGAAAAATATGGAACAAATGGTCGAATATGATTCCCAACAACCAAAAGAATCAAGGTGGACAAACACTACCTAGAGTTTGATGAAAATACAAGTATGTAAATGCACTACTTCTTTTGATCTAATTATCTCTAACAACTTTAGTTTATTTGTATATGCTTTTCAGCACGTTCGAGGTGAAAGCTTCATTATAAAGAATATTTTTTGTAGTTGTAAATCTTTTCATCTTCACTTATTGATATTGTCGGTGTCTAAAACTTGACAATTTAAACCTTCTAATCTCCTTTATAATACTTAACAACAATATATATATATATATATATATATATATATATATATATATATATATATATATATATATATATATATATATATATATATATATATATATATATATATATATATATATATATATATATATATATATATATATATAACCTAACTAATTATATGAGGTTGTCTTACATAACTTTCAACTACGTAACTAAATTTGGATTATATCTCAACACTCACATTCTAAAATTTCGCGTTCAAATAGTTATTCACCTTCTGAGAGAGTTTGGTTTTTTCACGTCCTTAGAATTACATTGGTTCATATGACTAGAATATTGAAATTGAAAACAAGATGGGTTATATTGGTTTTCTATAAACTAAATGTAAAAATTGATTTATCATTGAGAGGGAATTTGAAATTGATGTGTGAATGAGAGAGAAATTAAAATTGGTTGGTAAGTGAGAGTGGGATTTGAATTTGAAACTTTTATATTAATCATATTTCTAATTCAACTAATATGAACAAAATTATATTAAAATTTGATTTTCTATTATTAACATTGATTTTAATTTTATATTGATCCTTACCGTATTTATAATAAAAAACTTCGTTCTATCATACTATATTTATATTTGTTTTTGAACTTTTTTAATATAAAATACCTAAATTAAGTATCATACTATATTTATATATATATATATATATATATATATATATATATATATATATATATATATATATATATATATATATATATATATATATATATATATATATATATATATATATATATATATATTATAAATATTGACCATCTATTATTAATATTCCATTGAAATTAATATTTATAATTTTTCTTAAAAGGGTAATACTTTAAAACAAATTTTAATAAGTTTATTTTTGTTTTTTATTGGTAAACATTTTTATTTTTGGACATATATTTCAAAATTATTTTCAATAAAAAATAACTATCCCTATAATAATATGTTATTTTATTTTTAAATATATTTGACTATGATTTATAATAAAGAATTTAAACTATGTCATAAAAATATTAAATTTTGAACTTGTATTATATAAAACAAAATTCATAAAACATATTTATATTACTTAGAAAATTAAATTAAATTATTTTATTAGTTAAATTTAATAAATTTTATGATGTTTGGAGGGAAAGTTGTCGCCTAAAGGAAAAGGATGGAAAGCTATAATTCTCAAATTGGCTTTTGCCGAGACCATTCATGGCGTCTGGTTGTATAGAAATGATAGCACTTTTGAGAAATATCATGATAGAGACAAAACTGTGAATAATATCATAGACAGCATAGTGTATAGAGGGTGGGGGAATAGAAAAATTCAGAAGCATATCGATATCATGATGTTGTAGATTCTGTTTTTTTTTTCTTTCAATTTTTGTCCTGTTTGTGGGATGGATCTCATACGATCGCCTTGTATGCTTTCTTGTTTTTTTGAATTAATACATTCTTCTTTTGATTCAAAGTTGCCGCCTAATTTTTTCAGTTGTTGAAATTTGTTTGCAACATATAAAAAATGTAGCCTTTTGTTGAATATCTAAAGTTGTTCCCATAAATTTTTAAGGGGCATTTTTAAGTTATTTTTATAGAGTAATCATTGGAATGCTTGAAAATCGTTACAAAAAATAATTTAGGAAACATTTGTGAGGTGATGCAAGATTTATTTTGGAAACAAACAAAAATTATCGTCTAATCCGTTGCACTAAAAGATTTGTTAGGAGCAACAAATAATATAATTAATCTGGTTGCGAAACCTATTAAAGGATTTGGATTTGTCACAAAAGGGGCCAACCAAGATATTCATAGATAATAAGTTAAAAATATTTTTGGCAAAGAACCTAGTCTTCTATTATAGAAGTAACTACATTGATACACACTATAACAATAATAGAGAGTGTGTTTCTAACAATGATGTGTAGTTGTAGTTTATGAAGATTTATGATGAAGCTGCTGAGATCTTTATCAAGCCTCTCAAGTAGGAAGAATTTGTGAAATTAAAATATTTACTTGAAGTAGCAAAATAAATTTTAAGGGGGTGTTGAATATTTAAATTGATTTTAAAAACTATGTTAGTTTTGGACCTTTAAGAATTTTAAGTCCAAATTTGTGTTGTATTAGGTCCAACTTCTAGAAGTCTATTCTAGAGGGATTTGTGGAGCTCTCTTGAAAATAAGTACAAGTTTATTTTAAGAGAGTGATTTATACTTTAGATTATGTTTGTGGTAGAAAAATCCTAATCGTAAATTTAAGAATGTCACTAGTATAAATAGATGTGATGTATCAAATCAAACATTATAAACACTCAATAATACAAGTAGCTTTTTCCCTTTTTCTAAAATTTCCTATCCTCTCCCAAATACTTAAACACTTTCTCCACCTCTCCAAAACTTCATTCCAATATCACTTATCTTTAATATTAAATAACTTTTAAATATTATGATGGAATTATATTTTTTTTACTGGGCTAAAATAATACAATGACCCGTTGAAATGTATAACCCCATTAAATAAATACAAAACCTAGCTTTATATTCAATGTGCATCCCTTCCACCTTTTTGCAATTCCCGTAGGCAAGCTTAATTTTAAATACCAATTAAACTTGAATCAATGGAGACAAAAGCTATCATGAGTTTAATTTAAACACGAGTATGCTTTTTCACTACGTCTTGAGATATGATTCTTCCATCTTCTTAATTTTATTCATACGTGCTATTCTAATTCGTAATAAATCTTGTTTTAAATTATGCAGCATTCTGATAGTTTAAGATGAAGTTTGATCATTCAACAGTATATCTACGATGCGATTTAATTTCATTTCTCTTGAATTTTTGTTCCATTTCGACTGTGATTTCATTGATTAAATGAGGTGAGTTTTATTTTAATTAATTATTTTTGCTTTATTGGGATTTTGATGTTTCTGTTATAGAGTTTCCGTGATTTCCTTGATCAATCCACTGTAAAAAATAGATAAAACAAATTTCCAAAATATTTTATTTCAGGGCTAACGTCTTCCTTCTAGAAGAGTTCTACCCTTCAGACACCACAATTATAAATCCTTGGCCATCCATTCCTATGCATTTGTTTTCTCTCCCTTTCTAGGATTTCTTCTCTCAGATTCATACACTCTTGCTGAAAGGTAATTCCTATTCCATGCCTATGAGTATGTGTGTTCACAGCTTTCGCACGCAAAATTACGGCTTTGTATTTTCTTAGCACAAACACGGAATTTCGTCTTCCTTCAATGTCTTTTTTCCATATATTTTGAGTTTTATGTAATGTGATTTGGTCATTAGTGCCATATCTCCCTTTAATTATTATTGCTCGACTGTGATTGTCCCTGCGATATCAAGGTTTCCGGCTGCATCGACCATATTTGGGTGCCATCTTCTGTTAGATCACCAATAACTTGTGTGCATGTGTAAAAGTATCAATTTCATTTTTCTTGTATTGGATTACCGAATTTTCAAATGACATGATTTTCTTAAGTTATTTAATGGCCATCGATCCGCTATCATTTGATCATGTTTGGTTGGTTGGCAAATTTTCAAATTTGTATTTATCTTATATTTTTCAATGCTTTAACTAAAAGACAGCCTAGTTTTTATAAAGAAATTGATTTCAACACGTTAATGGGCAACTTTACTTGCAAGTATTTTTAAATAAAATTCTTCATGATGATCATGTTTGTGAAGATTTACAGTTTACGCTTTGATATCACTATTGCTGGCATTGAGCTTTAGTTGTACTGTAGTTATTGAATGACCATTTTTTCTTGCAATCAGGATCTTATACTTGAGAAAATGTCAAGTAAACACCAATATGGATTTAATACATTGGCTCGGACTTGACATGTCAATTAAAGTTTTCACCTATTTGAATAATCAAGGTGATCTTGTTCGTGCATCTACTGTTTCTAGTTCTGGGAATGATTTTGGTAAGTTATTTTATTGATTGATTGGATTATATCATTTTAATCTTTATTTGTTTAAATGTTGATTCATTTGGAAGGTTTTTATATGTTCTATGATAAGTTTCTGAGCTTTAATGTCATGCTTCTGAATGTGAATTTCTCTAAAGCAAAATTTCTTCTAAACTTTATTTCACTTGATTCTCTAATAATGTGTGTAGCTCAATGTTCTCTGTGCTTTATTTCGATAAAATAGATGTCATTAGAAATTTTATGTAATTTTGTATTTTGTATTTTCTTGATTCTTGCACATATGCTAGATATGATCCTATTTAAGTGGTTGGATTATTGCATTTATGTTAGATTTTATCATTAAATTGGTTGCATTATAGGTTATGTTTGTATATTGTTTCACGCCCTATGTAAATCTAATTTTAAGAGGCATATATCTTCATTTTTTTAATTTTATTTTGGGATGTGCATGCAAGGGATCTCACTCTCAATATATCTTCATTATAGGTTATTCTCATATTCTATGGTTGGTGACAACAATATAAGAGATCATGGTCGTCCACCGTTGTAGAAGAATTTTTTGTATGGATGCAAGGCTGAAGTAAACTCCTCAACCATGACGATGGAAATTTGGTTTCTCATCAATTCTTGAACCAATGACAAGAACTATTATTGGAACATCATCTCTACCAGACATAATACTTTATAAATGTCGACCAAGTCGCATTATTATAATACCACTGGATTGCCTTGGATTCACCTGATCTTGCTCCAAGTTACATTATCATAATACCAATTGATGGTATTGGATTCATTCCTCCATGTTGGATTATCACAATTTCATTCTCAAAGTCACATTAGCACATCTTCAAATTACATCATTACAATGACGTCCAAGCCGCATTATCACATCTTCCAAGTGACTATTTTTTGTACATCCTAAGGATAAAGATCTGCCTAGTTGTTATATGTTGACATGTACGGACTAAACATATATTAAGAAATGATTGTTACAAATCACTCGCTTATATTTGTATTAAGGTTATTTTTATTTCAAAATTTAAAGGCTGCTTTTTTTACTAGATGGTTTTTTAATAGCAAGGATAATAAATTATGATAAATAATTATAGTACAAAAACCAACTAAACAAGAAACAATTTAGAAAAATATGGAACAAATGGGCGAATATGATTCCCAACAACCAAAAGAATCAAGGTGGACAAACACTACCTAGAGTTTGATGAAAATACAAGTATGTAAATGCACTACTTCTTTTGATCTAATTATCTCTAACAACTTTAGTTTATTTGTATATGCTATTCAGCACGTTCGAAGTGAAAGCTTTATTATAAAAAATAATTTTTGTAATAGTAAATCTCTTTATCTTCACATATTGATATTGTCGGTGTCTAAAACTTGACAATTTAAACCTTCTAATCTCCTTTATAATACTTAACAACAATATCTCATACCTTATATATATATATATATATATATATATATATATATATATATATATATATATATATATATATATATATAACCCTAACTAATAAGAGGTTGTCTTACATAACTTTCAACTAAGTAATTAAATTGAAAGTAATTAAATTTGGATTATATCTCAACACTCACGTTCTACGATAAAAATTGTTTTCTCACGTTCAAATAGGTATTCACCTTCTGAGAGAGTTTGGTTTTTTCACGTCCTTAAAATTACATTGGTTCATATGACTAGAATATTGAAATTGAAAACCCGATGGGTTATATTGGTTTTCTATAAACTAAATGTAAAAATTGATTTATCATTGCGAGGGAATTTGAAATTGATGTGTGAATGAGAGAGAAATTAAAATTGGTTGGTAAGTGAGAGTGGGATTTGAATTTGAAACTTTTATATTAATCATATTTCTAATTCAACTAATATGAACAAAATTATATTAAAAATTGATTTTCTATTATTAAAATTGATTTTAATTTTATATTGATCCTTACCGTATTTATAATAAAAAACTTTGTTCTATCATACTATATTAATATTTGTTTTTGAATTTTTTTAATATAAAATACCTAAATTAAGTATCATATATATATATATATATATATATATATATATATATATATATATATATATATATATATATATATATATATATATATATATATATATATATATATATATATATATATATATATATATATATATATATATATATATATATATATATATATATATATATATATATATATATATATATATATATATATATATATATATATATATATATATATATATATATATATATATATATATATATATTATAAATATTGACGATCTATTATTAATATTCCATTGAAATTAATATTTTTAATTTTTCTTAAAAACGTAATACTTTAAAACAAATTTTAATAAGTTTATTTTTGTTTTTTATTGGTAAACATTTTTATTTTTGGACATATATTTCAAAATTATTTTCAATAAAAAATAACTATCCCTATAATAATATGTTATTTTATTTTTAAATATATTTGACTATGATTTATAATAAAGAATTTAAACTATGTCATAAAAATATTAAATTTTGAACTTGTATTATATAAAACAAAATTCATAAAACATATTTATATTACTTAGAAAATTAAATTTATTTATTTTATTAGTTAAATTTAATAAATTTTATGATGTTCGGAGGGAAAGTTGTCGCCTAAAGGAAAAGGATGGAAAGCTATAATTCTCAAATTGGCTTTTACCGAGACCATTTATGGCGTCTAGTTGTATAGAAATGATAGCACTTTTGAGAAATATCATGATAGAGACAAAACTGTGAATAATATCATAGACAGCATAGTGTATAGAGGGTGGGGGAATAGAAAAATCAGGAAGCATATCGATAGCATGATGTTGTAGATTCTGTTTTTTTTTCTTCCGATTTTTGTCCTGTTTGTGGGATGGATCTCATACGATCGCCTTGTATGCTTTCTTGTTTTTTTGAATTAATACATTCTTCTTTTGATTCAAAGTTGCCGCCTAATTTTTACAGTTGTTGAAATTTGTTTGCAACATATAAAAAATGTAGCCTTTTGTTGAATATCTAAAGTTGTTCCCATAAATTTTTAAGGGGCATTTTTAAGTTATTTTTATAGAGTAATCATTGGAATGCTTGAAAATCGTTACAAAAAATAATTTAGGAAACATTTGTGAGGTGATACAAGATTTATTTTAGAAACAAACAAAAATTATCGTCTAATCTGTTGCACTAAAAGAGTTGTTAGGAGCAACAAATATTATAATTAATCTGGTTGCGAAACCTATTAAAGGAGTTGGATTTGTCACAAAAGGAGCTGACCAAGATATTCATAGATAATAAGTTAATAATATTTTTGGCAAAGAACCTAGTCTTCTAATATAGAAGTAACTACATTGACACACACTATAACAATAATAGAGAGTGTGTTTCTAACAATGCTGTGTAGTTGTAGTTTATGAAGATTTATGATCAAGCTGCTGAGATCTTTATCAAGCCCCTCAAGTAGGAAGAATTTATGATGGTAAGAAATTTACTTGAAGTAGCAAAATAAATTTTAAGAGGGTGTTGAATATTTAAATTGATTTTAAAAACTTTGTTATTTTTGGGCCTTTAAGAATTTTAAGTCCAAATTTGTGTTGTATTAGGTCCAACTTCTAGAAGTCTATTCTAGAGGGATTTGTGGAGCTCTCTTGAAGATAAGTACAAGTTTATTTTAAGAGACTGATTTATAGCCTTTAGATTATGTTTGTGGTAGAAAAATACTAATCATAGATTTAAGAATGTCACTAGTATAAATAGATGTGATGTATCAAATCAAACATTATAAACACTCAATAATACAAGAAGCTTTTTCCCTTTTCCTAAAATTTCCTATCCTCTCCCAAATACTTAAACACTTTCTCCACCTCTCCAAAACTTCATTCAAATATCACTTCTCTTTAATATTAAATTACTTTTAAATATTATGATGGAATTATATTTTTTTACTGGGCTAAAATAATACAATGACCCGTTGAAATGTATAACCCCATTAAATAAATACAAAACCCAGCTTTATATTCAACGTGCATCCCTTCCACCTTTTTGCAATTCCCGTAGGCAAGCTTAATTTTAAATACCAATTAAACTTGAATCAATGGAGACAAAAGCTATCATGAGTTTAATTTAAACACGAGTATGCTTTTTCACTACGTCTTGAGATATGATTCTTCCATCTTCTTAATTTTATTCATATGTGCTATTCTAATTCGTAATAAATCTTGTTTTAAATTATGCAGCATTCTGACAGTTTAAGATGAAGTTTGTTCATTCAACAGTATATCTACGATGCGATTTAATTGTCATTTCTCTTGAATTTTTGTTCCATTTCGACTGTGATTTCATTGATTAAATGAGGTGAGTTTTATTTTAATTAATTATTTTTGCTTCCTTCGGATTTTGATGTTTCTGTTATGGAGTTTTCGTGATTTCCTTGATCAATCCATTGTAAAAAATAAATAAAACTAATTTCCAAAATATTTTATTCCAGGGCTAACGTCTTCCTTCTAGAAGAGTTCTACCCTCGGACTCGACAT
Organism: Vicia sativa; assembly: GCA_021764765.1. Lineage (NCBI taxonomy): Eukaryota > Viridiplantae > Streptophyta > Magnoliopsida > Fabales > Fabaceae > Vicia > Vicia sativa. The sequence continues at coordinate 188,039,860 of CM038794.1, forward strand.
GTCAATTAAAGTTTTCACCTAATTGAATAATCAAGGTGATCTTGTTCGTGCATCTACTGTTTCTAGTTCTTTGAATGATTTTGGTAAGTTATTTTATAGATTGATTGGATTATATCATTATAATCTTTATCTGTTTAAATGTTTATTCATTTGAAAGGTTTTTATATGTTCTATGATAAGTTTCTGAGCTTTAATGGCATGCTTCGGAATGTGAATTTCTCTAATGCTAAATTCCTTCTAAACTTTATTTCACTTGATTCTCTAATAATGTGTGTAGCTCAATGTTCTCTGTGCTTTATTTGGATAAAATAGATGTCATTAGAAATTTTATGTAATTTTTAATTTTTAATTTTCTTGATTCTTGCACATATGCTAGATATGATCCTATTTAAGTGGTTGGATTATTGCATTTATGTTAGATTTTATCATTAAATTGGTTGCATTATAGGTTATGTTTGTGTATTGTTTCACACTCTATGTAAATCTAATTTTAAGAGGCATATATCTTCTTTTTTTTTAATTTTATTTTGGGATGTGCATGCAAGGGATCTCACTCTCAATATATACTCTTATGTTTTATAATTGTTCATTTATTTCTCTAAATCAGACTTCTATTTTTTATGGTCTTATAGTTATTCTCATATTCTATGGTTGGTGACAACTATATAAGAGATAATGATCCTCCACCGTTGCAGAAGAATTTTTTGTATGGATGCAAGGCTGAAGTAAACTCCTCAACCATGACGATGGAAGTTTGGTTTGTCATCAATTCTTGAACCAATAACAAGAACTATTATTGGAACATCATCTCTACCAGACATAATACTTTATAAATGTCGACCAAGTCGCATTATTATAATACTATGGATTGCATTGGATTCACCCGATCTTGCTCCAAGTTACATTATCATAATACCAATGGATGGTATTGGATTCATTCCTCCATGTTGGATTATCACAATTTCATTCTCAAAGTCACATTAGCACATCTTCAAATTACATCATTACGATGACGTCCAAGCCGCATTATTACATCTTCCAAGTGACTATTTTTTGTACATCCTAAGGATAAAGATCTGCCTCGTTGTTATATGTTGACATGTGCGGACTGCACATGTATTAAGAAATGATTGTTACAAATCACTCGCTTATATTTGTATTAAGGTTATGTTTATTTCAAAATTTAAACGTTGCTTTTTTTACTAGATGGTTTTTTAATAGCAAGGATAATAAATTATGATAAATAATTATAGTACAAAAACCAACTAACCAAGAAACAATTTAGAAAAATATGGAACAAATGGGCGAATATGATTCCCAACAACCAAAAGAATCAAGGTGGACAAACACTACCTAGGGTTTGATGAAAATACAAGTATGTAAATGCACTACTTCTTTTAATCTAATTATCTCTAACAACTTTAGTTTATTTGTATATGCTTTTCAGCACGTTCGAGGTGAAAGCTTCATTATAAAAAATATTTTTTGTAGTAGTAAATCTCTTCATCTTCACTTATTGATATTGTCGGTGTCTAAAACTTGACAATTTAAACCTTCTAATCTCCTTTATAATACTTAACAACAATATCTCATACCTATATATATATATATATATATATATATATATATATATATATATATATATATATATATATATATATATATATATATATATATATATATATATATATATATATATATATATATATATAACCCTAACTAATTATATGAGGTTGTCTTACATACCTTTCCACTAAGTAATTAAATTTGGATTATATCTCAACACTCACATTCTACAATAAAATTGGTTTTCTCGCGTTCAAATAGATATTCACCTTCTGAGAGAGTTTGGTTTTTTCACGTCCTTAGAATTACATTGGTTCATATGACTAGAATATTGAAATTGAAAACAAGATGGGTTATATTGGTTTTCTATAAACTAAATGTAAAAATTGATTTATCATTGAGAGGGAATTTGAAATTGATGTGTGAATGAGAGAGAAATTAAAATTGGTTGGTAAGTGACAGTGGGATTTGAATTTGAAACTTTTATATTAATCATATTTCTAATTCAACTAATATGAACAAAATTATATTTGTGAGATATTGGGTCGAACTCTATTGTGTCGAGGGATGCTAGAATTGTTAGCATCGAATTGGGCCTGTTTGTTATGTCCAATTGGTTAAGTTAGCTTGTATCTTAAGTTAGCTTGTAATGGGTATTTGTGATAAAAGCCCATTAGTTTAGTATGTTAGGTTTATTATAAATAGCATACTAGTCTCTCATCATTGTATACTGCAAATCCTAATTTAGGGTGAGAGGGTTTTTTGTTATTCTTGTATACTTGTAATCTTGTTTTGAAGATAAAGGAAAGAATAGCAGTTAATAACCAATCCTTGTGTTCATCGTGTTCTTCATTCCTTTTTCCCCTACCTTGCAACACGCTTATATATATTTGTTTCAAGCATCCGATTCACAACAAATTGGTGCGGTGAGCATGGAGAAGATGCCTTCGACAAAGTATGAGATTGAAAAATTCACCGGAGTGAACGATTTCGGCGTGGCGCTGAAGATGAAAGCCCCACCGTTCAGAGGTTGTTTGGAAGCGTTGAAGGAGAGTCAGCCATGAACGAAGAGTTGACGGCAGCTGAGAAGAAGGCAATGATAGAGAAGGCCCAGAGTGCAATTTTGTTGAGCCTTGGTAATAAGGTTCTTCGACAGGTATCAAAGGAGACGACGGCGGTAGGGTTATGGGTGAAACTTGAAAGTTTGTACATAACTAAATCGTTGGTGAATCGACTCTACTCAAGCAAGCTTTGTATTCATTCAAGATGATTGAAGACAAAGTGTTGGTTGAGATTGGATATGTTCAACAAGTCGATTCTTGATCTTGAAAATATTGATGTGAAGATTGATGATGAAGATCGTTGTCATGCGCGTTGCCCGGATCACATGCCCACTTCAAAGAAACTCTCTTGTATGGAAGGAGTCCCCGACCTTTGAAGAGGTTCAATCACCTTGTATTCAAAGGACTTGAATGAACGAAGGAGCATAAACCTTCGACGGTTGGTGAAGGTTTGACCGTTAAAGGAAAATTCTTGCGAAAGGATAATAAGTTCGACAAGAAGAAAGGTAAAAGTCATCGAAGTTTTATGGTGAAGCATCTAGTATTCGATGCTATCATTGTAAGAAGGAGGGTCACACAAGAAAAGTGTGTCCCGAACGCTGAAAAATCATGGAGGAAAGGATAATGGCAATATATTGTTCAAGATGATTTCGACTCATCCGATGTTCTTGTGGTTTCGAAAAGAACTCGTCAAGGAATGGATTATGGATTCGGTGCACTTGGCACATGACTCCAAACAAAGACTTGTTCGAGGAATTATGTGATCAAGATGGTGGATCCGTATTGGAAACAACAAAGCTTGCAAGATTGCGGTATTGGATCCGTGAGATTCAAACTCCATGATGAGTCAATAAGGTTATTGAAGTCGTATGTACTGATTTGAAGAGAAATTTGATTTCTCTTGGTGAATTCGACAAGAAAGGATATGTTTTCAAGGAGAGAAAAGTATCCTAAGAGTCATGAAGGGGTCAAGGAAGTCTTGAGAGGCGTGAAGAAACAAGGCTTGTATACCCTTGTGGGTGAAGTTGTAAGTGGTTCGACAAATGTTGCATCCACGAAACCTTTGTCGAAGATGTAACCGCACATGAGATTAGGCCATGTCGTTGAAAGGGTCCGTCAAATTGAGGAAACAAAATTTGCTTGGTGGAGACAAAGTCGAAAAACCGATGTTTTGTGAACCCTGTACTTGGAAAATCTTGCGAGTGAAGTTCAACAAAGGCAAACAAAGAACACATGGATCCCTTGATTACATCCATGCCGATCTTTGGGGCCTGCAAGGTGTCCATCACATTCGTGAGCAAGGTATTTTCAATCCATAGTAGATGACTATTCCAGAAAGTTATGGCTATTCATTCAGAAGACTAAGGATGAAACTTTTGAGAATTTCAAAGGTTGGAAGACTCGTCGAAACCAAACCGCGTAAAGGTCAAGAGGTTGAGAAGCATAATGGTCTTGAATTTTGCAATGAGGCATTCGACTTTTGTGATGCCTCGGTATTGCAAGGCACAAAACCAGCAGAACTCCACAACAAAATGGTTTGGCTGAAAGATTTAATCGAACCATCTTGGAGAGAGTTAGATGCATGTTGACTAGTGCTGGCTTAAATAAGGTGTTTTAATGAGGCTATTTCGACAAAGAACATATCCGATAAAGATGTCCTTCGATCGCATTAGATATGAAGACACCAAGAAGTTTGGTCGGACATCCACCAAATCTCGACAAACCGAGAGTATTTGGCGTAGCCTATGCTCACATTAGGCAAGATAAGGTCGAACTAGAGCTCTTAAATGCATGTTCATGGATATCCAAGGAGTCAAAGCTTATAGGCTATGGTGCCTAGAGTCGTCACGTAAGAATTATCACCACGAGATGTTGTTTTCAATGAAGTGAAATGGCTTTCAAGAAAACGGATGATGTTGGTCGGCGTATATCCGACGAAGAGCGGAATAGGTAGAGATTCGCTGAGGTGGAGCATGTTGATGTTGAATTGCATATCCCGATAAAGTCAAGAAGGATGATGCGATGAAGTTGAGGAAACTGCTGATGACTATCTATTGGCAAGAGATAGGACACGAAGAGTCATCAAACCACCTCAAGGTTTGGGTATGCGATCTTATAGCTTATGCCTTAATCTCGCAAGTGAGGTTCGGACGAAGAACCAAGAGACCATAAGGAAGTTATGAGGAGTCGAATAAGACCGAATGGTCAAGGCCATGGATGATGAGATGAAGTCTCTTCATGATAACAACACTTGGGAATTGATCAAGAAACCCACTGGAGCCAGTTGTAAATGGATTTTCAAAGTTAAGGAAGGAATCAAGGAGTGGCATCGAAAAGATACAAGGCAAGGTTGGTTGCAAGGGTTTCACTCGAAAGAAGGTATAGATTTCAATGATGTGTTTTCTCCCGTTGTGAAGCATAGGTCCATTTGAATGTTGCTTGCCATGGTGGCACGCTCGATCTTGAACCGAACAGATGGCTATGAATCTGCGTTTTGTATGGTGATATAGATGAAACAATCCTGATGAGGCAACCCAAGGGTATGTCGAAGGAAAGGAAGATTATGTGTGCAAGTTGAATAGATATTTATATGGGCTGAAACAATCTCCTCGATAGTGGATAGGAGATTCAACAAATTCATGACACGCATAAGTTTTAGAAGTCGTTCGACCACGTGTTTACTTTAGATTTCGCCTGTTAATTCATTTGTTATTTTGTTACTTTATGTTGATGATATTCTCATAGCAAGTAACAATGTCGAAGAGGTAATGAGGGTGAAGGCGTAACTCAATAAGGAGTTCAAATGAAGGATCTAGGAGCAACTTCGTGATTCTTGGAATTGACATTCAAGAGATAGAAAGCATCAAAATTATGCTTATCTCAAGAGGCATATTTACGAAAGATTCTCGAAAAGTTTGGTATGTCGATTGAGTTGGGACTCCAACAAACCCTCAATTCAAGTTGAGTATTGATCAATGTCCCAGATCGAGGTCGAAAGAATTCATATGAATAGCATCCCATATGCTAATGTAGTAGGTTCTTTGATGTATGCTATGGTTTGTACTAGACCCGACATAGCATATGCGAAGTCTTGTAAGGTGTACATGGCGAATCTCGAAAGGCTCACGGCAAGCATTGAAGTGGATTCTAAGGTACATAAATGGGTCTCAACAGTCTTAATTTATGGTGGAGCCTTTGGTGAAGATGGTAAAGCAAAGAATCGAAGGATATGTCGACTGATTATGCAGTTGTATGGATTCCGAAAATCTATTTCTGGATATGTTTTCACTATGTTTGGTACAGCTATTAGTTGGAAAGCAACACTTCAGAAGGTTGTTGCATTATCAACCACTGAAGCGGAATATATTTCTTTAACTGAAGCTGTGAAAGAAGCATTGTGGCTTGAAGATTTTGCTAAGGAGCTGAAAATTCAAGGGGAAGTTATCACTGTTAAATGTGATAGTCAAAGTGCAATACACCTACCGAAGAATTCAGCCTATCATGAACGAACCAAACACATTGATGTGAGGTTGCATTTCTTCAGAGGGGTAATCGAGCGTGGAGAAGTCCAAGTGCTGAAGGTTTCGGCAGATCATAATGCTGCTGATATGATCACAAAGACATTGCCTAGTTGAAAGTTTTTCCACTGTATGCAGTTGATAAAGCTGCATGAAGAAAACTAATTCGTAAGTTGATAATAGAGTTTGTTCCAAGGTGGAGATTTGTGAGATATTGGGTCGAACAATATTGTGTCGAAGGATGCTAGAATTGTTAGCATCGAATTGGGCCTGTTTGTTATGTCCAATTGGTTAAGTTAGCTTGTATCTTAAGTTAGCTTGTAATGGGTATTTGTGATAAAAGCCCATTAGTTTAGTATGTTAGGTTTATTATAAATAGCATACTAGTCTCTCATCATTGTATACTGCAAATCCTAATTTAGGGTGAGAGGGTTATTTGTTATTCTTGTATACTTGTAATCTTGTTTTGAAGATAAAGGAAAGAATAGCGATTAATAACCAATTCAACCTTGATGTTTCATCCGATTGATTTTTTATTTTCCTTTATTATAATAAAAACTTTGTTCTATCATACTATATTTATATTTGTTTTTGAATTTTTTAATATAAAATACTAAAATTATTATATATATATATATATATATATATATATATATATATATATATATATATATATATCATCTATTATTAATATTCCATTGAAATTAATATTTATAATTTTTCTTAAAAAGGTAATACTTTAAAACAAATTTTAATAAGTTTATTTTTGTTTTTTATTGGTAAACATTTTTATTTTTGGACATATATTTCAAAATTATTTTCAATAAAAAATAACTATCCCTATCATAATATGTTATTTTATTTTTAAATATATTTGACTATGATTTATAATAAAGAATTTAAACTATGTCATAAAAATATTAAATTTTGAACTTGTATTATATAAAACAAATTTCATAAAACATATTTATATTACTTAGAAAATTAAATTTATGTATTTTATTAGTTAAATTTAATAAATTTTATGATGTTTGGAGGGAAAGTTGTCGCCTAAAGGGAAAGGATGGATAGCTATAATTCTCAAATTGGCTTTTGCCGAGACCATTCATGGCGTCTGGTTGTATAGAAATGATAGCATTTTTGAGAAATATCATGATAAAGACAAAACTGTGAATAATATCATAGACAACATAGTGTACAGAGGGTGGGGGAATAGAAAAATCAGGAAGCATATCGATAGCATGATGTTGTAGATTCTGTTTTTTTTTTCCGATTTTTGTCCTGTTTGTGGGATAGATCTCATAGGATCGCCTTGTATGCTTTCTTGTTTTTTTGAATTAATACATTCTTCTTTTGATTCAAAGTTGCCGCCTAATTTTTTCAGTTGTTGAAATTTGTATGCAACATCTAAAAAATGTAGCCTTTTGTTGAATATCTAAAGTTGTTCCCATAAATTTTTAAGGGGCATCTTTAAGTTATTTTTATAGAGTAATCATTGGAATGCTTGAAAATCGTTACAAAAAATAATTTAGGAAACATTTGTGAAGTGATGCAAGATTTATTTTGGAAAGAAATAAAAATTATCGTCTAATCTGTTGCACTAAAAGAGTTGTTAGGAGCAACAAATATTATAATTAATTTGGTTGCGAAACCTATTAAAGGAGTTGGATTTATCACAAAAGGAGTTGACCAAGATATTCATAGATAATAAGTTAAAAATATTTTTGGCAAAGAACCAAGTCTTCTATTATAGAAGTAACTACATTGACACACACTATAACAATAATAGAGAGTGTGTTTCTAACAATGATGTGTAGTTGTAGTTTATGAAGATTTATGATCAAGCTGCTGAGATCTTTATCAAGCCTCTCAAGTAGGAAGAATTTATGATGGTAAGAAATTTACTTGAAGTAGCAAAATAAATTTTAAGCGGGTGTTGAATATTTAAATTGATTTTAAAAACTTTGCTATTTTTGGGCCTTTAAGAATTTTAAGTCCAAATTTGTGTTGTATTAGGTCCAACTTCTAGAAGTCTATTCTAGAGGAATTTGTGGAGCTCTCTTGAAGATAAGTACAAGTTTATTTTAAGAGACTGATTTATAGCCTTTAGATTATGTTTGTGGTAGAAAAATACTAATCATAGATTTAAGAATGTCACTAGTATAAATAGATGTGATGTATCAAATCAAACATTATAAACCCTCAATAATACAAGAAGCGTTTTCCCTTTTCCTAAAATTTCCTATCCTCTCCCAAATACTTAAACACTTTCTCCACATCTCCAAAACTTCATTCCAATATCACTTATCTTTAATATTAAATTACGTTTAAATATTATGATGGAATTATATTTTTTTTACTGGGCTAAAATAATACAATGACCCGTTGAAATGTATAACCCCATTAAATAAATACAAAACCTAGCTTTATATTCAAAGTGCATCCCTTCCACCATTTTGCAATTCCCGTAGGCAAGCTTAATTTTAAATACCAATTAAACTTGAATCAATGGAGACAAAAGCTATCATGAGTTTAATTTAAACACGAGTATGCTTTTTCACTACGTCTTGAGATATGATTCTTCCATCTTCTTAATTTTATTCATATGTGCTATTCTAATTCGTAATAAATCTTGTTTTAAATTATGCAGCATTCTGACAGTTTAAGATGAAGTTTGTTCATTCAACAGTATATCTACGATGCGATTTAATTGTCATTTCTCTTGAATTTTTGTTCCATTTCGACTGTGATTTCATTGATTAAATGAGGTTAGTTTTATTTTAATTAATTATTTTTGGTTTCTTGGGATTTTGATGTTTCTGTTATGGAGTTTCCGTGATTTCCTCGATCAATCCACTGTAAAAAATAAATAAAACTAATTTCCAAAATATTTTATTCCAGGGCTAACGTCTTCCTTCTAGAAGAGTTCTACCCTCGGACTTGACATGTCAATTAATGTTTTCACCTAATTGAATAATCAAGGTGATCTTGTTCGTGCATCTACTGTTTCTAGTTCTTGGAATGATTTTCGTAAGTTATTTTATTGATTGATTGGATTATATCATTATAATCTTTATCTGTTTAAATGTTTATTCATTTTGAAGAATTTTATATGTTCTATGAAAAGTTTCTGAGCTTTAATGGCATGCTTCTGAATGTGAATTTCTCTAATGCTAAATTCCTTCTAAACTTTATTTCACTTGATTCTCTAACAATGTGTGTAGCTCAATGTTCTCTGTGCTTTATTTGGATAAAATAGATGTCATTAGAAATTTTATGTAATTTTTAATTTTTAATTTTCTTGATTCTTCTTGCACATATGCTAGATATGATCCTATTTAAGTGGTTGGATTATTGCATTTATGTTAGATTTTATCATTAAATAGGTTGCATTATAGGTTATGTTTGTATGTTGTTTCACGCCCTGTGTAAATCTAATTTTAAGTGGCATATATCTTCTTTTTTTTAATTTTATTTTGGGATGTGCATGCAAGGGATCTCACTCTCAATATATATTCTTATGTTTTATAATTGTTCATTTATTTCTCTAAATCAGACTTCTATTTTTTATGGTCTTATAGTTATTCTCATATTCTATGGTTGGTGACAACTATATAAGAGATAATGATCCTCCACCGTTGCAGAAGAATTTTTTGTATGGATGCAAGGCTGAAGTAAACTCCTCAACCATGACGATGGAAGTTTGGTTTGTCATCAATTCTTGAACCAATAACAAGAACTATTATTGGAACATCATCTCTACCAGACATAATACTTTATAAATGTCGACCAAGTCGCATTATTATAATACCATGGATTGCATTGGATTCACCCGATCTTGCTCCAAGTTACATTATCATAATACCAATGGATGGTATTGGATTCATTCCTCCATGTTGGATTATCACAATTTCATTCTCAAAGTCACATTAGCACATCTTCAAATTACATCATTACGATGACGTCCAAGACGCATTATTACATCTTCCAAGTGACTATTTTTTGTACATCCTAAGGATAAAGATCTGCCTCGTTGTTATATGTTGACATGTGCGGACTGCACATGTATTAAGAAATGATTGTTACAAATCACTCGCTTATATTTGTATTAAGGTTATGTTTATTTCAAAATTTAAAAGGCTGCTTTTTTTACTAGATGGTTTTTTAATAGCAAGGATAATAAATTATGATAAATAATTATAGTACAAAAACCAACTAATCAAGAAACAATTTAGAAAAATATGGAACAAATGGGCGAATATGATTCCCAACAACCGAAAGAATCAAGGGAGACAAACAATACTTCTTTTGATCTAATTATCTCTAACAACGTTAGTTTATTTGTATATGCTTTTCAGCACGTTCGAGGTGAAAGCTTCATTATAAAAAATATTTTTTGTAGTAGTAAATCTCTTCGTCTTCACTTATTGATATTGTCGGTTCTAAAACTTGACAATTTAAACCTTCTAATCTCCTTTATAATACTTAACAATATCTCATATATATATATATATATATATATATATATATATATATATATATATATATATATATATATATATATATATATATATATATATATATATATATATATATATATATATATATATATATATATATATATATATATATAACCCTAACTAATTATATGAGGTTGTCTTACATAGCTTTCAACTAAGTAATTAAATTTGGATTATATCTCAACACTCACATTCTATAATAAAATTGGTTTTCTCGCGTTCAAATAGATATTCACCTTATGAGAGAGTTTGGTTTTTTCACCTCCTTAGAATTACATTGGTTCATATGACTAGAATATTGAAATTTAAAACAAGATGGGTTATATTGGTTTTCTATAAACTAAATGTAAAAATTGATTTATCATTGAGAGGGAATTTGAAATTGATGTGTGGATGAGAGAGAAATTAAAATTGGTTGGTAAGTGAGAGTGGGATTTGAATTTGAAACTTTCATATTAATCATATTTCTAATTCAACTAATATGAACAAAATTATATTAAAAATTGATTTTCTATTATTAGAATTGATTTTAATTTTATATTGATCCTTACCGTATTTATAATAAAAAACTTTGTTCTATCATACTATATTTATATTTGTTTTTGAATTTTTTTAATATGAAATACTAAAATTAACTATCATATATATATATATATATATATATATATATATATATATATATATATATATATATATATATATATATATATATATATAATTATTGACCATCTATTATTAATATTCCATTGAAATAAATATTTATAATTTTTCTTAAAAAGGTAATACTTTAAAACAAATTTTAATAAGTTTATTTTTGTTTTTTATTGGTAAACAATTTTATTTTTGGACATATATTTCAAAATTATTTTCAATAACAAATAACTATCCCTATAATAATATTTTATTTTATTTTTAAATATATTTGACTATGATTTATAATAAAGAATTTAAACTATGTCATAAAAATATTAAATTTTGAACTTGTATTATATAAAAAAAATTCATAAACATATTTATATTACTTAGAAAATTAAATGTATGTATTTTATTATTTAAATTTAATAAATTTTATGATGTTTGGAGGGAAAGTTGTCGCCTAAAGGGAAAGGATGGAAAGCTATAATTCTCAAATTGGCTTTTGCCAAGACCATTTGTGGCGTCTGGATGTATAGAAATGATAGCATTTTCGAGAAATATCATGATAGAGACAAAATTGTGAATAATATCATAGACAGCATAGTGTATAGAGGGTGGGGGAATAGAAATATCAGGAAGCATATTGATAGCATGATGTTGTAGCTTCTGTTTTTTTTTCTTCGATTTTTGTCCTGTTTGTGGGCTGGATCTCATACAATCGCCTTGTATGCTTTCTTGTTTTTTTGAATTAATATATTCTTCTTTTGATTCAAAGTTGCCGCTTAATTTTTTCAGTTGTTGAAATTTGTATGCAACATCTAAAAAATGTAGCCTTTTGTTGAATATCTAAAGTTGTTCCCATAAATTTTTAAGGGGCATTTTTAAGTTATTTTTATAGAGTAATCATTGGAATGCTTGAAAATCGTTACAAAAAATAATTTAGGAAACATTTGTGAGGTGATGCAAGATTTATTTTAGAAACAAACAAAAATTATCGTCTAATCTGTTGCACTAAAAGAGTTGTTAGGAGCAACAAATATTATAATTAATCTGGTTGCGAAACCTATTAAAGGAGTTGGATTTGTCACAAAAGGAGTTGACCAAGATATTCATAGATAATAAGTTAATAATATTTTTGGCAAAGAACCTAGTCTTCTATGATAGAAGTAACTACATTGACACACACTATAAAAATAATAAAGAGTGTGTTTCTGACAATGATGTGTAGCTGTAGTTTATGAAGATTTATGATCAAGTTGCTGAGATCTTTATCAAGCCTCTCAAGTAGGAAGAATTTATGAAGTTAAGATATTTACTTGAAGTAGCAAAATAAATTTTAAGAGGGTGTTGAATATTTAAATTGATTTTAAAAACTTTGTTATTTTTGGGCCTTTAAGAATTTTAAGTCCAAATTTGTGTTGTATTAGGTCCAACATCAAGAAGTCTATTCTAGAGGGATTTGTGGAGATCTCTTGAAGATAAGTACAAGTTTATTTTAAGAGAATGATTTATAGCCTTTAGATTATGTTTGTGGTAGAAAAATCCTAATCGTAGATTTAAGAATGTCACTAGTATAAATAGATGTGATGTATCAAATCAAACATTATAAACACTCAATAATACAAGAAGCTTTTTCCCTTTTCCTAAAATTTCCTATCCTCTCTGAAAAACTTAAACACTTTCTCCACCTCTTTGATCATTTTCTGAGAAGTATATTAGATGTCATACTCGGTCAAGATCATTTGCCATCTTGCTATTCGTCCGAAGAGAGCTGGTTTCTCAAATATGTATTTTATCGGATCCATCTTGGAAATCAACAAGGTAGTGTGAGTCAACATATACTGTCTTAGTCGGCGAGCAGCCAAAGCGCGCAAGTTTTCTCGGTGTGAGTATCTTGTTTCACAGTAAGTAAACTTTTTGCTAAGGTAGTATATTGCATACTGTTTTCGACTAGACTCGTCATGTTGCCCCAACACACACCCCATTGAGTTCTCTAATACTGTCAAGTACATGATAAGAGGTCTTCCTTCGGCAGGCGGCATCAGGATAGGAGGATTCTGTAGGTACTCCTTGATTTTGTCAAAAGTGATCTGGATATCGTCGTTCCATTCCACTACTTGATCTTTCTTCAGTAACATGAAGATTGGCTCACAAGTAGCAGTTAGATGTGCAATGAATCTGACAATGTAAATCAATCGTTCCAAGAAACCTCTGACTTCCTTCTCGGTGCGGGGAGATGGCATTTCTTGAATAGCTTTAACCTTGGCAGGATCAACCTCAATACCTTTACCACTGACAACAAACCCTAGGAGTTTACCGGATTTGACTCCAAAGGTGCACTTGTTGGGATTAAGTCTTAGTCTGTACTTCGTCAGTCTATCAAACAGTTTCCGCAGATGATCGAGATGTTCTTCTTCAGTCTGTGATCGAGCTATCATGTCTTCGACATAGACCTCTATCTCGTGATGAATCATGTCATGAAATAATGCTGCCATGGCACGCTGATAAGTGGCGCCTGCGTTCTTCAGTCCGAACGGCATGACTTTGTAGCAGAAAGTGCCCCACTGCTGTGTAACGAAAGTAGTCTTCTCCATGTCTTCAGGAGCCATTTTGATCTGATTGTAACCGGAGAAACCATCCATGAAGGAGAAAACTTCATGCTGAGCGGTGTTGTCAACTAGAACATCAATATGAGGAAGTGGGAAATCGTCTTTTGGACTTGCTTTGTTCAGATCTCTGTAATCCATACACATTCGTACTTTACCATCCTTCTTAGGTACGGGCACTGCGTTTGCAACCCACTGTGGATAAGAAGTAACGGCTAGGAAACCGATGTTAAATTGCTTCATAACTTCGGCTTTTATTTTCTCAGACATCTTAGGACACATGCGACGAACCTTCTGTTTCACTAGGAGAAAACCTTCTTTTGTTGGTAACCGGTGTACCACAATGTCAATGTCTAAACCTGGCATGTCTTCGTAGGACCAAGCAAAAACCTCGATATAGTCTCGTAACATCTGAACCAATCTCTCTTTGACACTGTTCTCCAGACCTGCTCCTATCTTGATTTCTTTTCTGTCTTCGTTAGTACCCAAATTCACAACCTCAACTGACTCTTCGTGTGGCTGTATAACTCGCTCTTCTTGTTGTAGCAGTCTGACAAGTTCTCCTGGCACTTCACAATCTTCCTCACCTTCGTCTTCGGCTTGGTAGATCGGATTATCGAAGTCATATTTAGCAATAGCATAGCTGTTATCAACGAGATTCGGAGTGATTCTGCAGTGTATCACGTGGGTGTGTGTAAGAACACATAGATTTTGAAGGGGTGATAAAGTAACAGAAGAGTCCAACGATTTTATTGAATGAAAATATGCAAATGACATATAATAACCCTCACAAACGAGCCATGATGCCCCGGGCAAGGCACTAGGCTTTAAAGTTTATTGTTCAAAGCATAAAAACGAAAAGCAAAACAGAAAACAAAAGCAATTACTCCTGTCTAAAGGAGATTGGTATGACGTCTTCAGTCTTCCAATTGCTGAGTCCGTTGTCGGGAGTTGGGAAGATCCACTTGTTGATGTCGAAGTCGTTGTCGTTGTCTTCTATAGCATGAACTCCATTTTTGCTGATGCGGAAAGGAAGTTAGCCGGCACGTTCGCGGCGTATCAACTTCTGACCTTTGATGGTGAAGCCTAAACCAGTCTTGTCAGATTTAAAATGAAGATCAGGGAGCTGACCCCAAATAGTACTGCCTCCTTCTTCAACTGCAGCTTGAGCATCCTTCAGCGAGGCCATCCTAGGCGGGACTTGTGTAACTTCAGGAGTGATAGGAGAGTCAACAGGCATGACTCTTGGAACTATTTTGAAAGCTTGACAGGGAGTCTCAAAGAATTCACCTTCCATCTCGAGGTATCGGAATGACTGCAGATGACTGACTATGTATTCCTCTTCACCACATACTGTGATAACCTTCCCCTTCACTGGGTACTTCAGCTTCTGATGCAAGGTGGAGGTAACAGCGCCTGCCCCATGTATCCAAGGGCGTCCAAGTAGGCAAGAGTAAGCTGGACGGATGTCCATGACAAAGAAAGTGGAGTCAAAAGTCTGGGAACCGACTTTAACAGGCAGGATGAGCTCTCTAAGTACTGTCCGTTTAGAACCATCAAAAGCTCTCACAATTATGTCGCTGGGCTTCAAGACCAACCCTTCAACATCAAGTCGGTCGAAAGCGGTCTTCGGTAGGACATTCAGAGCAGAACCGGTATCTATCAAAACACGAGACAATGTAACGCCCTTGCATTCAACAGAGATGTGCAAGGCTTTGTTGTGTTTCCTTCCGGCAGGAGTCAAATCAGTATCAGAGAAACCTAAACCGTTGTTGGCAGCCAGGTGTCGCACCCCAAAATTTACCCTCCTTATCATAAATTTTCTTGGATTTCCTTGCAAAAGTTTGAGTTCAGAAATGCGGATTTTCTTGAGGATTCTTGGCTTTAAGTTAGAGCGCCTTTTGGTTTAGTATATGGTTGAAGTTCCCCATGTTTGAGATAAGCTGTAGTACAATGGTTGGAATTACGATCATGATTTCCTTGCTTGATTCATCTAATGTTTGAGTCAGATTTGGAGATTGAAAGGTACTCCGTCAAGAGTTTTCAAGTCATGAAAGTTGCGGTAAAACTTCAAGTTATATTCTTCCCGAGATAGAAAGCAACATTCATTCATGTGACTTCATTTTCAAGTTAAGGTTATCATTTCTTTTTCTAAGAGGCAAGAATTAAAGAACTGAAATGTTTGTTTTGGAATTTGATATTCTCTTGGTCAAGACTTTTGTGATTCCATTCATCTTCATTTTTTCATTCATCAAAATCACATGACTTTTCTCTTGTTCGGAAAATACAAATGTTCCAACTTTATTCAACTTTCACATTCACATTCTTTTTTTGATTTTTTGGAAGGAAAGACATATGAATACATTGGTTTTAGAATTTGGTTTGCACAAATCTTATAAAAGTCATTACAAAAATCCATTGTGACATTATTACAAGGAATGACTTAGAAATACAAGTTTTATTACAAAAGCTTCAAGGATTTTCTAATTCTAAGTTCTATGAAGTTTTCCTGGAAATTTCTAATTCTTCATCTTTTGCTCCGTCGGTTCATCCTGGGCCATGCTTGCTTCCTCTTCATCGTTTCTCTTGATTGAGTTACTCATGAAATAAGTCTTGATTCCTTACTCATTTCTTCAAGCTCGCCGTTACCATCATTCATGAAACAAAAATGTAAAGGTTAGAAACCAAAGCAAGGTGTAAACTCATGAACATAAGCAAGAAATTAAAGAAGACAATTCTTTCGGGCTCATCATTAGGGTCTGCGTTAGGAATCAGAATTAAAGGTTTTTGATTATATACAAGCAACTAAGCCTCGGAACTTTAAAGTCCCTTCATCGGCCACGACTTCCTTTTGCAAATCACAACAACCTTTGTTGTTGGTTCACAAAAGGAGGTGTGAAAGGGAAATCAGAACCATCATTTTTCCAAATAAATCCAGCCCATACAGCCCAACAGTTTGTCAAGCATTCAAAAGAAAACCAGTTCAGCCTAAGTATGAGTCAACAGGCAGCAAGTAAAACAAAATATTTTGGTTATCAGCACAAAGCAGCAGAAGCAGCAGGCAGTATAGAAAGCGACATTACAAGAGTTTATGCCAACTAGTGCAAGCAACAGGGACAAGGTAGCAGCAGAAAAGAGAGAAAAGGAGACCAAGGAGTATTATCTGTTCTGATACAATAAAAAGACTAAGACCATCATCTGTTCTTAACTACAAAACAAAACACAAACCAAGAAAAAATTGGATACCAGCAGAGCATCTGTTCTTAAAAGGAGATAACCATTTTTTTCAAACCATCAACAAAAAACCAGAAGTAGTATCTGTTCTTACTACTAAATGAAGAATCCAGAAACCTGTTCAAACCGAACCAAAGACCAGCAAAACCCTGTAATATCTGTTCTATCGTTACCCTCAAGCAACAAAAAATACCATACCAGAACTCTTTTCAAGATACCAAAAACAAAGTCCCAAAGATGGATCTGAAAAAGAGGAAAGTTAACACGGTATCTGTTCTAAGGAGATGAAGGTAGTATCTGTTCAAGACAGTTCAAAAAGAGCAAGAACACAAGACAGTATCAGCTCAAAAGATCTAGAACCATTGTTCCAACCATAACCCTGTTTCAAAAAACAACTCAACCCAAAAGCCAAAATCGTTTTTTCGTTCTAAAGCAAACCCAAAAACCAGAAACATCAGTCATGAACCAAAGCGCAGAAACCTCAACAGAAACCCTAACGTAGTTATCATCATTTCCCAAAAAACCCAAACCCTTCAGAAATATAGAAACCGTTTTTCATAGAAAGAAGAAGAGAAAAAGAGTTTTGATAAATCAGAAGGATCTCACCGGAGGGGTTTGCGAACCAAATCGCCTTCCACCATCCTCCGCCGTCAAGCTTCCAACCACGCCTCAGAAGGGTCATTTCCGGCATCACAGAGACATCACCGTCATCATAATCGCCGATCTTCATCTTCGGTGAAGTTAGGGTTTCGAGACCCCTTTCAAGATCTATTCAGATCGATACATGATCTGCAAAATCGAGTACCAGATTAGAGATGGGGACAAAGAGACGAAGCTAAAAGTGTAAGGAAAACAAAGATCGGAGTATCGCCGCCATCAGCACCGCCGCAGGCGATTCCCGGCGAGAATTTCCGGCGAAGGTTCTGTTAAGAGTAAGAACAGAGAGACGTAGCACTGAGATGGAAGAGAAGTGTTTTCTCTTCCCTTTTTTGTCTTTTTGCCATTAAGTTTCGTTTAGCGTTAATATAAAAACAAGTTTTGTTAAATCCATGGCTTCATATGGTAGTGACACTTGTCACTGCCTGAGTGGTGTTTTTTCTTGTTTTTTCGTTGATTAAATGCAGGCGTCCCACCGTCCATACCATACTCCACCACTTCTCAGCTGTTGATGTTCATCAAGTCATTATTAGCATTTTTAGATTTGCATCTGATTAGATCTGACGGACCAAAAGCGTGTGTCCATGGTGAATCCTCGGGAGAGAGTCACACGAGATCAGTTTGACCCATCAGGGGCTTGGGCCCAGCGACTTTACTATTGCATACCCCCTGTTTGCTTCCTTTTTCTGGCCCATTACTTTGTTTGGGATATTTTGTTTAATCAAATAAACTGTGAGCTAATATTTATTTATTTTTGTCCTAAATATTTAATTAATATGAATATTAATATTTAATTTGATTAATCACTTTGATGATTAATTATATTAAATAGGAAAATTCAATTTAATTAATTATTTAATTAATTTGGTTTGTTTTATCCGTTTATCTAAGTTTTTATCGTATTTTCAATTCGATGTACCCCATTTGTAAATTAGTACCCCCATTCCCCGCTTGTTGTAATAATTAGTAAATAATTTTATTGCTTTATTATTTAATTATTTACAAAGCACAATCAAAAACATTTTCAAACTAATACTCGTGCGAGCCATTTTTCACTATCCTGAGTTGACAAAGCTTTGAAGCGTCACAACGGCCACACATTTATGCACACACCACGCTTACTCTTGGGCTTACAATGAAACTTTGATTGAGTGGTTAAACATTATTTAATTATCTAATTAGGTTATTTAAAATTAATTAGTTTACCTAATTAATTTTATTAAACTAATTACTTGATTAAGTTTTGTTTAATTAATCGATTAAATTTTTTCACGCATGCACCTACACAATGTAAATCATTTATTTGTGCAAGCCACCTTGTATGGGCTTTTAATTTAGTTACTTGCTTTATTTAATGCTTGTATACAATTGTTTGTTCTTTTCCATTATCGCACCTTAGGACCATATATTCAATTTACCATAACTCGCATCTCAAAATACTTTCGCAATTAAAGTTTCAAACCTCGATCCAACGTCGAGTGCCTTTTCAAAACTTTTTCATAATAAAGTACAAGTTTTTTAGTCGTTAGACGCTAGACTAGTTGCTAAAAAACTTGTCCCCCAAACAAACTTTAGTCTTTAAGTCGTTGGACGCTAGACCCGTGGCTTAAAGACTCCTAAATAACGTGAACTCGTTTCACTTCACTTTTTCACAAGAAAACTTTTTTGGGTGATAGACGACTTGGGCGAACTTTCGTTCCTCGGGTTTCTAGTATTTGAATCGTGAGACGCTAGCCTCGTTGTTCGGTACTTTTTCATCCACATAAAAAATAATTCAACCCATTCAAATCCTTTTCTCGCTCATACGCGATCATGAAAAACTCTTTTCGGATAAAGAGAGTGTAATAGTCGTTTCAAATACGAGTGAGGACTTAAGCTTTTCAAACAAACAAAACAAGTCCAAGCTCAAAGTATTTGAAACATCTAAACGCACGATTTTTCAGATAAAATCAATACAACCAATTAAAGCCTTTTTAAGAGGAACTACAGAGTTTTGACTTTCCCATTGCACAAGGGAATATGTAGGCACACGGTTCCGAAACCGTGCCAAACTCAAAATAATAACAAACAATTTCTTTTTCCTTTCGGTATTCATAACTTAGTAAACACACACACAAATGCGTAGAATTAAATGGGTCCCATCGAGTACGATGGATGTAAGGGGTGCTAATACCTTCCCCTTACATAACCGACTCCCGATTCCACTCTTTGGTCACGTAGACCGCCTTATCCGCTTGTTTGGGGTTTTATCTATATTTTCCCGTTCTTTTTAGAACAAATAAAATTAGGTGGCGATTTCACTGTTTTCGAGAATTAAAAGATTTTTGAAAATCGAGTTGCTTCAGTTGGCGACTTCACTGGGGAGTATTTTTAAAAGCGAGTTAACCCTAATTTAATTCTTTGCTTGTGTGTTTGTTTATTGCTTTGATGTTTACTATTCATTGCCTATTATTTCTTTATACTATCCTATGATGTATTTTGATATTGGGGTGTTTATTGATTATGATTCATAGATAAGCCCAATACCCAGGCTTCTAGGAAACATAAGCTTAGAGTGGTTGAGTAGCTTAGGTCCATTGGACATCCGTGTCTTTTGGATCGACGTGAAAACCACAACTTAGAGTTGGTCTTTTTAAGGGAGTTATTGCATCGTACGATAGTGCGGGATGATAATTCTTGGACAAAGGGCCTATAACTCTAAGTATTAGGATGTCCAAAACAAAACCGACCGCTCAAAGGATTTTTGAGTATCCTTTTAAGAGCCGTTTCTTGGAGTATACTTTTGAAAGTATTATCCCCACATAGTTCGATCGCGTGGTGATAATATTTCTAAAAAAGGGGATCTGAGACTCCGAGGGGCATTTAGCATAAAAACATTAGAACCAACCTTGTTTGGGGAATTGTTGGGTAGACGTCGAAACCATGTCCGACCGTCCTTTTAAACCCTTGTACGTCTAACTTTACATGTGATTTTGCGCATAACATCAATATGTATCGCATTACATTACATTCTTACATGCATTGCCATTGCATTGCATTCACAAAAAGAATCATTTGCATTCAAAAATAGAAATAAAATCATGCATTTGCATTCATCAACATGCATGCATTTTCTCCTTCACTACAAAAAGCTCATGTCACCTTTTGTTCCTGGACAGTTAGCTGATTTCCTGCACTCATGGCAAGTCTGATAGACCAATTGGAACATAATCAAGTTGTGATGAGAGAAGACCTAGAAGGTGTGAAAGACAAGGTGGATCAAATGTTGGAAGCCATGCTAACTTCTTCGGAGGACAATGCCCAAGATGCTACTACAGACTCCACGTCAGGATTTACTGTTATGTATAATCCAATGTACGATTCTCCTCTGCATGTGGATGATCCTATTCAACCTCAATTGGTGCTCAATGTTCAATCTAACGCAATCCCTACGGTCCAAAGGCAATCGACTGTTCAAGAAGGTTGTATCCCACATCCTCAAGCTGCAAAGAAGCCCAGGTTTGCCAACTACGTGCAAAATCCTCAAGGAACGAATTCAATGGTCAACACCAGAGCTCCTCAAGATACCGCCGCATTTAACGTGTCTTGATCCAAGGAACAATTGAGGGTTTTGAATGGAAACGACACTATTGGTCTAGATGCTGTTGACCTTTGCTTAGTGTCAGACGTCGTGATTCCACCAAAGTTTAAAATGCCAAAATTCGAGAAGTACAAAGGTGTTAGTTGTCCAGAGACTCATTTGAAGATGTTTGTTCGCAAGATGTCTGCATATGCTCATGATGAAAAGTTTCTCATCCATTGTTTTCAAGACAGTCTTAGTGGGGCATCTCTTGATTGGTACACGCAATTGGAGAAAAAGGATATTCACAATTGGAAAGACTTATCTTCCTCATTCCTGAAACAATACGAGTTCAACCTTTCCATGGCTCCAACCCGTATCCAATTACAGAATCTTTCTCTGAATATTAACGAGTCATTCAAGGGGTATGCTCAAAGATGGAGAGAGTTGGCTGCCCGAGTTAAACCACCAATGCTTGATAGGGAGTTGGTTGACTTGTTTTTGAATACCTTACCTAATTCATACTTCAAAAGAATGATAGGTTGCACATCTTCAAGTTTCTCTGACTTAGTGATGGTGGGAGAGCGCATTGAAAGCGGTCTCAAAAGTGGAAAACTCCAAGATGCCTCGAGTAGCCAAGCTGATGAGGAAGAATTCTTCAGAGGTTCTCAAATGGAAGAGGAGGATTATGAAACCAATGCAATTTGGGAAGCTCCGCAAGCTCCACCTCTTGTACCTTATGGACAACCTCCGTATGTAACAAATTGCTCAAGATCAAGACCGATGCTTTTCAATTCACAAGATCAAGAACCATGGGTACTCCTCATGCAAAGAAACAAGTTCAAGGCCGTGGATATCAAAGTCAACGCCGAATCCACGCAAACCTCGAAGTAATTTGGAAAGAAGGAATGCTCCTCTTGATCCAATTCCAATGACCTACAGTCAACTTCTGCCATATCTGATTCAAAGCTCGTTGGTGGTTCCCAAGTTCATTAAGCCACCAAAGTTATTCCCGCCATGATATGATCATAATGCACGATGTAGGTATCATACGGTAGGACACTCAAGAGGATTGCAATCCTTACAAAGCCAAGGTTCAACAATTGATTGACCAGTATTTGACTCTTCGAGGTGGGAATGCTTGTGAATGGCAACCCGTACTCAAGTGAGCACCAAGACCACCAAATTGTCGAATCAACAAGTCAAGGCAGAGTTCAAGTCTTCTCAACAACGATCTTTTATTTTTTTCGCATTTTCATATGTATCTTGTTTAATTGTTTAAACTTTTGTTTGCATGTAGAAACATGTTTGTTTATTAATCTTAATACAACGAGTATGTTTGTCTTGAAGTAATCCATTTGTTGTCACTCAATCCATTCGTTATCACTCTTTAAATGATTTGCGAGCATTTTGATACTAACGTTACCAATCATTTCGCCTAGGCAAAGATTGGAGGGAGGATGACGATAATTGAAAACGCCAGTCTCTAGTCGATGCTTGAGTGAAAACCTTGTTGATGATGTATGTGCCTTGTTTCAAATCCCTAAACACCGGAGTTATAAGGGAGATAGACCTCGTTAACCCCTTTGAGCCTTGAAGTAGGAGTTTTTCTTTCTATTTAGAAAACCCTCATTTTATAACCTGTATGGTAGTGTTCGCTTAATCCGATCGAGCGCTCGTAACTCATCAAGAGAGTGTGCATCAAAAGATACAACAATGGTTATCCTTCAAAAGGTTGAGGAAGGTCAGAACCACAATAGTCAACCTTCATCTATCAACCTGTGCATTAGAAGAGAATGATACCCCATTGGTTATCTCGCACATCGAAGGTCAACAGATGACGACACTACAACGGTTACCCTTCATCGACCTAAGGACTCTGGACAATCACAAATGCTTCCAACAATGAAGATGCATAAATCCATGACTTGTTCAAAAAATGAATAGAAAAGACAAAAAGCCCGCTAAGACGAAGCTTAGTAATAAGTCGCTTAGGTAAAAGTCAGGCAAGATTTGGGAAAGCAAAATCCCAAATGCATTTTCCAAGAAATTCTCAACAAAGAACAAGTTGTGTGGTCAAGTACCAAAAGACAAAATGTGAGTGACTAGTCCAAGAAACCTCGATTGGTTCCTCAACCATCATAAACTCCTCTCGAGAGATGGGTGCTCGATCAAGATAGTTGAACTTAGGACCAAGGACATCATGGAGAATGGGCGGCATCAAATGTCTTGAACCTAAAAACTTTTTCTAAAAACCCGTGAACCAAGCCACGCTTACAACCCTCAAAAGTCCTAATTGAAGCATGGGTTAACTCAAAAGCATACGACAAAGAGATCGCATTCGACTCCTACAAGGTGTGTTAAGTATCCGTGTTGGTATCATATGCCCGCCTTATCTTTCAAAAGAAAAGTTTTCTGTTGCACTCTAAAAGTGTTTCACCAAAAAAATAAAAATCATCATAATGTTTTTCATACAAAGCTTCAAGACGATAAATGTTGCATTATAATTGTTCTTCTACATGTAAAACAATTATTTGACATTAAAGAAGTTCTCATAATGAACATCGTGAAGAGTTTAACTTTGTCCAAAGAAGAGAAGCTTGATTATTCTGTTGAGTTAGCGCTATTTGTAGGGCAGGATGTTTAAGGACTTTGTTGTGCCACAAGTTGTTTTCTCAAGATTCTTAACTTGGGGCAATCGAATTGAAATTCTTCTCGAATTTCTCGCTAATCTGGGGCGGTCCTTAAAAGCAATCAACAAGTGATTTGACTTTCTCAAAGAGCGCTTAGTTTGGGGCATGTCGCTCCAAGATTCTCATTAATCGTGGGAGCCACCTCAACGCGTTGAGTCTTTCCATGAAGCATTTTGGTTCATGCTTATTTCTATAGCATAGTGAAGTCAAATCTTCACGATTCAGTCAATCTGGGGCAGTCACATCGAGATACGGTAATATCTCTCAAAGGATTTATCGTGGGTATCTTGCATTGGAATTTAAGATTCTGGGCAAGATCTTAAATATCGGATTAGTAAGTCGTTCCGCATCCTCCCAAAGCAAATCTCGATAACCAATGATTGAGGCTATGATTGCTATATACGGACAATTTCGCTCAGATCTTCAAGCGCTCGAAATTCTCCTCTCAAGTGTCAACAATTGCTCAATTTGAGTGGTGGAATCATGCTAACAACTTCCTTTGATGGGAAATTTGTTTCAAGAATCTTTCTTGGTCTTAACCAACAAACAAGAAAAGCATCTTCATGCATTGTCAATTATGCATCTCATCCTGCCATTTAAAATCGACTTTGTTTGGTACGTTGACCAGTTTCTGGTTAGAAATCATTCCACCGCCTCCGTCTCGTTGATTAAAATTATTTCACCGCCCGTTGATTAGAATATTTTCACCGCCGCCTCGTTGATTAGAATATTTTCACCTTCCGGTGATTAAAATCATTTCACCGCCCGTCTGTTGATTAAAATCATTTCACCGCCTGCCGGTGGTTAGGATGTTTTCACCGCTGCCTGTGGTTAGAATATTTTCACCGCTTCCCGGTGGTTTAACTTAAAATCGCCTCGTCTCGACGATTTTTCCTCAAGGTCAAATTTTATTTGGCACACATCTAATGATACATGCATGCATTCATAAATCATTACATAAGTCATCGTCATGCATTAGTCATGTCGCTTTACTCGTATATATCATGTACAATATATTCATGCATAAACCCTACCAGACTCGTGATCTTTCGAGAATGAAGTCAAGTGCGAGCAGAAGACTATTTCTCAATTGGAAACTTAGTTCTTCTCCCCAGTGCCATGAGAACGCTTGGGTGACAGACAATCGACAGTAGTGTCAATTCTCTAGTGAAGTCTCTTCCCGTAGAATCGATTGATCATCCCCTGAACTCTTATTACAACAAGATCGCTCAATTGATTCCCAGGATGTCTTCCTTCTCTCAACAAGATGAAATCATGCATCATTTGCATTAGAAAAATCATATCATGCATACAATACTCATGCATTAGCTTCGCTAATTGTTTTGGTGTTTTCAACCGAAATGTCCTCGTAAGGATCAAATGGAAGGATTAGTTCTCGATCGACAAATTATCCTCTTTTCTCCAAGACAAGTGGTATACTTGCATGGATCTTAACAACCGATGGTTTTCCAATCGAGATTTCTTCCCAAATAAACAGCTTGTCTCTTTCGCATGACTCAAACGTCAACAAAATTATTCAACCGGAATCCCTGAATTCTCCACACGGTTTTCTTACTGAGTTTCCCAACGAAGCTTAATTTACTCCCAAGTGAGTCTCCTTCAGAAAGGATTACTACAATATCATTCTTGGTATTTTCAAAGACTTCTTTCAGACAAGAATCTTCTCAGCAAATGTTATTGGCAGTGGCTTCCACAATTTACTCCTATGAGCCGTTCTCAGAAAATTACATCAAACTTCTGGTGCGTTTATTTCCCCAGTAAGTTATCAACTACTCAACAAATAAGTATCCACCAAGCGGGATGTTTATTCAAATCTAACTCAGACGTTGATCTACATATCTACTTGCTGCAACGCATTGCCCATACAATGTCAGCGAATTGAAGCTCATTACCCTAGAAGTTTTTCACCAAAGCACGAATCGATTCTTCTATCAACGGTAAAGCTATCTGCACACAAATTGAAGATCTTGTCAACTCATAAGTTGTTCAACATGTCCGTACATGTTCGGTAAGATCTCTCATCAGCAGAAATGTCGGAAACAAGATTTACCGACTTCATAAACATCTATATCACTGTGCTAGATATCGCTTTTGTTTATCCCCAGAATTGTATTCTTCGTGCGCCATCAATTGCTCGCTTGTAACTCGGAAGTTACACGGTCAAAGACATTCAAGATGCCATGGCTCCTCGCACCTTCGTGCACCAACAATTCCAATATTGTTCTAGCTACTATTCGTAGAACTCTTTGTTAAGTTCTCAATCATGTCAATCGTGAACTCTTTGTTAAGTTCCCAATCGTGTCATTTCAATTCTTTAAGGTCCTGTGTATTCCTTAGTCAATTAGAGAGCTCTTGTTAAGTTCTCGCCTTGTCATTTTCAATTTCGCTTAAGGTCTCCTGTGTAGTCCTTAGTTCGTAGAACTTTTGTTAAGTTCTCGCCTTGTCAATCGAGAACTCTTTGTTAAGTTCTCAATCATGTCATTTCAATTTTGTTTAAGGTCCTGTGTAGTCCTTAGTTATCCGAGAACTCTTTGTTAAAGTTCTCAATCGTAATTTCAATTGCTTAAGGTCTCTAGGTAGTCCTTAGTTCGAGAACTCTTTGTTAAGTTCTCGCCATGTCAAATTGTTTCTCTTTTCGCTTGAGAAGTTCGCTTTCTCATAGCATTTTCATTAAAATTGTTGTAAACTCATTTCGGTTACACTTATCCCTGTTGTCGAAATCTCCTAGTTATTTCTCACCGTACTTTTGTGTTAAAGCATTCCGCTAATGCTTAGCAAGTTTTCTTCAAGCGCTTTCTTGGCTCCGTAGTCAAGATTTGTTATAGGTTTTCTTTGTGGCTTTGGTTTCCTGCCGGGAAAGTTTCGGTTTTCTAGTATTCAATCCTCTTACACCTTGTACGCTCGAAAATTGTCAATCTTTCTCACTTACTGTGTCTAAGATGATTGAATAGGCAATCGTCGCACCCCAAAATTTACCCTCCTTATCATAAATTTTCTTGGATTTCTTGCAAAAGTTTGAGTTCTAAATGCGGATTTTCTTGAGGATTCTTGGCTTTAAGTTAGAGCGCCTTTGGTTTAGTATATGGTTGAAGTTCCCATGTTTGAGATAAGTCAGTAGTACAATGGTTGGAATTATGATCATGATTTCCTTGCTTGATTCATCTAATGTTTGAGTCGATTTGAGATTGAAAGGTACTCCGTCAAGAGTTTTCAAGTCATGAAAGTTATGTAAAACTTCGTTATATTCTTCCCGAGATAGAAAGCAACATTCATTCATGTGACTTCATTTTCAAGTTAAGGTTATCATTTCTTTTCTAAGAGGCAAGAATTAAAGAACTGAAATGTTTGTTTTGGAATTTGATATTCTCTTGGTCAAGACTTTGTGATTCCATTCATCTTCATTTTTTCATTCATCAAAATCACATGACTTTTCTCTTGTTCGAAAATACAAATGTTCCAACTTTATTCAACTTTCACATTCACATTCTTTTTTGATTTTTGAAGGAAAGACATATGAATACATTGGTTTTAGAATTTGGTTTGCACAAATCTTATAAAAGTCATTAAAAATCCATTGTGACATTATTACAAGGAATGACTTAGAAATACAAGTTTTATTACAAAAGCTTCAAGGATTTTCTAATTCTAAGTTCTATGAAGTTTTCCGAAATTTCTAATTCTTCATCTTTTGTCTCGGCTCATCCCGGCCATGCTTGCTTCCTCTTCATCGCTTTCTTGATTGAGTTACTCATGAAATAAGTCTTGATTCCTTACTCATTTCTTCAAGCTCGCCGCTACCATCATTCATGAAACAAAATGTAAAGGTTAGAAACCAAAGCAAGGTGTAAACTCATGAACATAAGCAAGAAATTAAAGAAGACAATTTTTCGGCTCATCATTAGGGTCGCGTTAGGAATCGAATTAAAGGTTTTGATTATATACAAGCAACTAAGCCTCGGAACTTTAAAGTCCCTTCATCGGTCACGACTTCCTTTTGCAAATCACAACAACCTTTGTTGTTGGTTCACAAAAGGAGGTGTGAAAGGGAAATCAGAACCATCATTTTTCCAAATAAATCCATTTACATACATTTCAACAGTTTGTCAAGCATTCAAAAGAAAACCAGTTCAGCCTAAGTATGAGTCAACAGGCAGCAAGTAAAACAAAATATTTTGGTTATCAAGACAAAGTACCAAGGAAGAAAAGATAGAAAGCGACATTACAAGAGTTTATGCCAACTAGTGCAAGCAACAGGGACAAGGTAGCAGCAGAAAAGAGAGAAAAGGAGACCAAGGAGTATTATCTGTTCTGATACAATAAAAAGACTAAGACCAGCATCTGTTCTTAACTACAAAACAAAACACAAACCAAGAAAAAATTGGATACCAGCAGAGCATCTGTTCTTAAAAGGAGATAACCATTTTTTTCAAACCATCAACAAAAAACCAGAAGTAGTATCTGTTCTTACTACTAAATGAAGAATCCAGAAACCTGTTCAAACCGAACCAAAGACCAGCAAAACCCTGTAATATCTGTTCTATCGTTACCCTCAAGCAACAAAAAATACCATACCAGAACTCTTTTCAAGATACCAAAAACAAAGTCCCAAAGATGGATCTGAAAAAGAGGAAAGTTAACACGGTATCTGTTCTAAGGAGATGAAGGTAGTATCTGTTCAAGACAGTTCAAAAAAAAAGCAAGAACACAAGACAGTATCAGCTCAAAAGATCTAGAACCATCGTTCCAACCATAACCCTGTTTCAAAAAACAACTCAACCCAAAAGCCAAAATCGTTTTTTCGTTCTAAAGCAAACCCAAAAACCAGAAACATCAGTCATGAACCAAAGCGCAGAAACCTCAACAGAAACCTTAACGTAGTTATCATCATTTCCCAAAAAACCCAAACCCTTCAGAAATACAGAAACCGTTTTTCATAGAAAGAAGAAGAGAAAAAGAGTTTTGATAAATCAGAAGGATCTCACCGGAGGGGTTTGCGAACCAAATCGCCTTCCACCATCCTCCGCCGTCAAGCTTCCAACCACGCCTCAGAAGGGTCATTTCCGGCATCACAGAGACATCACCGTCATCATAATCGCCGATCTTCATCTTCGGTGAAGTTAGGGTTTCGAGACCCCTTTCAAGATCTATTCAGATCGATACATGATCTGCAAAATCGAGTACCAGATTAGAGATGGGGACAAAGAGACGAAGCTAAAAGTGTAAGGAAAACAAAGATCGGAGTATCGCCGCCATCAGCACCGCCGCAGGCGATTCCCGGCCGGCGAGAATTTCCGGCGAAGGTTCTGTTAAGAGTAAGAACAGAGAGACGTAGCACTGAGATGGAAGAGAAGTGTTTTCTCTTCCCTTTTTTGTCTTTTTGCCATTAAGTTTCGTTTAGCATTAATACAAAAACAAGTTTTGTTAAATCCATGGCTTCATATGGTAGTGACACTTGTCACTGCCTGAGTGGTGTTTTTTCTTGTTTTTTCGTTGATTAAATGCAGGCGTCCCACCGTCCATACCATACTCCACCACTTCTCAGCTGTTGATGTTCATCAAGTCATTATTAGCATTTTTAGATTTGCATCTGATTAGATCTGACGGACCAAAAGCGTGTGTCCATGGTGAATCCTCGGGAGAGAGTCACACGAGATCAGTTTGACCCATCAGGGGCTTGGGCCCAGCGACTTTACTATTGCATACCCCCTGTTTGCTTCCTTTTTCTGGCCCATTACTTTGTTTGGGATATTTTGTTTAATCAAATAAACTGTGAGCTAATATTTATTTATTTTTGTCCTAAATATTTAATTAATATGAATATTAATATTTAATTTGATTAATCACTTTGATGATTAATTATATTAAATAGGAAAATTCAATTTAATTAATTATTTAATTAATTTGGTTTGTTTTATCCGCTTATCTAAGTTTTTATCGATTTTCAATTCGATGTACCCCATTTGTAAATTAGTACCCCATTCCCCGCTTGTTGTAATAATTAGTAAATAATTTTATTGCTTTATTATTTAATTATTCACAAAGCACAATCAAAACATTTTCAAACTAATACTGTATGAGCCATTTTTCACTATCCCGAGTTGACAAAGCTTTGAAGCCACAACGGCCACACATTTATGCACACACCACGCTTACTCTTGGGCTTACAATGAAACTTTGATTGAGTGGTTAAACATTATTTAATTATCTAATTAGGTTATTTAAAATTAATTAGTTTACCTAATTAATTTTATTAAACTAATTACTTGATTAAGTTTTGTTTAATTAATCGATTAAAATTTTTCAAGCATGCACCTACACAATGTAAATCATTTATTTGTGCAAGCCACCTTGTATGGGCTTTTAATTTAGTTACTTGCTTTATTTAATGCTTGTATACAATTGTTTGTTCTTTTCCATTATCGCACCTTAGGACCATATATTCAATTTACCATAACTCGCATCTCAAAATACTTTCGCAATTAAAGTTTCAAACCTCGATCCAACGCCGAGTGCCTTTTCAAAACTTTTCATAATAAAGTACAAGTTTTTAGTCGTTAGACGCTAGACTAGTTGCTAAAAACTTGTCCCCAAACAAACTTTAGTCTTTAAGTCGTGGACGCTAGACCCGTGGCTTAAAGACTCCTAAATAACGGAACTCGCTTTCACTTCACTTTTTCACAAGAAAACTTTTGGGTGATAGACGACTTGGGCGAACTTTCGCTCGGTTTCTAGTATTTGAATCGTGAGACGCTAGCCTCGTTGTTCGGTACTTTTCATCCACATAAAAATAATTCAACCCATTCAAATCCTTTTCTCGCTCATACGCGATCATGAAAACTCTTTTCGGATAAAGAGAGTAATAGTCGTTTCAATACGAGTGAGGACTTAAGCTTTTCAAACAAACAAAACAAGTCCTAGCTCAAAGTATTTGAAACGCCTAAACGCACGATTTTTCGATAAAATCAATACAACCAATTAAAGCCTTTTTAAGAGGAACTACGAGTTTTGACTTTCCCATTGCACAAGGGAATATGTAGGCACACGGTTCAAACCGTAAACTCAAAATAATAACAAACAATTCTTTTTCCTTTCGGTATTCATAACTTAGTAACACACACACAAATGCGTAGAATTAAATGGGTCCCATCGAGTACGATGGATGTGGGTGCTAATACCTTCCCTTACATAACCGACCGATTCCACTCTTTGGTCACGACCGCCTTATCCGCTTGTTTGGGGTTTTATCTATATTTTCCTGCTCTTTTAGAACAAATAAAATTAGGTGGCGATTTCATTGCTTTGAATTAAAAGATTTTGAAAATCGAGTTGCTTCACCAAAGCTAGTAATACAAACTTCAAACTAATCCAGTAGTGTCTTGCGGTACGTGAGAATTCTTCGTAAACTTCACCAAGGCTTTAGCGTGAGCCTCGGAGCATAATAGTAGAGCAAGCATGGAGATCTTGGACGAGTCTGTCCGAACTGCTCCACAACATTGTAGTCACTCTTCTTGATAATCTTTAATTCTCCATTTCTTGTTTGGAGGCATCTTCAAGAACTTTGGTACTTCGTCTCGAGCGTGATGAGTTATCGTTCTTTCTCTAGCTTCGGAACTGGTTGAATAGCCGGAATGCGAGCGGAGTTGCGTGTCTTTTGGAGGAGAGATTGGAGAAAACACTCTTCCGGCTCGTCACCTTGCTTGATCCGGATGTTGTCAATGTCGGAATGGTAGCTTCGATCGTAAGATCCTCAATGGGCGAGGGTCTTGCTTGACGCCATGATAGTAAACCTCACCCATAGTTCCAAGGTATAGCTTTGTCGAGGAGTACTGAACTGGTCCGGGAGAAGTAATGAGAGGTGCCACTCTAGGAACAGGATCGCAGAGGAAATCCTTATGGTGTTAACATCAAGATAGTCTTCTGGGAAATCGCCTCCCTATCCGTCGCCTTTAACATCTTCAATAGGAATCTTGTAGCCAGAATGTACTTCACCATATAATTAAACTTTTCACTTGGCTGCCCCAAGGTATCCCATGTTTCTGGTACAGTTTCGCTCATGCCTTTGATCTTCAGATTCTTAGACATGTCTTCACACAGATTCTCCACAGGTGATGGCTTCAGAAATAGCACTTGTTATCCATCATGCATCAATACGCCTTCTCAAGCAAGCACAACCGCAGCGAGATGGGCAACAACGACAATTCTCTGGGCATCCTGGATTGACACCGGCTTGTAGCAAATTCTTCTTAACAATCATCAGAGGAATAGTCAAGTCATCTATGTTGAAAACGTAAGAGTTCTTGTCAATAGCATTGGCACTCTTGCCATGGTTAGGCATAGGTGCGTTGATCACATTCGGAGTCTCAACAGGAGGATCAAACTCAATCTCTTTAGCTTCAACCATGTCTTGAATCTTGTTCTTCGTGAGCTCAACAATCGCTGTTATGCCCCGATCGCTGGAGTGGTAAGCACACTTAGCATTAGGATTGTATCTCGAGAGGAAGTGTTGATGTTTTAAGGAGGATCCTCAAGGTAATCACCGCTTTCAACATGTGTTGCAAGGCTTACAATGGCATGTTGATCTTCATAAACCGCCGTGGCGCTGCTCGTTACGCTGTCTCACCGAGGTTGTGCCGATGTAGGATCGAGATCACAACCGCCCTATAGATTGAGCACGGCCGGTCTTGGCTTTTCCGACCATACACAAGATTGGCTTCTTTCTTACCACCAAAAGATCTCTTCGCAACATTTGAAGATGAGTCTACTTGAATCTTTCCGCTCTTAATTCCTTCAATGCTCTCCTCAATATCACCGGTGAATCCGGATGAAGAATTTGCAATCGATGATTGAAGAATGGGCCTGTGTTGTTCTATAAACATATCAACCAACTCCCTATTGGACAAGGGTGGTTGAAATCACCGCTAGATCTCCATTTCGAGCATACTTTTGAACTTCTCATCACGACCCATAGACATGCTTTGTAGTTGCATGCGAGGGTGCTAATTCAAAGATTGTACTAGTACTGCTTGTAAAAAGCTTCCGCTAAATCATTCCAAGTATGAATGTAGGTATTCTCTAGTTGATAATACCACTCCAGCTGAGCTCCGGACAAACTCTCTTGAAAGAAATGGATCCACAACTTCCTGTCATCAGTGTGAGGATGGATCTTTTGAACATAAGACTTCAAATGCAGTTTTGGACAAGAAATGCCATCATACTTGGCAAAAATAGGAACCTTGAACTTGCGAGGAATCACCACACCAGGAACAAGACTCAGATCATCAAAATTCAGGCCGGACATCTTCAGATTTTCCACAGCATTCAGACGGTCTTCAAGTTGTTTGTATTTGTCATCTTCAAAAGAGCACTGCTCGCTCTCATAGCCTTCTGCTTTATTCTCAGGCTCACGCTGGTCTTCTTCCTTGCCCTTGACACTTCCCTCAATTTCAGCACTCCCATCTGAGAATTCTACCCGGCTGACCACTTTAGGACCACCTTTGTGACGTCTGCCCATGTTAGGAACACCAATGACTCTCTTCTTCTTGTTGATGAGCTTCTTCAGATCTTCTTGGCCTTGGACCAAGCTGGTAACCACCTCCTGGAACTGAGCATTCTGAGCCTGAAGATCTTTGATAGTCTGTTCAAGAGCCATTTCTGCTAAAATAAATAGCGAGAAAATGAGAAAACCGATCTTCAATGTACCTGTTATGAGATGTTATGCCATGATATGCGATGTTTATGTGATGCAATGCAATGTTTTCAAGGACCTTATGAATTTAAATTTGTTAAACAAGCATGAACAAACTTTATTAGTTTCTTTTCATTCTTTTTCTTTTTAAGTACAAAAGATAGTTCGGAAAAATAAAAGAACAAAAATCCTAAAGCTCTAAGTCTCCCATGGGCGCTCTCCTGTTGAAGTAGGCGTTGATGTTTCGCCTCGTGAAGTAGCTTGGTCAACTCTAGTACCTTCTTCTCGCTTGCATAACATTGAGCTCGAACGATCCCTTTCTTCTTTAGTTGAATCCGGATCTCTTCAAGTCTTCAAGATCAAGAGGCATGTCTGGATGGAGAAAAGAGTGTCGATGACACCATGCGTAAGCCAAATACTATCCACAACTTGAAATGAAGAGTATCAGACATCCAAAGTGTCACACTAACGTAGCCATCATGTTGACTGCTTTGTATACGCCTAACGGTCGCGATGATCTATTGCTACTTACCTAAGGAAACTCGGATCCGTGTAGGATCCCCACAAGTATAATACCCAAGCAACCCTTAAGAAAAGCATACAAGTCAAAAAGAAAGTAAAAGTGATCTAGAAATCCCTAAGGCATTCTCTTTAGGGTGTCTCCTAAGATAGTCGCCAGCCTGTAATACGATGAACTGACTTTGAGATTTTTGTTTTTCTTTTTATCGCAAATGTTGTGGATAACAAGAGTCGCCACTGACTTTTCTTTTATCCAATTAAGGGAAGGTGAAAAGAACAGAAAAAGACCTTCGTTAGATTCTGAGTAAGGGAGAAGGTTATGAAAAGGGAAGGTATTAGCACCCCTTTCCATCCGTAGTTACCTACGGGCTCTTAGTTGCTTCTAGCTCATTTTTAAAAGTGCTTTCTGTGTGTTTGACAAAAATGTTTTGAAAAGGCATTTCGCTTTGACTTTGTAATGATTCATGTAGGAATGTATACAAAGTGTTCGGAAATATTTCGTTTTGAAAAGAGTTTGAATTTTGACAAAAGTGTGTGGTGTGAAAAGTATTTTGTTTGAGCAAGCAACTGAAAGTCTTATTACCTACTAAGAATGGTCGTTTTCGTGTTGTTTCGCTTTCCTTTAGAATAGTGCTATCCGTCATTAGTTGGTAGGTAACCCTATTCGCTGGATGTAAGCGGGACATTCAAGGGACATCGGATGGTCATAGAAGGCAACTTGTAGGAAGTATCCTAGCACATTCGAAGGGACGATCATCACTTTTCGTAGGCAACAATCGAGGGACGAGATCATATATTCGTAGGCGACATCGTGGGTCTATGATCTTTGTATCGAAGGGACTATGATGATATGTTTGTAGGAAACGGTGCTAGGATACCTCTACGATCGAGGGACTTGACCATTTATTCGAAAGGCAACGAGAGAAAATTACCCTAAGGGGTGCAATGTGTGAAAAGAGTGTGTTAAATTCAGATATTTTATCTTGCAATTAGAAGTGATCTATGTTCGTTTTTATCTTGCCATACACGCCTAATTACTAGCAGTTTATAGAATGCGGAAAGTAAATTGCGGAAAGTAAAGGTCCTGCGCTATTACATGGCTTTGGGGCAGTTACATAATACAAAGTGCGGAAAGTAAAGGCAGAAAATGTAAATCTACGCTATTACATGATAAAAACTTTGCGACCTATACATCCTTTCTAGAATTGTAAATGCGGAATAAGAAATAGATAATCGAAATAATAAGAAAATGTTAGCAAAATGTTTTGGAAATTAGTAGAAAAAGGTTTTTTAGGTTAGTAATGATAATTAGATGATAGAATAATTTTTTGGGAATTTTT
The DNA here is from genome assembly GCA_021764765.1 of Vicia sativa. NCBI lineage: Eukaryota > Viridiplantae > Streptophyta > Magnoliopsida > Fabales > Fabaceae > Vicia > Vicia sativa. The sequence continues at coordinate 188,075,475 of CM038794.1, forward strand.
TAGAACAATTTTGATAATAAAAAGCAATTAAAAGTCAAATTAATGGTTAATTAACAATTTAATTAAAATATGCATGCAAAAATATTAATTTTAATGTCAAAAATTAAATAAATATTTTTCTGATTAAAATGCAAAAGGAAAATATTTTGGTGGTTTTAAATGCATGAGAAAATTATTTAAAGATAAATTAAATTAAAAGAAAATAATATGAAAAGAAAATAGAAAAGAGGTTAGTTTTCAAGTGTTAAAAATAAGTGTGGCAGCCTGTGTTCGAACTCGTGTCTCCCAGATACACGCTGTTGTTTCCCATCGAGCCATGCTGCATATGGTGTTAGCATAATGAAACAAAAACGTTTTAAACGAAATTGATTCTTGGGAACCCAAATCACGCGCGAAGATCTTCATCTTCTTCGTTTGAATTTTCAAACAGATAGCGTCGGTCTGGTTCGACGCTAAGGCCCCTGCAAAATCCAAAATCTCATACAAGCAATATAAATCAGTTACGGATATATGGATCGATTGGAAACATCGTTCTAAACACGATGGTGGTCTCGGTTTGGTCCAATTTTGCCTATTTCAAGAAACCCCAATTCGAGCAGATGAAACCTAACCATGGTGGATTTCGATTCAGGTGTCTAAACTCCAATTAACCTATGCAGAAAGTTTCAAAACTCCATTCTAAACACAAACAAAGCATCAAAACACGTTAAATATGCATGAAAATCAAAAATCGAAATTGAGTTTGAAAGTGCAAACCGAAATCTGGAATTCGTGATTCTGGATGTTTGGGTGGCTTGTGAGTATCTGGATCGATTCAGGAGACCCCCAGGAATGCAATGGAATGCTTAGAATCGATTGAAACAACCTGAAACTAGGGCTGCAAGTTTCTTGAGAGACACGGTTTTTCTGAGCTTTGTTAGGGTTCTTAGAGGCTAAAAATTCGTCCTTGTGTCATGTGAATGCTTCATGTATATATGCTCAGTCAAAGTTCAGTTGACTTTTCCTTAGAAAACCCTAATTTGGAAAGTTTGACTTTTGATCAAATCTTGAGTTTTCTTGATGAATCATGATCAAACCTTGATCAAATGATGAATGTTACTTAAAAATATGGATGTTGACCAAAACTCATGAAGTTTGATTGTATATTGACCACAATTGACTTTTTGTCCAATACAACTGATTTTCAACCATCTGAGCAATTGTTTGAGGAAACTTGACTTGTAAGGCTTGAAACTTGACATGGAGATTCTTTGAAGCATATGAGGAGGCATGATGACCACAAGATATGTTGGAAGTCCATCTTGATCTGAGGATAGCCAAACCCTGGTTTGGGTTGATTGCTTAGGAGAGGGCTTGTTTGATCAACCCTTGTGAAATCCTTGAGTGGGGATGTGAGAAATATCTTGAGAAGTAGGAGGGAAAATTTTGGGGTATGACAGTGGGAATGATGAATGGGATTATAGGAAAATCCCACTACCAAGGCTGTAGAACACATAAATTAGAGTGGTTGCGTAGTATTGATTTGTTAGATTGTTAGACCTACTTTGTCTATTCGAGATAATACGTAATCCTCCCTCAAACCAAATTCTCTCGAAAAAAATATTGTAGCCTTGCAAGTATGCATTGTGATGGACTCCAATATTAGAATTTGTGTTTGTTGTATCAAACAAACCTTAGAACCATCCTGTGGGGAATTTGGGTAGAAAACTTAGAGCCATCCTACCGTAGGAGCCCACCTAAATAAGTTGTTCTGATTACCTGTATCATTCCTGCTTTACGTCTTTGTGAACCTGTTACTATCATTGTGTTGCATTCCATTTGTATATGTGACATTGCATTTCATCACATTTATCGCATTAATGACATTACATCATATGCATATTTCATGCATATATCCAAGTGGTCAAAGAACTTATTTCGTCTGTCTCCATCTTCAGTTATTGATTTACCGCTGTCGATTCCTCCGCACAAGTACGGAACTAGAGCCAACGTCAAGAGAAGAATGGAATACCAAGAGCAACACAATGCAGATGTCCGAATGGAAATCGATGATTTAAAGTCAGGCATGACTAGACTTGTCGAAATGATGCAAGTTCTGATCGCCAAAGATGAGAAGCCTCAAAGGACTATAATTTCTGAAGTCTCAACTGTTGTTATTGATCCTCAATCCTCTCGATGCCGCCATTACATGGATGTAATTTGGGTTACCCTGAATTACGCTCCTGCTGTAACCGCTCCAATGGTTGACGAGTTTTCTCGACCAGTTTTCCAGGCTCCAACCTTCATTGAGCCCCAACCTATTGTTCATACTTCCCCTCATCAACCTTTTATGCATCAACCTGTTGCACAAGCTGCTTATGGGAACCCTCTCTTTGATTACCATACTAACACTCCTCGAAGTGTGAGTTAAGGAAATTTTGATGAACTTGAAGAAGTCCGCGAGTAGTATCAGACTCTTGAAAGAAGGATGAGAGCTATGGAAGGCAATGATGTCTTTGGTATTGCTGTAGAGAACATGTGTCTGGTCTCTGATCTAGTTATGCCTCCTAAGTTCAAGACTCTTGATTTCGAGAAATACAAGGGGAACACCTATCCAAAAATTCATTTGTTGATGTACTTCGGGAAAATGGCTGCTTATACAAGGAATGACAAACTTCTTATCCAATGCTTCCAAGACCTGATTGATGCTTTCATGAAACAATACCACTACAATCTTGACATGGCTCCTGATCATCGTTAATTGTAAAACATGTCTCAGAGTGAGAAAGAATCTTTTGAGGAATACGCTCAACGTTGGAGAGAGCTGGCCTCACAAGTTGAACCACCTCTATTTGAGAAAGAGCTCACAGGCTTATTTATGGATACCTTGTCTCATTTCTATTGGGAGAAGATGATTGGTAGTGTGTCCTCCCGCTTCACAGATTTGGTGACTATTGGCCAAAGGCTAGAAGAGGGAATCAAGAGAGGAAAAGTGACTGATGTTGGTGAATCCTCTAGTGGTGCAAAGAAATCCTTTGGAAACTTCCAGGAGAAGAAATATGGTGAAGCTAATGTTGTCTCAATTGAAAGAAGGAGACCTCTCTGTAGGCCTCAATACTATGACCAACCGCAAGTAGATGTTGTCACTCCTGCAGTCAAGGCTCAGCCAATTCAGATTCCTCAACGCCAAGCTAGTGGAAAAAATCATAATCGCAATGCAAGGAATAAGCCTCAGTTTGACCCTATCCCAACAACTTACATTGTATTGTATCCTCAGTTAGTTGAACTAGGTCTAATCACAACTAGGCCTCTAACTCCTCCAGATCCTCTCTCAACCGGATTCAGGTCTGATCTTCATTGTGAGTTCCATCAGGGAGCTGCTGGTAACGATTTGGAACGCTGCTATGCACTAAAGGCTAGAGTCCAAGATCTAGTTAGAGGACAGGAGATAAATTTCGGAGATCCTCCACCAAATGTTATCAACAATCCGTTGCAAGGAAAAAGTGGCTGAAGAATGGGTCAAAATATTTCAAGTCACCTCCTAAAGCCAGTGTTCTAGACAGGGAAGCTCATCCTTAACTGATTAGTCACTAGGCCATATTTCTTTGTTTGTTTTCATTTTCCTTTGTTTATGTTAAACTGTCGCTTGCAAATTTTGTTTGTACTTTCATGTTAATGTCAATGAAATGAGCATTGCACTATTTTGATTCAAACCATCTACATTTATCACTTTCAAAAATATATATATTTTCCCTGTTTAATTTCTTTACTGAACTCTTGTTTTTGCAAGGATTGGAGGGAGGATGATAGAAACAAGATACCCATAATGGTTGTTGGTATGATTCCGAATTAAAACTTTGCTGATGATATACATGCATTGTTTCGATTCCTAAACACTGGAGAAATAAAGAAGTTAATCCCTCGTCAACCCCTTCGAGCCTAGGAGTTGGAGTTTCTTACTATACGAAAAAACCCGTAGTTTTTAACCTGGGGCAGGGTAGTTCTCAGTTAAGTTGGCTTTGCATTCAATTATAAGAGATATCGTGCAAGACACCTTTCAATAAAGGTCACAATCAAGCTTTCCTTCGCACGCATCAAATAAGTGTCGAAGATGTCCTCCAAGTCAAAAAGTGACGATGATAGTTCTCTGTAATCATGAAAGTCGAGCATTCATTATCTTTTTTTAAAAAATATATCAAAAAGAAAAATCCTCTACGTTAAAACTAAAAGACAACTTAGGCAACAGATAGGGGCATCCTGCTGTCCGTAATCTTAAACGGAACTGTTCAGACAAAAGTTAGAGATGACAAATTCAAACAAGAGTTGATAAAAGTCCTCAAACAACAAATGTGGCAAGAAAAAGTGATTGACATCTCAAGAATCTATCAGTTTCTGAGCCATCATCAGAGTACAAATCCAAATTCTATTGGAACCTAAATGCACAATCTGAGTAATTGAGCATAGGACTGGAGAACATCTCAAAGATTGGGTTGGGCACAAATAAATTTTGAGCCTTTATCTTTTGTTTCATAAACTGTGAACCAAACCACGCTACAACCCTCAAAAGACCTAATTGAAGCCAGGTTTCTTTTGAAAGCATACTACAGCAAGGTTGCGTAATATGACTCATAAGATCTTTTGTAAATCAATTATCTTGGTATATCTGTACCTTTGTTTTCTCTTTCACTTTAAAATTTTTAAACCGCTATGTTTTAACTAGTGATTCATTTTTTATACACCAATTACATCATTTGAAAATGAATTTAACTTCAAAACTTGTGCATGAACTTTGCATTAAATTTACCATGTTTGAATAAACAATTTTTTCTTGCAAACAAGCTTTCCTCATCAAGGAAGTCCAAACTGTTGAGAAACTTGGTCAGTGATCCTAATCAGGGGTAAGTATCTTTCGGATCATGTTGTGAATCAGTTCAAGATTTATTGCTCAGTGCAAGTCATTCTCAAAATTGTTTTAATCAGAAGATATTTTCAAGACTCACACTAGGGCAATGTTTTCCCTCAGTTATTTTCAAGAACTAAAGACGTGATCAGTTTATCTTCAACAATCAGCTAATCCGGGGCAATCCCCAAGAAGCGCTTCAGTCCCTCCTCCAAGGACCATCATTTTGACACAGTTTACAAGTGTTTTAGATGTGTTTTTTAGGACATTTTCTCTCCAAGTGGAGTTGGCAGTGTTCTCCGTGTTGAGGAATTAGACTTTTAATCTTGCCTCCACAAAAGAGTCAATCTCTATTGTCATAAACGTCTGCATTACATACTAGATGCATAGATTATTCATATATCATGCATCACAAAATTCAATATCTTTGCATAGTGAAATCACCCGGCTGAACCTCCGACTGATAGAAATGTATCAATAGAGTCGCCATCGAACGTCTTTTATCTCACGACGGAGAAAGGAAAACATCGAGTAAACCTGAGGGGAGAAATCGCGGTCCTATGACCGAGAAATCAAGAGAATCTAGGTAAGGGAGATAGTTACGCGAGGGGAAGAGATTAGCACCCCACACGCCCGTAGTACTCTACGGTATCCACTTTCTATTTCTAGCCAAAGGGTGTGTTATGTCTATTTATGCTCGATCGCCATCATGCATGCAAAAGAAAGGAGAAAATAAAAAACCACGGGGAAAAGAAGGAAGTATTTACAAAGTTTTCTCGATCGAGCCCCGTGACAAGATGCCTACGTATTCCCGCGTGCAATGGGAAAGTCAGAGCGCCGTAGTTTGACTCACTTGTTTTGGTGGGTTTTGAGTTGGTTGGTTGCTTTTACCTTGAGAAAGGAGTTCAAACCCTTATTAAATTTTTTTTTTTCAAAGGAAAAAGAAAGAAGATTTTAATTTTATTACATGCAACATGCAAAAGAGACTAGCAAAACAAAAGGGAGACTAGCTAAGTACTACCCTAATGTTGCCATGCAAAAATTGGACATATGGCTTTGGAGCAAGGGAATCTCTACCTATGTTGACATGCCAAGGATGCGGATCCTAATGTCTAGGCTAGAGAACCTGGGGAAAAACAAGCAAAACAAGCACAAATCACAAGTAGAATTGCCCTAAACGGGTCTTTAATAAACCAGAGGGGTTCCTGAACATGCTCCAACTACGGAAGCCCCATCATGCATCTCTATTCCTACTTCTCATGGAAAAAGAAAGCTGTAAAGCCCTGCTTCTCATGATATCTAGGAAAGCTGTAATAGAATGCGACAAATGGTGTAGAAACTACATAATGGATATAGAATCAAGAGCATCGCTATAGAAATAATCCGGAAAACTTCAAGTACTGCAGCCATGCAATAAGAGTAAATCGGTGAGAATTGTTCAAAGCATCAAAACAAGCCGAATACGTGTCGATACGCATTCAAAGCAACAATGCCTGCAAGAACGAGATTAGAGCAAGCAAAAAAAGGTAGAAAGGGTGCACACGTGGGTGTACAAGGTCAAGCAACACCTGCAAGAAGGGAGTTAGACCCAAGAAGCAAGCAAAAGAATGCGTAGTATGTACGCAAACAACGGAGAAATGTGTCGTATGTATATGCAACACAAGCTCTTGCATGAAACAGAGCACAAACAACAGCTAGTCATGGCTAGACTGTCTACTGTTTGTTGTTAGAGTCGAGAAAAATAGAAAAATACACCAGCAGACCGCGCTAAGCCTGGTATATCGCGCTAAGCGCGACTCAAACAGAGGCCAGCTTGCAGCCTGACAAGCCGACCGCAAAACAAAAGTCGATGTTTACGCTTAGCGCACCGTGGCGCTAAGCACGACCTGCAACCTGTAAAAATATGTTATTCTGGTCCGGACCACCTGTTTATGATGCTCTCATGCCACAGTTCGGTCCACACCATTAGGCCACAATCACATAGCGAATGAAAATCAAATGAACACATGAGGTATGCGAATCGAGCGATAAAACCAATGTTCATAGATGCATGAACATGTGAGGAATGCAAATCGAACGATAAAACCAATGTTCACATATACATGAACATGCGAGGAATGCAAATCGAACGATAAAACCAATGTTCATAAGTGCGTGAACATGCAAGGAATGCAAATTGAACGATAAAACCAATGTTCATAAGTGCATGAACATGCAAGGAATGCAAATTGAACGATAAAACCAATGTTCATATATGCATGAACATGCAAGGAATGCAAATCGAACGATAAAACCAATGTTCATATATGCATGAACATGCAAAGAATGCAAATCGAACGATAAAATCAATGTTCATAAGTGCATGAACATGCAAGGAATTCAAATCAAACGATAAAACCAATGTTCATATATGCATGAACATGCAAGGAATGCAAATCGAACGATAAAACCAATGTTCATAAGTGCATGAACATGCAAGGAATGCAAATCGAACGATAAAACCAATGTTCATATAAGCATGAACATGCGAGGAATGCAAATCGAATCGATAAAACCAAATGTTCATAGATGCATGAACATGCAAGGAATACAAATCAAACAATAAAACCAATGTTCATAGATGCATGAACATGCGAGGAATGCAAATCGAACGATAAAACCAAATGTTCATAGATGCATGAACATACGAGGAATGTAAATCGAATTGATAATTCCAATGTTCAATTGTGAAACTAAATGCATGAACATGCAAAGAATGCAAATCAAATTGATAATTCCAATGTTCAATTGTGAGGTGGAGGATGTATAAACATGCCAAGGATGCGAGTGAAATTCACAACTCTAAGGTTCATGTGTAAGGCAATGCAAGCTAGTCATGACATCTAGAAGTTTTCCTTCAAAGAATCTAAGTCATACATTATCACAAACACTTGGAAGGCATATGCAATGAAATATGTACAATGCGTGATGTTCCTAATGGACGAGATGCTAGAATATCTACATGTTGAATGCAAATTATGCTCAAATCATCATGAATCGATGCAATTAAATCAAAATAAATATTCTCTAATGCATGAGCATGTGATAGGTGATGCAAGATGCATGAATTTATGGCTCATCTGCAAGGGAAACACAGATGCACAAAGATATATGCATGCTATGTAAAAATCTTCACTCCGACACAAATAAGGCGGCAAAATCTAATTCGAATCAAAGAATTCAAGAGTACAAGTTCAAGATCCAGAATCTACATTGAATTTATATGCAATTTCAATCTTCAATTTCAGGAAAAGCTGAAAGTCAGAAACAGCTTAAAATAAGTGCTTATTTGAACCTAACACTTACTTGAACTTGAAGTTTGAGCCAAATTCAAGAGGAATTCCTTGTGCTCTTCAAAGAAAATACCAAATCGATGACGAAATGATGATAATCTTCAGAATTAGCCTTGAACTCTTGAAGAAAACTTGGAGTCATCAATGGTGAATTGAATAGGATGAAGGAGAAATCCTTGAATCTTGCAATTGGAGAGAAAATCAAGATTAAACCGTTCCTTCCATGTCAAGCACGTACAGAGGGAGTAGGTGAAGATCCTAATTGAATAGAGAGATGTTGCAAAGAAGAAGACCAGAATTTGCAGGGCGCGCTTAGCGCGGTCTGTGACTGAAGACGGTGTTGAACGGAGGTCCGGTGGCGGCCTGTGGTGGTTGCTTGGAGGGAAAGTTGCAATTTGAACTTTCTCTGAATTGGTGCTCTTATGTGTTGAGAGAATTAGAGTGTGATTGGTGAAAATTTGCAAAATGGTGATCCCCCCTTGATTTGTGAAGAGAAAATGTATTTATAGTTTCTAGGAATTGGGCCTAAGAACCATAATCAAGCCTAAATCACGATTATCCAAATGATTTTCGCAATTAATCCAAAACAGCCAAATCCATGCAGAATTCAGAGTCGGAATATAAATGAAAAGTGTCCGGAATGCGATTTTGCTTGAGTGAACCAAAATCCTGACTTGATCTGGTAAACGGTCAAGAAAATATGAATTTTTGAAGTTTCAGCACCAATTTAGAGCAACTGACACATGTAGAATTTTATTTGTGCGCTTCCGAGAAAATGCCTCGAACGAGGATCCTCTGATCAAAATTTGCAAATAAGTATTTGTGAGACAAACGAAGCTGACAAAGTTTATGAACTTTTGGCACTGGTCCTATCTTGTTTCGATGAAAATCAAATGAGATACGACCTAGCGAAGCTCATGTATCAGATGAACATTGCTCGGTTCAGCTCAAAAATCAACTTCAAAGAATGAAATTCCTATACTGATCGGTGAAGAACCAGATCCCGAGTTGTAAATGAAAGTTGTAGAAGATTTCGATACGGAATTGTAGAGATTGGTCCTGCTCAATTTCGAGTTTCCAGCTAGGAGATAAAGACTTTTTAGTGAGCCAAAACGCACGGTTCAGCACTAAAATTCAGCGTGATCCACTGGGGAAAACTGTTTGTTTGAGGACCTTCCTCATGAAACCTGCTCTCAGCCTTTAAACGAAAGTTGTAGAAAATAATGGGAGGGAGCCGATTATTGAAAATTAACAGAAAATACCCGAGGAGGTGAGACATATGCTTTCGGGAACACCCGAAAACCCGAAATCCGCTTTATTGAGAAAAAAGCGAGCGAACTCCTTTTTTTGCCTTGCCATTCAGGATACCTTGAGCATGGTAAATTTATGATGAATGCTATGCATGCGACTACATGTATGTTTATGCAATCAGATTAGAACCCTAAAATGCGGAAAAGAAGAGGGTAAATTTTGGGGTACAACACATAGCAATAGTGTGTTATCCTCATTTGCATTTCCCGAGGTCTTGTTGCAGTCAACATCTTACCTTGTGATCAAAACCAATTTACTTGGTATCTACTAAAACAGTATGTCCGTCACTGCTCTTTGTCTTCCAGTGCCATTACTAGATGTCTATCTATTTGTCTTCCAGTTCCATGCCCGATAATTTTTTCCCTTCATTTAGAGCGATTATTGGATGTAGTGGTTTCCTTCCGCTCGCCACACTTGGATGACTCGATGTAGCTTCAGATTTGGATATATTTGATTGTCTTTTCCATAGAGTTTTTCCCTTCATTCAAAGAAGATTATTGGATGAAGTGGTTTCCTTTCCACCCAGTGCCATTACTAGATGACTCTGATGTAGCTTCAAATTTGGATATATCTGATTGTCTTTTCCAGAGAGTTTTTCCCTTCATTCAGAGCAGATTATTGGATGTCGTGGTTTCCTTTCCGCCCAGTGCCATTGCTGGATGACTCTGATGTAGCTTCAGACTTGGATGTATTTGATTGTCTTTTCTAGAGAGTTTTTCCCTTCATGCAAAGCAGATTATTGGATGTCGTGGTCACTTTCCGTCTAGTGCCATTAGGAGATGATTATGATGTATCTTAAATTGTGTTTTGATGTGTTTTCCAGAGGGTTATCATCTCATTCCATGTTATTCCTGGATGTCACTACTTATCTTTCTAGGGTTTTATCCCTCTTTTTCCAAGTATTACTGGTTACTCTTTGTCAGCCCGACGAATATCCAAAAATATCTTGTCTTTCCACGTCATATCATCTACCACAAATTTCCAATTTCGAATCTTTCGTAATTCCCACAGTGTCTGTCTCATATCATACATCATCCTAAAAAAATGTCAAGAAAATATATTGCATTCAACGCATTCTTGTCATATTCCATTTACAAAATACCCATTGCATCTCAGGGCAAAATTTTGGGTTTTTGATATTTAACTATCTCCCACTGCGATAATATGAAGCTTGATCATCTTCATATCATCTAGTTGAAGATATTTAAATAGGGGCAGCTGTTGTACCCCAAATTTTACCCCGAGTTTTCACATTCATTTATCTATATCATATTTAAATTTTACTTGCATATTTTCATTTTTTATTCGCATTCCCTATTTATCTTCAATTTAATTTACCCTCTCCATCATTTTTATTTTATTTAGCTTATGTTTCATCATTGCATGCAAATGCATTCATATCATTGATTATATGGTTATTGATTTGAGGTGACTCACAGTGGGTTTTCTTTGAACATATCAGAAGTTTTGTCCAAGGCAACATATCAGAAGTTCTGTTATCAGAAGTTTTGTCCAAGGCAACATATCAGAAGTTCTGCCGAAGGCAACATATCAAAAGTTCTGTCCAAGGCAACATATCAGAAGTTCTGTTATCAGAAGTTCTGTCCAAAGCAACATATCAAAAGTTCTGTTATCAGAAGTACTATCCAAGGAACATATCAAAAGTTCTGTTATCAGGTGTTCTGTCCAAGGCAACATTTCAGAAGTTATGGTATCAGAAGTTCTGTCCAAGGCAACATATAAGAATAAAGAATTTAAACTAGGTCATAAAAATATTAAATTTTGAACTTGTTTTATATAAAAAAAATCCATAAAACATATTTATATTACTTAAAAAATTAAATTTATGTATTTTATTAGTTAAATTTAATAAATTTTATGATGTTTGGAGGGAAAGTTGTCGCCTAAAGGGAAAGGATGGAAAGCTTTAATTCTCAAATTGGCTTTTGCCAGGACCATTCATGGCGTCTGGTTGTATAGAAATGATAGCATTTTTGAGAAATATCATGATAGAGACAAAACTGTGAATAATATCATAGACAGCATAGTGTATAGAGGGGAGGAATACAAAAATCAGGAAGCATATCGATAGCATGATGTTGTAGATTCTATTTTTTTTCCGATTTTTGTCCTGTTTGTGGGATGGATCTCATACGATCGCCTTGTATGCTTTCTTGTTTTTTTGAATTAATATATTCTTCTTTTGATTCAAAGTTCTCGCCTAATTTTTTCAGTTGTTGAAATTTGTTTGCAACATCTAAAAATGTAGCCTTTTGTTGAATATCTAAAGTTGTTCCCATAAATTTTTAAGGGGCATTTTTAAGTTATTTTTATAGAGTAATCATTGGAATGCTTGAAAATCGTTACAAAAAATAATTTAGGAAACATTTGTGAGGTGATGCAAGATTTATTTTTGAAACAAACAAAAATTATCGTCTAATCTGTTGCACTAAAAGAGTTGTTAGGAGCAACAAATAATATAATTAATCTGGTTGCGAAACCTATTAAAGGAGTTGGAATTGTCACAAAAGGAGCCGACCAAGATATTCATAGATAATAAGTTAAAAATATTTTTGGCAAAGAACCTAGTCTTTTATTATAGAAGTAACTATATTGACACACACTATAACAATAATAGAGAGTGTGTTTCTAACAATGAGTGTGTTTATTGATTGCTTGGATTATATCATTTTAATCTTTATCTGTTTAAATGTTGATTCATTTGGAAGGTTTTTATATGTTCTATGATAAGTTTATGAGCTTTAATGGCATGCTTCTGAATGTGAATTTCTCTAATGCTAAATTTCTTCTAAACTTTATTTCACTTGATTCTCTAATAATGTGTGTAGCTCAATGTTCTCTATGCTTTATTTGGATAAAATAGATGTCATTAAAATTTTTATGTAATTTTTAATTTTGTATTTTCTTGATTCTTGCACATATGCTAGATATGATCCTATTTAAGTGGTTGGATTATTGCATTTATGTTAGATTTTATCATTAAATTGGTTGCATTATAGGTTATGTTTGTATATTGTTTCACGCCCTATGTAAATCGAATTTTAAGAGGCATATATCTTCATTTTTTTTAATTTTATTTTGGGATGTGCATGCAAGGGATCTCACCTCAATATATATTCTTATGTTTTATAATTGTTCACTTATTTATCTAAATCGACTTCTATTTTTATGGTCTTATAGTTATTCTCATATTCTATGGTTGGTGACAACTATATAAGAGATCATGATCCTCCAACGCTGCAGTAAGAATTTTTATATGGATGCAAGGTGAAGTAAACTCCTCAACCATGACGATGGAAATTTGGTTTGTCATCAATTCTTGAACCAATAACAAGAACTATTATTGGAACATCATCTCTACCAGACATAATACTTTATAAATGTCGACCAAGTCGCATTATTATAATACCACTGGATTGCATTGGATTCACCCGATCTTGCTCCAAGTAACATTATCATAATACCAATGGATGGTATTGGATTCATTCCTCCATGTTTGATTATCACAATTTCATTCTCAAAGTCACATTAGCACATCTTCAAATTACATCATTACAATGACGTCCCAGCCGCATTATTACATCTTCCAAGTGACTATTTTTTGTACATCCTAAGGATAAAGATCTGCCTCGTTGTTATATGTTGACATGTACGGACTGCACATGTATTAAGAAATGATTGTTACAAATCACTCGCTTATATTTGTATTAAGGTTATTTTTATTTCAAAATTTAGAGGCTTCTTTTTTTACTAGATGGTTTTTTAATAGCAAAGATAATAAATTATGATAAATAATTATAGTACAAAAACCAACTAAACAAGAAAAAATTTAGAAAAATATGGAACAAATGAGCGAATATGATTCCCAACAACCGAAAGAATCAAGGGAGACAAACACTACTTCTTTTGATCTAATTATCTCTAACAACGTTAGTTTATTTGTATATGCTTTTAACCACGTTCGAGGTGAAAGCTTCATCATAAAAAATATTTTTTGTAGTAGTAAATCTCTTCATCTTCACTTATTTGTATTGTCGGTGTCTAAAACTTGACAATTTAAACCTTCTAATCTCCTTTATAATACTTAACAAAAATATCTCATACCTTTATATATATATATATATATATATATATATATATATATATATATATATATATATATATATATATATATATATATATATATATATATATATATATATATATATATATATATATATATATATATATATATATATATATATATATATATATATATATATATATATATATATATATATATATATATATATATATATAACCCTAACTAATATGAGGTTGTATTACATAACTTTCAACTAAGTAATTAAATTTGGATTATATCTCACATTCTACGATAAAATATGTTTTCTCGCGTTCAAATAGATATTCATCTTCTGAGAGAGTTTGGTTTTTTCACGTCCTTAGAATTACACTGGTTCATGTGACTAGAATATTGAAATTGAAAACAAGATGGGTTATATTGGTTTTCTATAAACTAAATGTAAAAATTGATTTATCATTGAGAGGGAATTTGAAATTGATATGTGAATGAGAGAGAAATTAAAATTGGTTGGTAAGTGAGAGTGGGATTTGAATTTGAAACTTTTATATTAATCATATTTCTAATTCAACTAATATGAACAAAATTATATTAAAAATTGATTTTCTATTATTAAAATTGATTTTAATTTTATATTGCTCCTTACCGTATTTATAATAAAAAACTTTGTTCTACCATACTATATTTATATTTGTTTTTGAATTTTTTTAATATAAAATACCAAAATTAACTATCATATATATATATATATATATATATATATATATATATATATATATATATATATATATATATATATATATATATATATATATATATATATATAATTATTGACCATCTATTATTAATATTCCATTGAAATTAATATTTATAATTTTTCTTAAAAAGGTAATAATTTTAAAAAAAATTTAATAAGTTTATTTTTATTATTTATTGGTAAATATTTTTATTTTTGGACATATATTTCAAAATTATTTTCAATAAAAAATAACAGTTCCTATAATAATATGTTATCTTATTTTTAAATATATTTGACTATGATTTATAATAAAGAATTTAAACTATGTCATAAAAATGTTAAATTTTGAACTTGTTTTATATAAATAAAATTCATAAAACATATTTATATTACTTAGAAAATTAAATTTATGTATTTTATTATTTAAATTTAATAAATTTTATGATGTTTGGAGGGAAAGTTGTCGCCTAAAGGGAAAGGATGGAAAGCTTTAATTCTCAAATTGGCTTTTGCCGAGACCATTCATGGCGTCTGGATGTATAGAAATGATAGCATTTTCGAGAAATATCATGATAGAGACGAAATTGTGAATAATATCATAGACAACATAGTGTATAGAGGGTGGGGGAATAGAAAAATCAGGAAGCATATCGATAGCATGATGTTGTAGATTTTGTTTTTTTTTTCCGATGTTTGTCCTGTTTGTGGGATGGATCTCATACGATCGCCTTGTATGCTTTCTTGTTTATTTGAATTAATATATTCTTCTTTTGATTCAAAGTTCTCGCCTAATTTTTTCAGTTGTTGAAATTTGTTTGCAACATCTAAAAAATGTAGCCTTTTGTTGAATATCTAAAGTTGTTCCCATAAATTTTTAAGGGGCATTTTTAAGTTATTTTTATAGAGTAATCATTGGAATGCTTGAAAATCGTTACAAAAAATAATTTAGGAAACATTTGTGAGGTGATGCAAGATTTATTTTGGAAACAAACAAAAATTATCGTCTAATCTGTTGCACTAAAAGAGTTGTTAGGAGCAACAAATAATATAATTAATCTGGTTGCGAAACCTATTAAAGGAGTTGGATTTGTCACAAAAGGAGCCGACCAAGATATTCATAGATAATAAGTTAAAAATATTTTTGACAAAGAACCTAGTCTTCTATTATAGAAGTAACTACATTGACACACACTATAACAATAATAGAGAGTGTGTTTCTAACAATGATGTGTAGTTGTAGTTTATGAAGATTTATGATCAAGCTGCTGAGATCTTTATCAAGCCTCTCAAGTAGGAAGAATTTGTGAAGTTAAGATATTTACTTGAACTAGCAAAATAAATTTTAAGGGGGTGTTGAATATTTTAATTGATTTTAAAAACTATGTTAGTTTTGGGCCTTTAAGAATTTTAAGTCCAAATTTGTGTTGTATTAGGTCCAATTTCTAGAAGTCTATTCTAGAGGGATTTGTGGAGCTCTCTTGAAGATAAGTACAAGTTTATTTTAAGAGAGTGATTTATAGCCTTTAGATTATGTTTGTGGTAGAAAAATCCTAATCGTAGATTTAAGAATGTCACTAGTATAAATAGATGTGATGTATCAAATCAAACATTATAAACACTCAATAATACAAGTAGCTTTTTCCCTTTTCCTAAAATTTCCTATCCTCTCCCAAATACTTAAACACTTTCTCCACCTCTCCAAAACTTCATTCCAATATCACTTATCTTTAATATTAAATTACTTTTAAATATTATGATGGAATTATATTTTTTTTACTGGGCTAAAATAATACAATGACCCATTGAAATGTATAACCCCATTAAATAAATACAAAACCTAGCTTTATATTGAACGTGCATCCCTTCCACCTTTTTGCAATTCCCGTAGGTAAGCTTAATTTTAAATACCAATTAAACTTGAATCAATTGAGACAAAAGCTATCATGAGTTTAATTTAAACACGAGTATGCTTTTTCACTACGTCTTGAGATATGATTCTTCCATCTTCTTAATTTTATTCATATGTGCTATTCTAATTTGTAATAAATCTTGTTTTAAAATATGCAGCATTCTGACAGTTTAAGATGAAGTTTGTTCATTCAACAGTATATCTACGATGCGATTTAACTGTCATTTCTCTTGAATTTTTGTTCCATTTCGACTGTGATTTCATTGATTAAATGAGGTGAGTTTTATTTTAATTAATTATTTTTGCTTTCTTGGGATTTTGATGTTTCTGTTATGGAGTTTCTGTGATTTCCTTGATCAATCCACTGTAAAAAATAAATAAAACTAATTTCTAAAATATTTTATTCCAGGGCTAACGTCTTCCTTCTAGAAGAGTTCTACCCTCGGACTTGACATGTCAATTAAAGTTTTCACCTAATTGAATAATCAAGGTGATCTTGTTTGTGCATCTACTGTTTCTAGTTCTTGGAATGATTTTGGTAAGTTATTTTATTGATTGATTGGATTATATCATTATAATATTTATCTGTTTAAATGTTTATTCATTTGGAAGGTTTTTATATGTTCTATGATAAGTTTCGAGCTTTAATGGCATGCTTCGAATGTGAATTTCTCTAATGCTAAATTCCTTCTAAACTTTATTTCACTTGATTCTCTAATAATGTGTGTAGCTCAATGTTCTCTCGTGCTTTATTTGGATAAAATAGATGTCATTAGAAATTTTATGTAACTTTTAATTTTTAATTTTCTTGATTCTTGCACATATGCTAGATATGATCCTATTTAAGTGGTTGGATTATTGCATTTATGTTAGATTTTATCATTAAATTGGTTGCATTATAGGTTATGTTTGTATATTGTTTCACGCCTATGTAAATCTAATTTTAAGAGGCATATATCTTCTTTTTTAAATTTTATTTTGGGATGTGCATGCAAGGGATCTCACTCAATATATATTCTTATGTTTTATAATTGTTCATTTATTTCTCTAAATCGACTTCTTTTTATGGTCTAATAGTTATTCTCATATTCTATGGTTGGTGACAACTATATAAGAGATAATGATCCTCCACCGTTGCGAAGAATTTTTGTATGGATGCAAGGTGAAGTAAACTCCTCAACCATGACGATGGAAGTTTGGTTTGTCATCAATTCTTGAACAAATAACAAGCACTATTATTGGAACATCATCTCTACCAGACATAATACTTTATAAATGTCGACCAAGTCGCATTATTATAATACCATGGATTGCATTGGATTCACCCGATCTTGCTCCAAGTTACATTATCATAATACCAATGGATGGTATTGGATTCATTCCTCCATGTTTGATTATCACAATTTCATTCTCAAAGTCACATTAGCACATCTTCAAATTACATCATTACAATGACGTCCCAGCCGCATTATTACATCTTCCAAGTGACTATTTTTTGTACATCCTAAGGATAAAGATCTGCCTCGTTGTTATATGTTGACATGTACGGACTGCACATGTATTAAGAAATGATTGTTACAAATCACTCGCTTATATTTGTATTAAGGTTATTTTTATTTCAAAATTTAAAGGCTTCTTTTTTTACTAGATGGTTTTTTAATAGCAAAGATAATAAATTATGATAAATAATTATAGTACAAAAACCAACTAAACAAGAAACAATTTAGAAAAAGATGGAACAAATGAGCGAATATGATTCCCAACAACCGAAAGAATCAAGGGAGACAAACACTACTTCTTTTGATCTAATTATCTCTAACAACGTTAGTTTATTTGTACGCTTTCAAAGACGCTCGAGGTGAAAGCTTCATCATAAAAATATTTTTGTAGTAGTAAATCTCTTCATCTTCACTTATTTGTATTGTCGTGTCTAAAACTTGACAATTTAAACCTTCTAATCTCCTTTATAATACTTAACAAAAATAACTCATACCTTTTATATATATATATATATATATATATATATATATATATATATATATATATATATATATATATATATATATATATATATATAACCCTAACTAATATGAGGTTGTATTACATAACTTTCAACTAAGTAATTAAATTTGGATTATATCTCACATTCTACGATAAAATTTGTTTTCTCGCGTTCAAATAGATATTCATCTTCTGACAGAGTTTGGTTTTTCACGTCCTTAGAATTACATTGCTTCATATGACTAGAATATTGAAATTGAAAACCAGATGGGTTATATTGGTTTTCTATAAACTATATGTAAAAATTGATTTATCATTGAGAGGGAATTTAAAATTGATGTGTGAATGAGAGAGAAATTAAAATTGGTTGGTAAGTGAGTGGGATTTGAATTTGAAACTTTTATATTAATCATATTTCTAATTCAACTAATATGAACAAAATTATATTAAAAATTGATTTTCTATTATTAAAATTGATTTTAATTTTATATTGCTCCTTACCGTATTTATAATAAAAACTTTGTTCTATATATATATATATATATATATATATATATATATATATATATATATATATATATATATATATATATATATATATATATATATATATATATATATATATATATATATATATATATATAATTATTGACCATCTATTATTAATATTCCATTGAAATTAATATTTATAATTTTTCTGAAAAAGGTAATAATTTAAAAAAAATTTAATAAGTTTATTTTTATTTTTTATTGGTAAACATTTTTATTTTTGGACATATATTTCAAAAAAAATTTCAATAAAAAATAACTATCCCTATAATAATATGTTATTTTATTTTTAAATATATTTGACTATGATTTATAATAAAGAATTTGAACTATGTCATAAAAATATTAAATTTTGAACTTGTATTTGTTCGCGTTAAAAGGCGACGCGCCTGAGGATGCGAACGTGAGTTCGGATCTTCTGGTACGCAACGATTTAAATCTTTTGATTTGTTTATAAAGATGCCGCGAGCATCAAGCTTTATTATTTTCAACACAAGAAAGATGATTTAATGATTATGAAAAGGGAAAGTGAAATACCCTCAATTGATATTGGTATGCGAACGACTAGCGCAAACTAGACATAACGCATCGGGGAGATTCGAGTAAGGGGATTGTTATATAAAGGGAATAGATGGAGCACCCTAAATATATGTAGTTATCTACGACTTTATATATGAATATGTTTGATATGTTTGTGTGTTTTAATTGCTATTTCTATGATTGGGAAAGTTTCTCCTTTGGGATTTTAAGAAATAGTAGATTATGTGGGATTCTAGGTTTTGTTATTATTATGCTCGCAAAGATCTGTGGATCTTCTGCATACATATCCGCTAGTGGGAATCAAAGCATTTGTAGCTCGGATCTCTGTGGTTCTATGGTTTGTTTGGTCCGAGGAGAAAGAAATTTGCTCGCCAAGGATGAGACCTTGTGCCTCCGTATTTCTCAAAGGGATGTTGAGAAAGTCAGAGCAATCGTAGTTCCCACTTATGCTAGTGGAAAGCAACGGGATGTTAGTAAGAGACAGACAAATGTCATCTTAATGAAAAATGTATCTAATCTATTTCATCACATACATTTTTGAAAAGTTTGACTGATTAAAATCTTTCGTCGTAAGTATTAGGTGTTTTGCTTGAGTGTAGAAGCGTTACCACTTACATGTTTAAGAAAGATGTTTTGAAAAAGATGATTAAATCTTTTAACTGTAAGTATTGAGTGTTTTGCTTGAGTGTACAAGCGTTACCACTTACAATTAATAGATGTTTTTTGTTTGAAAAGAGTGTAAAAAGTTTGAAAAGTTTTGAAAAGTTTTTGACTGTATGTGATGTAATGGATGAGATACTTCTTCCATAGAGATGATAGATGTCTAAATCTCAAGGAGAAATTGATTGGATTAAAGGGATGCTTTTAAGAAGCCCATGGGTCCTTGTATTGTTAGCCCAAGAGGAGGCATTCCGAGGGTCATCGAGGGTCCTTGTATGAAGCTCAAGAGGAAGCTGTATGGCTGGTTTTGGCTTGAAAGGGATTTCACCGAGAAACCGTCCTTTTCTGAATAAGAGCAATTTCACCGGGAAATTTTACTCTCTGGGGAATTTGAAAGTGATTTCACCGGGAAACCATCCTTTCAGGGTTCTATCTTAGCGCGGGTGATTCTTTGTATTGGAAGCCCAATATGAGGCTGTTAAGAGATTTCCTATCTCTTTCATTGTATGATGCCCAAGAGAAGGCTAAACTCAATGAGGAGTTCTTTTGAACGAAGCCCAAGAGGAGGCTAACTCAATAGGGGAGTGTTGTCTTATATGAAGCCTAAGCGGAGGCTAACTCTGCGGGGAGAGTTTCTTTGTACAAAGCCCAAGAGAAGGCTAAACTCTGTTGGAGATAAAAATATCTTGTATGAAGCCCAAGCGGAGGCTAGCCCATGCTGGTGATGGATTTTCTTGTATAAATCCCAAGCGGAGGCTAGCCCATGCTGGTGATGGATTGTCTTGTATAAAGCCCAAGCGGAGGCTAAACTCAATTGAGGATGAGTTATCTTGTATGAAGCCCAAGCGGAGGCTATACTGTGGGAAACCTATTGATTAGTCTAATTGTTATGTTATTATTAGACGGTTGTATAAACAGGTGTGTGTGTGATATGTATTCACAGGAGTTTATGAAGGAAATATAAACAATGCATGATGTTTATTTACAGCAGTTTATGAAATATAAACAAGTGTCTGTGAAACGAACGTTTAAAACGAGCGCGCAACTTGATTATTTACAAGTTTGAACTGTGTACAAGGAAGTAAATATGTACACGAACGAGTTTTTATGTACAGAAAAAGATGGATGTACATAGGAGGGTTGGGACTTACACTGTAAGAGAGGCCCATTGATTTGAAAGCAGTTTCACAGGGAATAATGCTCCTTTCAATACCAATGGTATTCAGTGTGTATACAGATGAAACGGAAACGGATGATCGAAATTTATCTGTGTTGGAGTATTTGTAAAAAGTATCTGTGTTATGTACAGATGAAAGTTTTGTATGAAAAGTATTTGATATGTACACAGAAAATATGTACACAAAAGACTATTTTGTTTGAGTATACACAAGTGATGTAAAAAACAAACGATCGAAGTTTGTCTGTACTTGAGTATAAAAGAAATATCTGTATTATGTACAGATGAAACTTTGTAAAAAGTGTTTGACAAAAGTTTGATATGTACAAAGAAATATTATGTACATAAAAGAATGTTATGGGACTTACACCGTGATGGAGGCCCATTGGTCAAAAAGAAATTTTACTCAGAAGAATTCTTCCTTTAGAACCAATGGATTCGGTGTATAGACAAACGAATGAAAACAAACGAAAGAAATTTGTTTACATTTGAATATTAACAATGATAATTTGAGTATGTACAAGTAAAATTAAATATGTACATAAAGGATTGAGACTTACACCATAAGGGTGGCCCATGATCGATCGAGAAATTCGAGAGAAGACGAATTTGATTTTATCGTTTAAATCGGATTGATCATGGTAAAAAGATGCAAGTTTGATGAAATGTTTTGAAAAATGATTTGAAAATGTTTTGAAAATGTTTTGTTCATTTATGAAAAGTTTTTTGAAGAAAATCGGAAGTCGAAAACTTGAAAAATTCACCTTTTAAGGAGGTTTGAAAAGTGTTTAGAACGTCGTTTTCGGCTCGATCAAAATTTAATCAGATGAAAGTTTTTTCTGAAAATTTTTGCACTATCATAAAATAGAAGTATTTATTGACAAGTGTTTAAAAAATCATCTCAAAATGAGAAGTTTTGATTGGTCAAAAAAATTGTGAAAGTTTGATAAGAAAACATGAAAAAATTGGAAGTTTGTAAAAAAGAATGGTCTTGGTGGGTTTTGAACCCATGACCATGAGGTGGGGCACGTGGCAAGAAGAACTTAAAGGCAAGCATACTACCACTGGGCCAAACGCGCTGAGTTGTTTAGTGGACTAACACACGCGTTGAAAAAGGATTGGATCATTTGAAAATTTAAATTTGAAGAACACCAAGAACACGCGCGCAGTCCTGGGTTCGTGTTTTGATTTTCAGTTTCATGAATTCAACCTAAAATCTTTGTTTCTCAATGAAATCCAATGATGTAAACATCAAAGTTGCTCGATTTTGCACCACGAATATGAATATGTATGTTAATTTCATTTATATTAAGCCCAGAATGTTTTGGTTTCGAAGAACACTCATGAACCCTAATCTGAAAAACTCAAATTAAATGATGAAGGTTGGATGATTGTTTGATTTTATTGAGGGTTAATGATCGTTTTTAGTGCAGAAAAAGAATGGCCAAGAGCTTTTTTTGATTGGTGCAAGGAATATGGATATCAGTTCATATGCTTACCTGGAAAAATGAGAATCGAGGAAGCTTAAATTGTGTTTCCAGCACTGGTTTGAGGATTGCTACACCTTCATCGGCATGTTGTTCACAATGATTTCCGGTGAAACAACCGCTAGTCTTCAAACTATTGAATAAGCATTATAATCGTTATGTTATTCAATCCTCGGTAACTGCGGATCGACTAGATTGATCCTATGGGTATCGGCTGTTGGTATAAACTTAAGATAAAGATCCATATTTGAGACTTGTTTTGGAGGTTTTGTATATGTCAATATACGTTTCGATTACTTAGTGACGTGATCAAGTTAATAACGTATATTTGGTTCGAACAAACAAGAACATGCAGTGTTCGAAATAGCAACAAAGTATATAAATGCAGAATATTCAAATAAACTCTTAAAGTGTAAAAGATTTTCAAAGTATTTGTGAAACGTAAAAGACAGGAATGTAAACAAATGTATAAAAACTTTGGAAATAACAACGTTAATGTAAAGGTTTACGAAAAGTAAAGAACTTCAGAATGGTAGAAAAAGCATTTAAATGAAATGACTTTGAAAATAAAGAAACTTAAAAGACATTGATGCAAGATAAACTTAGACCGGAGGAATAAAGATACATTGAATAATAAAGTCTTGGTGCAATCATACGTACATCATTCGTGCATTCGCTTCCTAGCCATGTGGTATTTTGAATGTGGTGAATTTTAGTACAATAGATATGACACACCGAAATCCTAACATTAAGATTCCTATTTATACTAATTAAACCATAACGGTTCAACCCATAAGATCTTGCCACGTTTAGAACATGCAACACACCATGCTTCTCTTGCTTCCACGTTTCGAACCGTTTCTTGGCAGCGTTTCAACTCCTTTTATCCCGCTTGCGTTTGAATTTCAAATGTATCACTCGCTCGATCTCGAACCCATTTCCTCCGGTATGATTCTATTACCCGATCGAAGCTTGTTTCACATATATCACCGATTTCATTCGACATTCCTAACTCAATACATCCATTCGAAGGGCTAATTTCTTTCTTTCCAAACTATGATATTCACTATATTCCCTTGAATACTTTAACGTCATCTCGTCTCGAGCTCCATGATATTTCTTGAATCACAAGACATCAAAATCTTGACTAACAAAATGCCCTTTAAAATATGTATTTGAATCCTTTTAAGAAATACTTATTTTAAATATATCTAAGATTTTGATGTGACTCTTGAGTAATTATGACCACACACGATTTCCATCATGTCAATCACGATGACCCCGGGTTTTGAACCACTTTTACACAGTAACCACGGTATGGTGCATTTATTGAAAGCAATGATTATCCTTAATCACGCTCATTACCAATACTAACTTCACACTACCTCATCTTGTAACCAACCCACGTCTCCCACGTAACTTGGCATTAGTTGGTGAGTGTTTCCACCCTCACTATAAAACCAAACAAACTTTAGTCTTTCCACTTTTCCACACTGAATCTTCTTCTTCCTTTCTTTCTCGTAAAAACCCTAATCTCTTTAATCAAAACCCCAACAATGTCTTCATCAACATCCCAGGTAAAAAAGATTTCTAAGAAGAAGAATAAGAACACTGGAACAATTTTGGAAAGCAAGGTTGGCACTCACCAAGGTCATCCTGTACTTATGCCCCAGGGACTCTCCAAAGAACAAGAGCTCTTATATTCCTCTCAGGTATTAATCCCTACTAACGCTCGGAAAAGATTTGCCCTAATGGGTCCCCTTACGGTTTTTGAGATTCTTAAGGATACACGAAACATATTTCCTGTCTGTTACGATTTCAAACCTTTATTCAATACCATGGAAAACCCTAGGGTAGGAACTGAAAATGTCAATGATCCTGTTGCTACAAAGGACGTAGAAACTCCTATGACTACCCCAAAAGACCCTTTCATTCGGACTATGTCAAAAACAACTTTAAACCATTTCGATCTGTCCAACTCGATGTAGCATATCAAACGGTTCGCCAAAATGGAAGTTAAGAAAGGACATCTGGAGGAATTAGGTATCTATAATTTCTAAAATTATCCAAACCAGGCTTCATACAGTCATCCTCTGTTATTCGCATCCTGTATTTTGGATAGCACCTATAATACCTTCCACCTTCCCGAGGGATGATCACACCACATTCTTTGACATAACCGCCATCATCGGACTAACACCGTAGGGAAACATATGTTCCGATCTTTGAGGAACATTCAAGTATTATCGATTTCGATATCAAACTAGCAGCTTCTCCAAATTCATCATCATTACCATGAAGGTGATAGTGTCTCGATGTTGAACACATTGCCTTCCTTACTCTTTGGCTATCACGATATGTTTTGCAGTCACCAAGTAGCTAGTAGGTTCATTCCTCGGCAAGAGATTTGCATGAGAACAGAGGATTAACTTAAGCGAACTCTGCTAGTCGACCTTTATGAGAGCCCGAGATCAGCCGCTTCGAGCTTGAAATCTCATACCCAAGAACATCTTGTTAGCTGGTCCCTTCGGTTGCTCCAGTTATGGCTAAATGCTATGTTCGAGTCTTCGCTCTCCACTGCAGATACTATTAATGAGCAAGATCCAGAGATAGTTGATCGAAACGTTGAGGGCACGAGGCTAAGGAGATTGACTCCTAGTGATGACAAGGCCGATTTCCGTGTTTCATTTCAAAGTACATTATACTTCCTAACAACATGAATTTAAAGAAACTATGGCGCCTTTGCTTCGAGGACTCATGGACCATCATGGTTCACTATGTCTCTTTCGGAGGCTGCTAAATGCAAGGAAATCCAAGATATCTGGAAGGCCTTTTTATTACCAAGACTGATCTCTTCAAGAATTACTCCGACCAAGAACCAGATCCTCTTATTTGCCTATCAACCTAACTTCGTTTCGAGACAATTTGGTCTGTGTCAATTAATACCTGAACCCTTGTTCCAAACTCAAAGCGCCATTACCTCTGGTCGAACTTTTAAAGCCAGAGATGCCAAGCTTCAACAAGAACAATATCAAAAGTTCGCCCAATTCAACTTAATCCCTTTCGAACCAGCTCCCTTTTCTTCAAAGAGTTTTCTAGATTGGTGGATTAAATTCTATCAATCTCATATGTTTGACACTCTTACCATTCAAGCTAAACTGACTGCTGCGTCATGTGCACGACACAAAAGAAAGTAATTGACCACGCTCGAGAGATTAAAGCTTTTCAGAATTACTCCGAAACTACTTATGATCCCACACGCCTGCAAACCACTGTATATCGAGCGGCTCAAACCTTGAGGGAAAAATTTAAAGAAAAAATTTCTAAGTTCAAACTCCCTCCAAGGTTGTCACCTGAGGATAGGTATAGTTGGCACCGAAATGCATCCACCTAAATTTCCACAACTACCTACCTCAGAATTGGCTCTGGCTTGGTTTCCTCCATATCCTTGGTGGTTAATTTGCAGCGAAATGCTCAAATATAAATCCCACAAGAAACTAAAGCCATCTGAGACTGTGACATGGGCTCGACATCGCTTCATAATTTCCTGTGACTCTCGCTATGACCTTTCCGCCATGTCGATTCTTTCAAAGAGGGCGTAGGTGCGAATGTTTTGGGAAATCCCAAATATTTATTACTTTGTTTTAACTCGTTTTAATTGCTTGATTTCAGCCCCTGTGATCAAGACTACGCATCAAGACGAAGGAAGGAACATTTCAACAATCCCACGAGACAAATGATAGTGTGCCTAAAGTGACTCCAACAATCAATCCTGCAACTACAACAACGAACACCGCTGCGCCCACTCCAACAACTACTCAAGTCACCCCACCTACAACAACTGTTCCGATTCCGAAGGTAAACAATTTATCCCGCTATTTCGAAATAAGTCTGATTTTTCTATAACTTGAGTCTAAATTGCATTTTGTACCAATTCAGACAAGTAAACTTCCTCCGACCACTCCAAAAAAGAGAAAAACTAGCACCATTGGGAAGACTCTCAAAACTGGAGAAAGTTCTACAACGGCTTTGCAAAAGAAACAGAAAAGAGACATACCAAAGGATACTGACGTCTCTGGACTTGATTCAAGAGATGTTGCTCCCACATACCAATCCAAAATTCCACCTTCGACCTCCAATGTAATATTGGAACACATAGACAGTAACATATCTACGGATAACCCACAGGTAAGTTTACTTCGAATTCTTAAAATGATTATTCGTACCTTAGTTATCAGTCTCTAATCTTCTCTTCTTTTTTTTTCATGTAGGATGATTCGACCCAGATCCCAACCAACTCGACTCCTCCTCCGCAAGCATCCGCTCCGATTCACTCTTCTCCTCATGGGGATTCGAATAACCCAGTGCAAAACAGAGGCTCTTCTATGGCATTCCAACTGAGCTCTTGATCGACCTGATGATCAAGGCACTTCGCCTCCTCTCAAGGAGACCAATGAAATAATGCCTGAAGATGCTACAGAACTACCTTCAGAGGTTCTTCACCCAAAATCTCCTCCAACAATCCCTCAAGAGCGTGAACAAATACCTCAAACTGAAGAGGAAAAAACCACTGCCTCTCAAGAGAGTGAAGATTCTAGCGAGGGAAGGTCTGAGGATGAAGAAGGAGAAGACGCTCAAGAGGTTTCGAGCGAAAGAACGGGGTCTGATGCTGATGGTGATCAGAATGATGATATCGAAGTGGTGGACTTGACTGATGATGAACAAGATGATGGAAACGTGAATAACGACGGTGATGGTCTTCGTACTAATGAACCAATGGACTTCGAAATGGATGTTACTCCATTACGTATGGAACTTCCTGGGTCTTCTCAGCCCCAAACAGCTGAAGAAGAATTAGCCAATTTGAAAAGAAATGACCCTATTGGGTACATGAAGGCTAAGTTGGCTCAAGGGATGTTCCACTTCTGGCGACGGTCTGGTTCGACCTCTAGGTCTATGCCTTCTGATGATAGGGTTGTGCTTCTTCATAGAATTAGAAAAACAATCCTCAATGTGGATCTATTCGAAGTGCTTAAACAAGATAGCACCGCTTGTTTCATCATGAAGGGATTACTGAACCAAGTTGACCTCACTACCTGCTCTCTGGAAGTTAGTACCATCCTATTCGAACTTCTGTCTTTGTTGGATAATGTGACTGGATGCCTCCTCCAGGATGAATCTGCTGTAAATAAGGTTCAAGAGAAAAGAGCTTCAATGGATGCTGCTTATGAACATGCCTCAAAGCTTCGGAAGAAGTCAAGAGCTTGCCACGCATTAAGCAAGCTGAGGCGACTATGAGCTTCGATCTCAATCCATCCTCCTCTGGGAGAAACAGATTCAAGAACTTCAGGCTAAGATCAAAGAGGCCCAGCAGCAACAAATTGCCTATGAATCCAACACCTTTGGGAACCGATTTGAAGAACTTCTTAACAAGGGCCTTGCTGAAACAGAAGCGGCTGAGCAACTCAAAGGTGAAGTTGCCATCCTCGAAGGTGCCAAGCGCTTTACCCAACAAAGACTTGAGTCTTTCAAGAATATCTTCGACCGGCTGAGGAACAATCCCCACTTTTGAATCTTGATTATTTTTGTAATTCTTGTATTTTGATTAAATGTTTACTTGTAACGCTTGAACAACGCCATTTTGGCAATTATGTTACCATTTTGGCATTTCATTACAATATTGTGACTACATTGTTAGTATTCGAATCTCCTGCAGGCATGGTTTATACTTTTTTAAATACTTCCCATTTACCTTTAGGATTCGTTTATCATCGGCCGTTCTTCTATTTCATACGCATTGTTCGAAAACGTTTTGCTATTCGAAAGGGCCTTCCCAATGAGGTGACCATTTACCCAATGCTTTATTCTTTTGTCCATGGGCAATATGACTTTCCATACTAAGTCATTAGCGTTGAATGTCTTACCTTTACTCTTTTGTTATATGCCCGGCCTCTCTTTCCTTTTGCCTCATTAGATTTCCAATGCATGTAGTCTGATTGTCTAACTCAACTAACTCATTCACCATCATTTCCCAATATAATGACGCGGGAGTTCATGTTGTCTTTGATTCAACGACTGTAGATGAATTTCTACAGTAAGACCGCATCATGTCCAAATGTTAGTTGAAAGGTAGTATTGGTAGCTTCTTTAGGGAGATGTTCTACAGGCCCATAGTACTTGGTCTAAAGTTTTATGCCAATTTTGGCTTTTACCAATGTGTTTTTGATCAAACCAATTATTACTTTGTTGGTCGCTTCACCGACCATTTGCTTGAGCATAATATGGTGTTGATGTCAATAGTCTAAATCCCATCTCCGAGCGAACTCTTGCATCTTTCTACGAGAACTGCAGACCTTAGTCAGTAGTTATATACTTCGGCAATCCAAACCTATAGATTATTTGTTTATGTATGAATTAATAGCTTTGATCTCGCAGCTACTAATGGTATCACTTGATCCACTTAGTAAAATAATCTATTCCTACCAAGATACTCTGACCTTTAGACGAGGCAGGATTGATTTCTCCTATCAAATCTAACGCCCATCCTCTAAAGGGCCATGGTTTAATGATCGAATGCAGCTCACTCGCAGGAGCATGTTGAACCGCATGTTTCGACATCTCTCACATCCTTTAGCGAAGTCTATGCAATCTTTGAGTATGCTAGGCCAATACATACCATATCGAAATAGCAACCACTTCATCTTGTGGCCTGCTTGATGCCCTACATGCCCCATTGTGAACTTGATAATGCCGATACGCCTCACTTTCTCCTAGGCATTTGAGCAATACACCTCTTGGGTTTTCTTGAACAATTCATTTCCC